>JAUPFT010000002.1:41003384-41480884 GCA_036936625.1 Parnassius smintheus behrii | reverse complement strand
AAGGGTGCATAAAATCAACTCTAAACTTAAGATTGAAATAATACTAGTTTTTACGGAATTTATCGCGTATATTTAACTTTTAAATACCCGACGTTTCGAACGCTTTACAGTGAACGAGTGAAGCCGGCCACAGTCGAGCGTGTACCTGCTGTACTACCATATGTTAGAGGAGTCACTGACAAGGTTGGCTACATTTTGAAGCGAGCTTCCATCAAAACATACTTCAAGCCGCTGAAGAAGATTGGTCAGTTTTTACCATGAGTCAAGTGTAATGTCCCTCTGCAAGATGCAGGAGTGTACAAGCTTGATTGTGAATGTGGTCTCTCCTACATAGGACAAACTAAAAGATCAATAAAAACCCGCGTTAAAGAACATATAGCTGATGTGAAGAATCGACGCTCCGGGAAATCTGCAGTCTGTGAACACGTACAGGATCGCCCCCGTCTCTACATCAGATTTGATAGACCGCAAATCCTCGCTAAAGAACACCGATTCCTTCCAAGGATGATTCGCGAGGCTATTGAAATCAAAAAACATCCTAATTTCAATAGAGAAGATAGCTGGGTGCTACCATCTGCTTGGGATCCTATAATAATTAAAATTAAATCCCAACCCAAGCATACAACTGCAAGACTTTAAGATACCATAAGTTCATACTGCATAGATCGGAACAAAAGTAAAATTTTAATCTATGGTAACCGCGGTTAACTATGACATATGGACGTTGAACATCTTCATCTTCAGGCCTTCGATCGGGTTTGGCACAAAGCGCTTCTTTCGAAGCTCCCTTCCTATGGGCTTCCCGAGAAATTATGCGATTGGATCACCAGCTTTCTTGCAGATCGGAGCATCAAGGTCGTTGTAGACGGTGTAAGCTCCGATTGCAAGCCTATTAATGCTGGTGTTCCACAGGGCTGCGTGCTATCGCCAACGCTGTTTCTTCTGCATATCAATGATATGTTGCATACCCGTAACATTCATTGCTATGCGGATGACAGCACTGGTGATGCTCTTTACACCGGCCGAGCCAATATTTCTCGGGAAAACGTCTCCGAGTGCCGGGACAAACTTGTGTCTGAAGTCGAGTCTTTGCTGAACAGAGTCTCGGATTGGGGACGACGAAATCTAGTCCAGTTTAACCCCCAGAAGACACAAGTTTGCGCGTTAACCGCTAAAAAGAACCCCTTTGTCGTATCCCCTCAGTTTCAAGGCACTCCCCTTGTTGCCTCAGCCAGTATCGGAATCCTCGGCGTCGACATATCGAGTGACGTGCAGTTTCGTGGTCACTTGGAAGGGAAGGCCAAATTGGCCTGCTTGGCGTGCTCAGCAGAGCGGGACAGTATTTCATGCCGGCACACTGCCTGCAACTTTACAAGGCGCAGGTTCGGCCGCACATGGAATACTGTTCCCATCTCTGGGCTGGGGCTTCCCAGTACCAGCTCCTTCCACTTGACCGCATCCAGCGCAGAGCGGCTCGAATCGTCGACGACCGAGTGCTTTCCGATCGGCTCGATTCACTGGCGCTGCGAAGAGATGTTGCATCTCTTTGCGTATTTTATCGCATCTATCACGGGGAGTGCTCTGAGGAATTGTTCGGATTAATCCCAGCCACCAAATTTCGTGGACGCACTACACGGCAAACGTCCCGATACCATCCACACCATCTGGATGCTTGGCGGTCCACCACTGTACGTTTCACAAGGAGTTTTCTTCCACGTACAACCTCTCTGTGGAATAGTTTACCACCGGCGATTTTTCCGGACCGATACGACCTGGGGACCTTCAAGAAAAGAGCTTACTCCTTTCTAAAGGGCCGGCAACGCACCCGCAATTCTCCTGGTATTGCGGTTGATCATGGGCGGCGGTAGTCACTTAACATCAGGTGAGCCGCATGCTCGTTTGCCCCCTCTACTATAAAAAAAAAAAAAATCTCAGTCCAGCCCGTGACCATGAGTGCTGTAAAGCGTTCGAAACGTCGGGTATTTAAAAAGTTAAATATACGCGATAAATTCCGTAAAAACTAGTATTATTTCAATGTGTAGTGTTTGCGTAAATATAAGAAATCATTATCTAAACTTAAGGTTAATGTATAATCACTTGTCCTCCTGAACTAATATGTTTCAATACATAGATGCTGACTGGACTAAGAGATGAACTGAAATTGTCTACTGGGTTTTCCTGTTTTAATTTACATAACAATACCAGACATTGTGTTGCCATTTTATCAGTGGAATATATTGCTGTAAGTGATGCTGTGAGTGAAACTTATTGCCTAACATGCCGAATGTATTAAAAATTAAGATTGAGACAAATAACTTTGTTTGAAAGACAATCAGTCTACAATGAAAATAGCAAAAAACCCTTGTTTTCTTATTTGGAGTTTTCTTATATGGAGCAGTTAGATAACAGTCAACATAAGGCTGAATACATAAATTGAATTATCAAATAAGAGCTTTGTTGACAAAGTTATTTGGATTTTGCTTTTGAAAAATCAGGTGCTGGATTATCAAGCGGCTACTGTATTACATAATAATATTAAATTTAGGGACAATTTTAAGTTCATTGTTATTTGTGACTTAATATGGATGTTATTTGGTTCTCATGCAATTAAGCCTCTCTTATTGTTGACAGTGTAATTTTTCCTTATTCACTCTTCATTAAATTCTTATGACAGGTTTTTTTTTATAGGATAGGGTGACAAACCAGCACACCGTCCACTTGATGGTATGTGGTTGCTGCGGCCCATAGACATCTACATCTATCTATCCTCGATTACAAATCAAAATGCAGATGCGTTGTCACCCGTGAGGAATAAGATGGAATGCCCCGTTTCCAGTAAAAAGGGTCTCCAGTTCTCTACAGTCACCATACAAAACACAGCAGCATTAAGCTACAATTTTACACTGGTATTCTGTGAGAGTGTGGTCCTTCCCCGGTCAAGCCGACCCATTCATGCTACAACTATACTACTAATATAACTGCAGCCATAGCTCTACCACTTATAATAGTAATATTTCACGAACATAAAACTATGTAACCCTTATTAAACATTGCTATCTATTTATCTACTATAGAATACAGAATACTAAAAACATTACTTCTTTCTATTACACAATTTGTATCTTAATATAACAATGATTATAAAATATTTGTTAAGCTGGTTAACCCGAACACCAGAAAAAAATTGAAGGGACAAGCACCAACCCTAGCACTGTGATCACCGATTGGCCTGCTAAGGCTGGCCCGCCAGGCTGAAGTCTACAAGTCCTCAACTAGGCAAATATTTTGCATACAGCCAGGAATTTAATATTATTCGAGCCACCCAAACTTCTCCAGGTATTCCAATTTCTATAGCTGGCACCCGTGGACAATCAAGTAGCATGTAGGCTGCCATTTCCTCTTACCCCATGCAAGTGTAGTGATTAAGATAAATTCTTCCTACAACAGGGAAGGCCATGGCCAGCAATAGGATTTATGGGCTGATGAAGAAACATTAAGTAATACAGATCTATTAACAGTTAATAAAAATAATGTTACATTATACACATTATTTCTGCTTAAGTATTTATGTGGCTTACCACACCTGGTGGTAACATATATTGGAGAGTACGAAAGCTAATATATAAGTACAGGTTATGGAGCATACTATCATCACACTACAAAATAAATTCTTTTTTTAAAGTTGTGTACAGGAAGCTGCCCCATTCTATTGTCTTGCAACCTTAAGAAGTTAAATATTCACATAGATTTTAATAATTTTACAATATATATTTGAATTAATTACTATCCATTTTTAGAATAAATAAAGAGAAACATGTTTTGTTACACTAACCTCTATTTTGGATGCCGACATAATCTGAGTAACTGGTGCTGTAAATCTTGTAACAATACCATCTTTATCAAATGCTGGGAATGTATATGCTTGCACTGCATGATTATCATTAGCTACATATAATCTTTTATCCTTAAAGCAAACGGCAAGAGCGCTTTCCCCAACACAGTGTGAATTTGGGTCATCATCTTCAATATCAGCCCAAATTCTAACATCTCCATCATGCCCGCACGTTATTATATGCCTGAAAATTAAGGCAAAATTTATACATCTCAAACAATATATTAATCCGCATAAAATGCCACTTATCTACTAAATATTTTAGAAACTCACTGTCCATTTTCTGTAAAACATACATCCGTGTGACCTTCAGCATGGGCATACCTCAACGGTCTACTCTCAATTTTCATTTTAAATAAAATATTCAAAAGTATTGCTGAAAATTTTATAGGCTTCAATAATACTCTATAAATCAATTTCTCGAGTATTAACTAAATTCGCAAAGCTAGGCAGTATATTATAGTATATAATTAACTTTTACAAATTGCCAAGCTTCGATAATTTATTATATGTAACAAACAATTTCAAAAGTAATAGGCACAGGTTATAGGTATTTCATTTCACACACTGATAAACTGCTGACTGAAGTGAAGTTTAATAAAGTTGAAGAAAAAAAGAAAAACAAACAGCTGCTTCCATTTTGGCGCGAAAATCAGAAATAATTATACACTCTTTTCTTTATTACCTTGCTTTACGGCTCTGGGTTCTAGCCCTTCTATGCCTGAAGTTATAGCCTGGGCCCAACCAGGCCCACTTTCTGTGGGGCCGCTTCTGGAAGAAAGAGTTCATCATAAAAAGTCCCTCTTTCTTCATGAAGTCGGCCAGCTGCTGGCCCCTTGGGTTCCGTTGCCCTATCCCAAATTTCACTACCTTCAGCTCACCGTTCTATCCTGTGCCCAGTTTTGCGTTGAAGTCTCCCGTTAACACCGCATAGTGAGTTTTGGAGGAATGCATGGCTCTAGAAATATCCTCATACATTTCCTCCACCTCCTCATCGGGATGTTCCGACGTTGGCGCGTTAACCTGTATGACCTTCAGCGAATACCGTTTGGTGATTCTGAGTGTAAGGTACGCAACCCTCGTCGATACTAACGAGAAACTTCATCATCATCATCATTACAGCCCTTCACAAGTCCACTGCTGAACATAGGCCTTTCCTAAGTTATGCCGCAAAGCATGGTCCTGAGCCACCTGCATCCATCGACTTCCTACATGTCGTTACCAGGTTGTCACTCCATCTAGTGGGGGGTCGCCCTACACTTCGCCTACCTGTATGAGGCTGCCACTCGAGAACCTTTTTCCCCAACGGTTGTCGGTTCTTCGAGCTATATAGCCGGCTCAATGCCACTTCAGCTTACTAATCCGTTGGGCTATGTCGGTCACTCTGGTTCTGCTGCGGATACCCTCATTTCTTAGTTTATCACGCAGAGAAACTCAGAGCATAGCCCTCTCCATAGCTCGCTGAGCGATTTTGAGCGTCCTCATACGGCCAGCAGTGAAGGACCACGTCTCGGTTCCGTAGGTCATCACTGGCAAAACGCACTGGTTGTATAACTTAGTTTTCATGTTTTGAGGTATACCTGACGAGAAGATGCGTCGTAATTTCCCGAACGCTGCCCAGCCGAGTTGAATCCGTCGATTGACCTCTCGGTCGAAGTTGGACTTACCTAGTCGGTATATTTGTCCCAGGTAAACGTACTCGTCAACAACTTCGAGCTTAGTGTTCCCAACAACTACCGGCATAGGTGTGACATGGACATTAAACATGATCTTTGTTTTGTCCATGTTCATCTTAAGACCTATCCGTTGGGAGGCACTATTGAGGTCATTGAGCATAGTGCTTAAGTCCTCCAGCGATTCTGCCACAAGGACTATATCATCGGCAAATCGAAGGTGAGTGATGTACTCGCCATTGATGTTAATACCGTATTCTTTACAGTCCAGTAGCTTGAAAACGTCTTCCAACGCAGCGGTGAAGAGTTTTGGGGAAATAACGTCAACCTGTCTTACACCTCTCTGCAGTTGGATAGGTTTCGTACTCTGGTTCTGTACTTGGATAGCCATCATAGCCCTACTGTACAAACACTGCAGCACTTTGATATACCGATAATCAACTTGGCACCGCTGAAGAGACTGTAGCACCGCCCAAATTTCGACGGAATCAAAGGCTTTGTCATAATCCACATACGCCAAGCAAAGTGGCAGATTGTACTCTTCGGACTTCTGTACAATATGCCGAAGAGTATGTATGTGGTCTATGGTACTAAAGCCTTTTCGGTAACCGGCTTGTTCGGGAGGCTGGAAGTCGTCGAGGCTGCGTGCGAGACGATTCGTAATGACTCTCGAAAACAGCACGTAGACGGGGCTCAGAAGGGATATCGGTCTGTAGTTCTTCAAGAGGGCGTTGTCAACTTTCTTAAAGAACAAGACCACTGCACTTCTACTCCACACCTCCGGAGTAGTTCACCATGGAGAACGAAATTAAAGAGCCTTTGAGGGACTTCGAGTACAGATTTTCCACCCGCTTTCAGAAGCTCCGCTGTAATTCCATCCTCGCCTGGGGACTTGCCGTTTTTAAGGTGCTGGAGAGCCATTCTAATCTCGCTCAGACTGAAGTCGGAATAGTGTCGGATAAGACTTACTCTTGGATCGTTACTCACACTTGCGTGTGGCTCCAACGATGATGTGTACAGCTGCCCATAGAACCTCTCAATCTCAATCTTTAGCAAGTAGTTTTGTAATTTTATCGTTTTAAGCCAAAATTATAAATCATTAAAATATTTTATCACTTATTCGTATTTCATTCAACCTTATCGTGTTGAGAAAGCCTTAGACGGACGGCCATCTTCTTCAATTTGAATGACGCGCGACGACTCGGCAATTGTCAAGAGGCACCGCAAAATTGCAAGGAGAATGTATGTTGATTTGATTTGTTTAGCTACTTAGAAATATTCAAATATCAAGATATTAGCATCATATTAAGAGAAATGAATATTGTTTTTCTTTTTAGTGTTGTGTTGGTTAAAAATTACTATATTTTGTGCTTACGAAACAAATTAATGGAAAGTTTTTTTTTATATTCCACTCGGGAATTGACATCAAACCTTATTTTAATTATAATAGATCATCACTATCGATTTTTCAAATAGACAATTTCATTCTATAAACGTCTAGCTATTTTTCAGTATTTTTAGCTTTGCTGTAGCTATTATATTTTAGCTGTTATAAAGGTTTTTGTTACCGACCAGAGGGGACAGATTCGCGCGGTTTAAGGCGGCGAGTAGTCGGACGTTTAAGGGACTAGAAGAGTAACTTGCTTGCGTTTAGAAGTAATTTAACTGTGTGAAAGTGGCAATAAATTTCTTTTTATCAATTTTTCTCTATTCTGTAAGACTATTAAATTAAAATTAATTTCAAAAATCTCGCCTAAAGTAGTTTTATTATTAATAAATTTATAAAAGTTTAATTCATGACATACCAAAATGTGTGATACCATAAATAAATAAACAGAGAAAATGTTTTTATTTCACCATTTTGTTGTTTTCAACAAATAACTTACCCCCCGTTTGACTACAATTATCTGGTGACACGTCGAGATTCACCCTAGATCGTTTGATGTTTTACTGACCTCCTTAGTCTGTACTTCAAGCGATTATTATGAGAACAAATATGAATACATCTTTGTTCCATTAATAATCGATCGAAGTACAGTTGTTATTATTAATGTTTGTTTTTTTGTTATTACTATGGCTGTTACTTTTCAATATTTTAGATTTGATATTTTGTACTTTCTTACCAAAATTGGACTAAATATATAAATATTTATAGCCAACATCAAAGTATTAAACTTTACGCATATTGTGTTGGCAAGATATAGATATCATTCATGCTGTTTCGCTTTTTAATGCTGCCCGCCCCTCCACACTCTGCATCTACGTCGTCATTACAACCATTAAGCCGGAAACAAATTATCGGACGGGGCTGACAGCCGCGGCTTATACGTATCTAGATAATGAATGTACACTGAGCTGTGTAAACTATCGGAGGTAAGTCGTCGACGTAACCTTGGAATGACCCTGAGCGTTAGGACGTCCGACAGAAATCTACCACGCTTGATGTTTTTGCCGTGCGTTAAATACCAGCAAAACAAATTATATTTTATTTTCCATAAAAAAACAGTCTGCCTGACTTTTCCCGTGATATTAAGATTCACAGCTGTCAACCACTATTTAGCACAAATTGCACCTACCCCACTATAACTAGACTAAATTCTATGAAGTACCTTGGGGTCTTAGTGGTCCAGACACTTTCATGGCTGTGTCATGTCGAATTGGTTGCTGGCAGATTGTGTAAATTAATGTGGATTTTTAAAACACTGTGACACGTTGAATAAAAAGTTACTTGATGAGATGAAGATCATATTGCGTTGGTAGAATCTTTTAGATTTATTGTATCACGATATGTTGTGGTCAGTGGCGAAGCTAGGGCTCCAAACTGGGACAAGCTCAAGATATGGTTTTGTTGTTTTTAGCAGTTTTATAAAAATATACCAATCTTGATCTGTCTCTACTATTGAGTTTCATAATATTCAGTGCTGTCGAGGACGTATTTAACAAAGCACACATAGGGCATACTACTGCTACATAGATTGTATGACATATCAGCAATTGCATACCTTCGGCGGCTTTGAAAATTTTTAAAAATTTTGCCCGGGGAGTTGCGAACACCTTGCCCGGCAGGAGATCTCCCCTTTTTCTTCCACGGCCATAGCCGTTTGGGTTCGCTTGAGCAAAAGAAAAAGATATTTACATACAATACAATACATAAACAAAAGAAAAGCATGAACAAAGTACAAACAAACTATGTACAAAATTCAAAAAACAAATTATTTATATTCTAAATCGAATTGTCTCTCTTTCTTAAGGAAAAATTTGATTACGTCCGCGTAAATGTTAGTGAACGTTTTAATTGTACCAATAACTGTTTTTCAATTGCGATTATAGATAAGTCTGAAAGACGCTCTTGACCTTAAATCTTGATTTTCTCTACAAAATTTAAAGATTTTATCTTTTCCTCACCAATTAACACTTTAACACACTTTAATTCACCACACAAAACACTTTTATCCTCCATTTTCTCTAAAATTTAAAAAAAGAATAAATTTGCAATTCGCAATATTCATTTACTCAAGTAAACAAACAGAGTAGAGAGTAAACATTGAAATGTGAAGGGAACTTGCAAATGTATCGCTCGCGCACAACTTCACACAAAATCCCGGCTTTTTGCTTCATACTAATAGCTACTTAAACATTTAATAGTTATATTTCGTTATAGAACATATTGCCACAGTTTAGAAGGGGAGCGATCGTCTTCTCGAGAGCCCGGTAAAAAGCACACGCGTGCGATAGAGACGACTAATCGCTCAACTCCTTTTTTATGATAGCAGTATCGCTAAGGAAACGAGGTTGACCTGTGTTGAACAGAACAGCGCGCGGGAAATTTGAAATAGTTGGAAACAGTTTACGAGTTATTTTATTAGTTGATATTATTGACTGAGCAGTTTGATAAGGCAAGCCCGGTTTCTCGGCTTCTATGAAGGTTTAGCCACTGGTGGTGGTGCTATAAAACCCATTTTATACAATGACTTGAATGACATCCACGACTTTTTCTGACGCCAGGGCGGTGCCTCTTAAAATGAGGTGTAATATTTGACAAATTTCACAGTGGGGAAGTTAATTTGTTCATAAAATGTAAAGATTAATATTTGTTTCTGTACCATTTTTATAACTTGTATTAATTAAATTAATAATAAATAAACCAAACCAGAGATATTACTAGACAAACTACTGAGTTATTGTTTTGTGTATTAATACAATACTCTAGAAACTGATAAAATTTTATTTAAAACTAAATTATCAATTATATGACATTTTGTTACACATGTCTAATAAAACTCATCTCAGTGTCAACTAGCGACATCTGGTGACCGTAAGATTATTAGAACGAGTTCAAAGAGGATTGTTATTAAGCATATCATGGGTATGTTTCGAAATACAACGCAGTGTACTGTCCAATGCAAATGACGTATCATTTGACACTTTATTGTGCTAGCGTGCCGCCGCCATATTGTGTCGGATATCCGGCTATAATAAAATAATTTTTAATTGTGTGTTTGCCGAATGAAGCATGCCACAATTTGTTTCTATTTATTCAAATACAAAAAATTATAGAATAATTGATGGTTGACACACACAACTTGACAAAATAATCGCCAACACTTTTCCAAATGGCGCAAAAGTATGACGTCATATACTCTCCAATGTTTTGGAACGAATCACCAGTTCACCAGTATAGCGTCGATTCATGACGTCATTTGCATTAGACAGTACACTGCGTTGTATTTCGGAACATACCCATAGTATTATAAAATACGTCAGTTTTCAACGAATACATTGTATCATTGTATTTATGACTCAGATGGTTAAAATGAAAAGAAAAAAAATCTGAAAACAGAAGAACTAATATCGCTTACATCAGTACAGTACTGTAATAACGTTAATGGCTACTAGAGAAGGGGGAATTAAGAAACGTGGAGGTAGTTTACGTTTTAATCATTCTAACATATAATCCATTATTAAATTTATATTATACTTTCTATATTTTATGAAATAATTCACAGGGAGTTTTGTGGTGAATCAAAATTTTGTTCTCCCCTAATTCGTGGATTATGACCAATGATTTGGGAAACCTAGAATATAGGCATTGGTAGCACTGTTCATTTCTTTAATTTCTTTCCATAGACAAAGGATATAATATTTCCGTAGACAGAGAATAGCATTCTCTGTCTACGAATATTTCCTTTCCTCATTTTTATAAGAGTATATCCACAGAGTATATCACAGATCATAAATACTCCGAATCCTAACCAGTGTTGCCGTTTTAGCGACTTTCTCGCTAGATCTAGCGGATTTTAACAATGTTTAGCGGATAAAAAAATCGTTTTAGCGAGAAATAATTATTTAGCGACTTCTAGCGACATTTGGACTTTTGAGATGGCGACTTTCTTTTATGAAGTAATTCATTTCAAATAAGTAATTTATCATATGTCCAATTTTGTAATCTACCGTTGGTAGCACTCTATATATAATATAATTTCACGGGAATTCCCGAACATAAACTAACAATTCAATGTCGTTAATTCACTTTCTCTGTTTCGACCTGAAACCATGTTCTAAGGTTTCGACATACAAAAATGCAGCAGGAGTAAACATATTCGAAGATTTATGTAATTTTGCAATAGTAATATTATCACTACCGCACTCAAATGCAGAATTTGAACGCGTATTTGGTGCCATGAATGTAGTTAAAAGCAAACTGTAAAACAAGCAATCAGAAAAACCTTTAAATTCCATTCGTCTAATTAAAAATCAGTTAAGGATTAAAAAAGAATTGCGCAACGTATGATATTCCCGAAGATCTTGTCAACCAAGTCGGTAAAGATAAACCAAAGATGGGAACTGGAGACATTGGCGAAGCTTCAGCTTCCGCTGAAGTTCTTTTTGAAGATCTGGATCCATACTTCGCTATTAATTTTGAAATTTAGGTACAAGAACATACTGAGCTAATTGTTTTATTTTTAATAAGATGACTAATGTTTAAACGTGGTTTAAAGAGATTTATTTTTTTACAATATTTTTTATTTTGTACATGAATAGTTTTTGTTTTGGTTGTTATGTCATTAACCTACACTATATATAAGTAATTTATATGAAATAGAGTCCGCTCTTTTTAAGGTTTTCTGAATTTATAGATTTAGATTTTCGGTATTCATTGTATGTATATATATATATATATATATATATATATATATATATATATATATATATATATATATATATATATATATATATATATATATATATATATATATATATATATATATTGTATACCATTTGGCAAGATTTTTCAGTTAGACAGTTAGTTTAGTTAACGGTACCACGAAAATGTACCTAGGGACATCTAGCGGATTTTAAGAAAAAGAAAAATCCTGTTTCTGGCGGATTTTTTCTGTTAGTCTAGGGACTTTAAAATTTATAGAACGGCAACACTAATCCTAACATTCAATTTTCATTCCGAAAATTTTCCTCGTTGTAGAAGGTCGGACGTTAGATTAGGTTGTAAAATTGTGTCGGGTGTTGGTTTCGGCCGGTTTTTATTTTATATATTTTAAGCTTTAAAATACGAAATTTTACATAAAGTTACTCATCAAGAAATAATTTTTTAATTCGCAGTAAGTAAAAACAAACTATAATCTTTTAATTTAAAGTTTTTATGAGAGTAAGAAATGAAGTAATAAATTTTTATTACGAAATTTCAAATAAAAATAAAAAAATAAATGCAATAGTGGTCTTATAAACACTTCAATTTTGATTGTTGTTGTTAAAAGGCATTACTGATAATTTAGGTTAGATATATAATAAAGATTTCTTATAAGTTCATTAATTGCAGTTATTACCAAATGGCTAATCAAGGATTCTTGAAACAAAAAGCCGGTTTTGCCACTATTGCAATTCATGCTGGACAGGACCCGGAAAAATGGAACTCTGCAGCAGTTGTTCCACCTATAGTAACTGCTACTACATTTAAACAACCTGCACCAGCAGAACATACGGTATGTACTCTTTTAGGGTGATCAATGATCATATAATAATATATCTGCTAATATAGATCTTAAAAAATATTCTGGTTAGGTGTTTATAGTTATAACAGCTTTATTATAAAATAGGAAATAATAACTGAATGAGACATTTAAAATGTACCATAAGTTACACCATATAAATAAAACTTGCATCAGGCAGGTATATTCACAATAATTGTAAATGTTTTATATATTGAGTGAAGAATATTTTTCTGATATTACAATTAAGTACTATGTAATAATTCCAGGGTTTTGAATATGGTAGATCAGGAAACCCCACTAGAAATACTTTAGAAGAATGTCTGGCTGCCCTTGATGGAGGGAAACATGCTCTAACTTTTGCTTCAGGTTTAGGAGCTACAACAACTGTAATTTCATTGCTTAATAGTGGTGACCACATTATTTCTTGTGATGATGTATATGGGGGTACAAATAGACTATTCAGGTAAATATTTTTATATATATAAAATTTACCAGATAAATTATTTGTTTCAAACATAAATTAGAATCATAACAATCAAAATAAGTTTTGAGATCTAGGCACTTGGGCTTATTTTTGCAAACCATTAACCATTTACAAATTTATATATTTTGAATGTAGATATTTTAAACCCATTGAGTAGGAAGATTAGTACAATGCTCTTTATGCTTCACCTCACCACAACTTATACTAAAGATCAAGTCCCAAGAGTTGTACTGCTTGTCATCCATTATATTTGATATTAAAATCTGTAATTGTTTCAGAAAAGTGTTGGAAAGACTGAATGTTGAGACTACTTTTACTGATTTTACAAATCCTCAGCTCATTAAAGATGCCATTAAAGAAAATACAAAGGTATGTATTTTTTTACATAATATATTTATATATATACCTAGCTTGCCAGGCAGATGTTGTTCTTTCTGCCCTTTTCGATGATCCTTTGTAATTTCCTATGAAAAATCCTTAAATGCACAATATATATATATATATATATATATATATATATATATATATATATATATATATATATATATATATATATATATATATATATATATATATATATATATTTATGAAACTCATGAAAGCAATGTACATTTCCAAGTGAATTATGTAAGTGGCACAAATTAATGTTGAAATATTGCAATAGTGTTTCATACATTTATATCAGCAGTTTAGCAACCAATAAATCATAACAATCTTTATCACAAAATTGTTTTATGTTACTCAAATGTCAATGTTACGCATAACAAAAGTGGTTGATAAGAATTTTTTTTCATTTTGTAGATTTTCGATTTTAATTTTTTTTAATTAATAATTTTAAGTTAGAAAATTAATTTCACTCTGAAGATAATCTAATTGCTTAAGACTGTATAAATACTTTTATATTTTCTTGCATAATCTATTAATTATTTTAAATATGCTAAAAGCAATCGCTCATTATTATGTGTTTATATATTATTAATGTGTTTTTGTTTTTAAGTGTAGTAGTATTATTACCATAGATTTTAGCTTCTGACACACATAGCCTGTGAGTTCAAGACCGGTCTAATGATATTACAGACTTATGTTATTTTATTTTAATGTTACATACAATACATCCTTTAAACAATCTTCTATCTGGACAGAGTCAAGATGGAGGATTATGTGCACATTCAGTCCAAGGTTTTTTTCACATAATATTTGTCACATCATATTCAGTATTTTGATTTGGACTCTCTTTTCTATCGCTTGTGGTTTTTAGAATATCTATCATACAAAGATAACAAAGTGCTTTGTTGCAGATGATTTGGATCGAAACGCCTACAAACCCACTGCTTAAAGTAATCGATATCGCAGCTATTGTGGAAATCGCAAAAAGTCACAGAAACATTTTGGTTGTTGTTGACAATACATTTTTGACACCGTACCTACAGAGGCCGTTGGAATTCGGCGCCGACATAGTCCTTTATTCCTTGACAAAGTACATGAATGGACATTCAGATGTTATAATGGGAGCTGCTGTAGTAAATGACGATGTTTTGGAAGAGAAACTTCGATTTTTGCAAAATGGTAAGTGGTAAATTTAAATATCATTATATGAAACATGAGAGAGACCTCCATATTAGAGACATATTAGTCTTTAGGAACCTGACAGAAACAGTCTTGTAGACTTACTGGCTGGCTTAAGTTTCATTTGTAAATTACATAATAATCTCTTTTATCTCAACTTTTGATAATTTATGTTATAAGGGTTTCTATATGTATTTTTTCTGTAGTATAAAGTACATTATTTTTTATATATAGCAATTATTAGTAACAACACTTAAAATAGAAAGGCACCAGTTGTTATAGTTGAAACTATGAAAGACACATTTTGTGTCTCACATAGAACAAAACTGTCCTATACATTATGTAAAAAAAACCCTGTTGATCCGTAAGGGTGCTTGTGGGTATCGTGATATGATTAAGTTCATGTAATCCTTTTCTAAGAATAAAAAAAATATCTGCACCTAAAATAAAATTTAATTAAATGGGAAACTTAAATAGCCACGTCCACAACGGGCATACGCGAGTTAAATGCTCGGTCGGTAATCGGTGTGGACGTGCCTCGTGGTCGTTTGGGCGCACGTTGCCTCGGCTGAGTGTGCCTCGGGGTCGAGCCGTCGGCTGTCGGTAAACGGGACGCGCTTAAAGGTGTCCTGCCCTCATGTGCGCTATTAGTTCGATGTGGACTGTGTTTTCGGCTCGCCATGCTATTCTACAGATGTTTTTTATGTAGCTGATATGGAAAAGTTTCATCATCATGAACGCTCAAGAGCAGTCGATTAATTCATCAATTATATGCATACAATATGTTGTGAGATCCCAAAGATCCTTAAATGTTTGAACAAAACTCAGCACAAAGACAGTTATTATAAAAATAATAATATATAAAAGTTTTTTAATATATTCTATAGACATTAGTTAATATTATCCTTGAGCGAGAATAAAAAATAATAATATTTATACATTTCTTTATGTATTTTTAATAGGTCAAAAGTATCCGAATTTGAGATTTTACAAAACTTTAAAAATTCATAACTTCGAAAATATTAACATTGTCATAAAAAGTCATACGATATATATTATATCTTTTACATTTTATTATTTTTCTTTATGTATTTTAATGCGTCAAAAGTATCTTAATTTGGTCTATTTTCATCATTTAAAAATTCTTAACTCCGAAAATATTGACTTTGTCGTAAAACATAGGACCTTTATTCGTATTTTATCATAGAATATTAAAAAAAATCTTTTATATTTTATTATTTTTCTATATGTATTTTATAGGTCAAAAGTATCAGAATTTGGGATTATTCAAACCTCTAAAAATTCATAACTCCGAAAATATTAACTTTATCGTAAAAAGTCTTATTATTATTAAGACCTTTTTATTCGTATTTTATCACTGTATAATATACTACAAAAAATTGTCTCGTTTTAAGATAAAAATTCCTACCAATTGAAAAAAAAATCAGTTTAAACAATATGGCACTGGCCTACTAACATGCATTTATATCATCAGTAGGACAATGTGAAGAGAATTGCATAAATTGAGGTGGAATAGTTTTCGGTACTCAGGCGGCCGATTCTTCCTGGACTAAACACGTCAAAGGTCTGAAATTTAAAAAAAAATTTCAAAATTTTAAGCAAATTGTGGTAAAAACATATTTGACATAAAAATGTTTACATTCATTTATTATGTGACCTCACACATGTTATCTTGCATACCTAATTAGGTCTCCTTGAATACCTAGAATCTCAAATTTCATAAACAACCATATCATTTTTGAGTTATTAAGATGTGTATAGTGCCATCAAAAACCTAAGCCTCTTATAAATTATTTAGAGTCAAAAATATATAATAATAAGTATATTTAGTCTAAAAAATTATAATATATATATACATGTATATATATATATATATATATATATATAAAATATTCTTATATATATATATATATATATATTATACTTAATATATATATATATATATATTATATATATATATATATATATATATATATATATATATATATATATATATATATATAATATTCGGTCTCAACAATGTTATTGATGCTGTAACTGTTACTGTGTACTGTACTCAAAACTAAACGCACCTATAACTTTGTGGAAATTTAATTCAAAATAATTTAAGAAAAATTGTAGGTGATTTATTTTTCAAAAATAATAATATCCTATTTCTACCAAAAAAAGCCCTATTTCTGTAAAAAGTACAACGTTAAGTTGGGTGCAAACGATTTTACGAGTTTTCAGTTTTCTCCGTAAGAGCGTTCCTTGTACATTTTAGCAACTGCTATAGAGATCGACGGCTGTTCATGTGGCAACTCTTGTATCGACGAGGCCGACAACTTCGAAGTTCATTTGTACCTATAATTAATACCATAACTTGGCCTCCACTTCACATTTATGTTTTTGGTGGTAAATATTAAGCGATATATCGGTCAATTACAAACCGAACTTGATTTTTTTTAAATAAAATATGTTACACTTCAAGGGTATCCTATCCTAAACATTTGGAGAAGAATGTTCCTCTCCTAACGGTGGTATGATTGTAGATGACATTTTTAATTTAATTATTAAATGTTATTTTTATTTTATATTATCATGTTGTAAAAGTTACTTTTTCACCCTTTTGAGTGTACTAATAAATATCACAATCTCTAAGAACTAAAAAAGAATAAAATACATAATTTCATATTCTGAAGTAGAGGGCTTTTACTTGTTATTTAAACTCTATTAAAGTTACCATCCATACCATCCACACCATCTGGATGCTTGGCGGTCCACCACCGTACGTTTCACAAGGAGTTTTCTTCCACGTACAACCTCTCTGTGGAATAGTTTATCACCGGCGATTTTTCCGGACCGATACGACCTGGGGACCTTCAAGAAAAGAGCTTACTCCTTTCTAAAGGGCCGGCAACGCACCCGCAATTCTCCTGGTGTTGCGGTTGATCATGGGCGGCGGTAGTCACTTAACATCAGGTGAGCCGCATGCTCGTTTGCCCCTTCTTCTATAAAAAAAAATACGCGCGTTACGTGCTACTGACTGACCAGTGACCACTGGCCACTGGATGTCCTACGTATCGCATTGCGTACATATTTGATATGCATAGGCCAGAGGTTCCCTAAGTGTGCGTCGTGCCGCCCTGGTGTGCCGTAGAGCGTAAAGCGGGCCGCAGTGAGACTCTCCTGTTTACCATTCTCCGAAAACTAAACTTATGTTTTCGCGGGTACACAATAAACCATATTTTCATCTGTAGCTGTATTAAGGAGCAAATATAGCTCAAAGATCAATTTGGAGCAAGAAATGAGAGTAGTGGTGTCAAGCTTTATCCCGAGCTTTGAAAAAATCTGTTGAGATCATCAAGCTGCGCCATACTGACTAAGATGCCTTTAACTTTTTATTTTTACTGACTAATGTACTGTATTTCTCCTAGCTAGGGAGCCGAGGAATAATACTAGAACTGTAAGTGCGCCGTGAACTGAAAATTTTGGGAACCTCTGGCGTAGGTCATAAAATCACAAGGAATCTGGATGCGCTCAAGCTACATTGTAGGAAAACCAATCTCCGCCTTTTGTTACGTTGCTGACATATAGGGTTAATTGCCTAAATGATTAGATGCCATTGAAATTGGTGGTTTTGATTTGACAATTGATGGATCATTCCCGAGACGTCTTATACTGTGATCGCTGATCATCCATGATTTAGAGAAACACAAGTATATAATATCTATAAGTTTGTGACACAGCATATAAAGTTATTTTTATTGATACCTTGTTAAAATAACTCATGCAATACGGAGCTAAAATGTTGCTCATTAAGATAATAGCTTGACAAAATACGAGTATATCATTATTTACTTTCACGTTAGTTTGTCAAATAAGCGTAAAACGATTTTAATCGGCGCAACTTTATGTTTAAAAATAACTTTTGTTAAGTGGATTTATTAGGTATCATAGAATTTAAAACCAACAATTTGATCACACTATACGCAGGAAATTCCCCATAGACTACTGTCTTAAAATGGCCAACTCTTTACAACTATGCTAATAGGCTGTCAAGGCAATATAGTGATTCATTAATAAATGTTATACTCTGTTGAACTTGCATAAAGTTTTATTTTAAAACGACGCTTATGATCGCGATCCATTTACGCTTAGACAACATTTAAGTGCTGGTTAAGGAGCAGTTAGTCTCTTATAGGTTATTTTGTCTTTTGATTGAACCTACTTAAAATACTCAAAATTAAGTGACGCGTTATCTTAATTAGGTTCTAGCGATCCGCCCCGGCTTCACACGGCTGATTTCTGGATCTCGACAACAGCACACAAAAAATTTCATCAAAATCGTTCGAGCCGTTTTTGAATTTTAGTGAACGAGTTTAGAAACGATAGCTGGGATAACCTCTTAGAAGGTATCGAACCATCTCAAGACGCCTTCTGGAAATTAACGAGAGCTCTTAAAGCCGATAATTCACCGATGCCGCCTCTCGTGACGCCTGACCACCCTGATCTCGCCCTAGACGATCTCGAAAAAGCCGAATGCCTAGCCGACAGTCTAGAGTACCAGTGCACGCCATCCACCGCACCAACAGATCCCGCTCACCTACTAGAGGTAGAAACGGAAGTAGAACGTAGGGCTGCGCTGCCACCAGCGGGCGAACCACTCGATCCTGTGACAGTAGATGAAGTCACCGAAACTATCAAAAGCCTTAAGAATAGATCAGCCCCTGGGCCAGACGGCATCAGCAACAAGGTGATCAAATCCCTTTCGACGCCACTTATTTACCTCCTAGGAATATTTAACACTTTTCTCACGAACTGCTCCTTCCCGGACATCTGGAAAGAAGCAGACGTAATAGGAATTCCAAAACCGGGTAAACCGCGTTATCGTCCCTCTAGCTACAGACCCATTAGTCTGCCCCACACTTTGGGTAAGCTATACGAGCGCATTATTCACAAGCGTCTCCGCCATTACATCGAATCCAACAGACTCCTCCCAGACGAGCAGTTTGGCTTTAGAGACAATCACTCATGCACCCACCAGATTCATCGCCTAACAGAATACATTCTGTCTGGCTTCAACCAAAACCCGATAAGGAAAAAGGCTCGAAACACGGGAGCCCTCTTCTTCGACGTCGCGAAGGCGTTTGACAAGGTCTGGCACGATGGCTTGATTTACAAGCTGTACAAACTAAACGTGCCTGATAAGCTCGTGCACATCATACGAGCCTTCCTTTCGAACCGCACTTTTCGATATCGAGTGGAGGGAACCCGTTCTTCGAAACGCTTCCTCAAGGCCGGGGCAGGGCTCCGTCATATCTCCACTCCTCTTCACACACTTCACGAGTGATATCTCTAAAGACCCCGTGGTGAACACCGCACTCTTTGCCGACGATACGGCACTCTATGTGTAGACTACAACAAAAATAGACTCTCGTTAAAGCTCCAAAAAGCCACCAATCGCCTAGGTGAATGGTTCCGCCAATGGAGAATAGACGTGAATCCCGAAAAGAGTGTAGCAATATACTTTCAACGGAATTCAACAGCAGGTTCTAAACAAAAAACAATTTCCCTATACGACCGCCCAATCCCTTGGGAAAAATCGGCCAAATACCTAGGCGTCACGTTCGACTCCCGCATGAGTTTCGCGACACACATAAGTGTAGTACGCAACAGAGCCAAGTCGGTCATTGGCCGTCTACACCCTCTCGTTAACACCAGGAGTAAGCTGTCGCTAAGACACACTCCGACTGTATAAAACCTGCGTTAGACCAATTATGTCCTACGCTAGTGTAGCTTTCGCCCACACATATAAGACCCACATTTTAAAACTCCAAAGAGTCTCTCTGATTGCAAACGGAACTCTGATTTGCACGATGATTGTGGATTACCCTCTATCTCCGAATACTTCAAGGAGATGTCTCAACGCTACTTTGATAGAGTAGAAACCCACCCAAACCCGCTAGTGACAAACGCAGCTATGTTCCGATAACAAACGTCACGCCTTATCTCCGTAGACCGCGAAATGTGCTAATAGAACCACCTCAACCGCTCGATTCAATCGACCCAAACGTCGCAGGCACATCACTCAATGACACTACACCCACACTAAATGGGACAAATACTACTAGGATAACGAATGGGGCGCGTCGCACCCGCAGACGGGCACGACGCGTTCCAGCTCACACCGTACACCCGAGTTCCTGGGCGGTTCTCACCGCCCAGACCATCGACCGACACGAGCTGAGCAGTCAGAGACGGGGGTCCGCACTCCCCCCCTCGGACTGCGGTTAGATAGCTCAAAAAAAAACGCCTAAAAAGGCGACATGATGATTGGTAACAATACCAAATCATAAACCATTTCATCATCATCCTCACCTCATTGCCTTTCCCTTTTTTAAATAGCCCTGACTCAGATGAAGCTGTAAGAGTCGCGTAGACTAACAGCACCAACATCTAGATACTAGATAGAATTTTAGCGAAACAAACGTACAGCAATGGAATTTCGTATACTGGATGACCTATTTTACGGCCTGAGAAAAATAGGGTGTAACATCTGAACAAAGTAGAAGACTATGTCACTGATATTTTACATAAAATAAAAACAAAATTTTTAAATTAACGTTTGAAATTTTTTTTAAACGTTAATTTAAAAATTTTGTTTCCTCAAAGGCCTGTGACTGTGAAGTGACATGGTCAAAGATGCCTACTAAATTTATTGTTTTATTGCCGTCCGTAAAATATGGTGGGATATGATTTGAATTTCGATAGATTTTAATTAATTTATTTATTTATTTAATGCAAAATTTTTGTTTTTATTTTTTGTTTAATATTAGTGCCATAGGCTTCTACTCCGTACACATTTTACATCCTATATTTTTCCAGATTGTATAAAAAGGTCATCCAGTATAGAAATTATGGTGGGCTTAAAACACAGATTAAATAAGAATACAAGAATTATAAGTGAGGTTTTAATAATTTTCATTTACATAAAACATAAGTTATGCCTCCCTAAAATCGAAAGATTGAGGCCTTAACAAACCGCTTTCTTCGTATTCCGTGTATTAAAATTATGGCTTGTTTTTTATAATCTAAAGCTTCACTGGATTTATTTCAAGACCTATCAACCGGTTCTAAAGGATAATTAATTATAGTCGATGCCGGTTTTAAGAATTCTTTACAATACTTATATATTTATGGTTGAGTTTTTTGTATTTCCACCTGTATTATAATTCAGATTTCGGAGTCTATATTTCATAGTTATTAAAATTACGCAACATTTTTGTTGTTCTTACACATTTTGCAACGTGTCTTTGGATTTTACAATTGCTGTCTTATTGATGTCTCAATGTTACGTATTTGACCATAAATTTAGTAATAAAAAGAAAACTTAGAAAGCAATCGAAAGCAAATTCTATTTTGGCATTCGCGATCGGAGTCACTACTATAATATTATTAATGCACGTAAAAATAAAACCGTCGGTCCGGCGCCTAATCTTTCTCCGGTTGTGTCTGTTTACCGTTCCATCAGACTATGAGAGTGCACCTATGCATGCGCATGAACTCTGGCACTATATTTCTGTCCAGATGAGATGATGAGCAGTTGGCAAGCCTCCTTTGAGGCGGGCCGCCATGACCGAAATTTGATCCGGGGGACATTATTTTAATTAACTAAAAAAAGTATTACGTGTAGAACAACCTTAAAATCAATATTTAAGGGCTAACTCCTGACCTAGAGGTCGGATTTCTGGTTTGGATGCAGTGTAAATAATCACCAGGCGTTTTTTCATTTATTGGATTCAAGCCTACTTACGATCTTATCACACTCGAAATAACACTCCGAAAGAAATTATTCAGACCACTTATTCACCGAGGTGTGTCAAGCATTGCGCTTTCAATGCGCATTCCAACTTCCTGCCGTCAAAATCCACGGCTCTAGTACATGATTTTTTTGACGAGCTCAAAAGAAGCTCATTACAGCTAGCTTAGATGGTGCTGGTCAAGCTAGAGAGGGCCGACATTGAACAAATCCCCGACAACCTATTCTACGTTACCAAAGAACAGCAGAAACAACGTGATCAAAGAATGTCTCATATCAATCTACGAAGAGAGCGTGAGCCGCCAGTTTCAGAAGCTTTTCGCTGAAATGGAACTCGGCGACCAGAAGCCAACGCAACTACTACGACGCATGCGTAACCTTGTAAGGGACAAGATATCGGGCTCGACACTGCGTATGATGTGGAACAAACTTCTTCTGACCCACGTTCGCTCAGTCCTCGCCGTAAGCGAGAGCTTCAGCAGCAAGACGACTTTAGAAGAACTGGCATTACTAGCTGACGAAATGCCAGAATAAACCCAAGCAGTCGTAAGCATCTCATCACAGCTACCTTCACCACCACCATCTCTACTACTTCTTGCTTCAATAACTCAGTCCGATACAAAGTTCTTTATCGACGAGATAAGAAAGCTATCATTAGAGATTGCAGAGCTCAAAGATAGACCTCATGCTTACCATCACCAACACCGCCAAAGCTACTTCGTCCTGGGATTCAAGGACTTCACACATAATCTGTCAGACAAACCAATATTCTCAACTATAGATCTCAACCGCACATATCTACAAATCAACGTAAGGCAAGAAGACATAGAAAAACAGGCATAATAACCCAATTCGGATTATATGAGCTCTCTCGTCCAGTCCAGGTCATGGTCCAGGCCTAAAAAACGCCGGACAAACATTTTAACGCTATATACACGAAGTACTACGGGGATTAGACTATGTGTTTCCATTCATCGACGACCTACTAATCGCTTCATCAAACGAAGAGGAACACAAACAACATGGTAGCAAGTGTATTACAAAGGCTAGAAGAAAACGGCATTACTATTATTCCATCTAAACACAACCTCTGTCAGTCGACAGTCAAGTTTTTAGGTTACACAGTCTCTCAAGAAGGAATAAATTGCCAGAAGAAAAGGTCAAGGTCATTAACGAGTATCCCCAGCCTAAAACAATAGAAGATCTCCGACGTTTCTTAGGCATACTTAACCGAGACCATACCCAACGCCGCTACTATACGAGCACCGTTAAACTCGCATCTCCACAATGCAAGGAAGTGCGATAAAACAATAATTGAATAGACAGACAAAGCAAAACAGGCATTAGAAGCGTGTAAAGCAAGCGTAACCAACGCAGGTATACTCGCACATCCCTCGCATCAAGCGGTACTGGGTATATTTACCGACGCCTCAGACAGGTCAGCTGGAGCAGTTTTATAACAATATATTAATAAAAATGGCAGCCCGAGTGGCTAATCCCAAAAAAAAAATTCACCGACGCTGACACGAGGTATTTATTCAACATATGATCGAGAGCTACTGGCTAAATGGCTATAAAAATTTTTAGAAAAATATTCGAAAGTTGCGAATTAGTTATTTTCACCGATCGTAAACCTCTTACATTCGCAAATTAATAAAGTCCAGTCATCATCTATACTGACGCCGCGACGCGAACCCATATCCTATTCATAAGCGAATTCACTACAGACAGGCATATCACATACGTCACGTGAGCGGGAAAAACAACATCGTTGCAGACGCATTAACACATTAGTAGTTAACGGAACGGAGACAAAGCTAAATTAATCAAGATCTGACCAGTAGTTTTTGATTTATTTTTAATATTGCGTATTCAATTTGCTTCGAATACATTGATTAGGTCGTATTAAAGTCGGTTGTACATTTTTTTTTTAATTTTACCACTTGTCTATTGGCATGCATTTTGCTGCAGTTAAAATAGAGTCGCAGATAAAGCATTTGGGTATAAATTCGATAAGGCCCAGTTTTAGCCACTTCTTAAATACATCTAATTCTTCCCAATCTGGCCGATACTTTTGACCCTATGTTTCTGCCGCTCTGACTTTGGTAATTCTTGTCGTCGTTAAAGAGTTTTTTTGGTGTGCTTTTCTTATTTCTATATGTTTCTGCCATGCTTCTGAAGAAAAAACAATATGTTAAACGGACGAAAAGTAAAAATAGGTACCTAATTTCTTCAGGATAAACACAAAAGGATACCATCCACTGTTATAAAAGCCACACGAAACAAAAACCAGTATGTATACACAAAAAGACTGAACCAAGGAACGCAAACAAAAGAACATGAATTAAAACATAAACCCAGTTAACCTAATGATTATCTGCGTAGTGTAGTATTATTTTAATTAGAACAAATAGAATGACTTAAAACAAACTCGAAGAGAGGCGGTTAAACTGCGCGGGGAATTACCGGCGAGTTGACGGAATAGTATGTGCTAAAGTGCGAGTAGGATAGAGAGTTTAAAAATTATTTGATTGGATGCGTTGATAAAAAAATACAAAAAAGAAGTTTAGAGCTCGTTCAATTTTGATGTTATTAATTTTTCATATCGATAAAATGAACTTAATCAATTATCATTTTTATTTTGTTATAAAGATTTTAAAAGATCGTATATATTGCGTACGATTTCGAAAACACGTACTAGGGCCAAAAGATCGTATGAATACGAGCTAATTCGTACGGTTGGCAATACTTCGCCTCCTCAACGATGCCAGATACAGTGTACACCATTTACTGTCCATATTTACCCACAATTAAGAATCAAAATGCAAATGCGTTCATTCCATCTTAGACCTCAGGGGTGATAACGCATTTGCGTTTTGTTTCTTAATCGAGGATAAATGTAGATGTCTACGGATCACAACATCCACTTACCATGCGGTGACCTGTGTGCTCGTGTTTGGCAATCTTATTCTATATCTTATTCAAAAAAATATGTGTAGAAACAAAATATGTCTAGTTAGATAACGTAAAATTTTTTAAAGTTAAGGTTTATGAGTATTTAGCAGAACTAACTCAATCCCGAAAATTTTAACTACGAATCAACAAACAGGCGATTCATGGTCTTTCAGCCGAAAATAAATGTACTTGAACTTCAGAAGTACAATTGTTTTCTATTGGTAATTCCATTTTCGATGTAAAATTGTGGATATTTTTATTGTGATAACTAATTAAGATAAGTTTACAAATGAATTATGAAATTGTTTTATTCATTTTCTTCTTAATAATCATATTGTTTGAGCTTTAACTTAATGAATAGCTTAAGTACAGTCTTATGTATAAGTTAATAGTTATTTTGTAATGGAAATTATTTTATTGGCTTACGGTACTTCGTGTTTCGTTACAATATTTTTTCTGAAATATTTTTTTTTTATGGATGAACGGTTATTCATCTGTTTGTATTTCGGTATAGTTTCGTAGATGTAGGTATTCAGAAAATGCGATAATACTGAAGGTAACATACGGAACTACTCAAAAAAATTAACGCAGTAAAATTAACAAGTAACAAATTAACCACATCATAAGAAATAAAACTAAAGCAGAAGACGACTTTCATATATTACATGTACGGGCTTCATAGCCTCCATAAGGTCTATTTGCCTATCGTGGTAACTTCGGTATCCCGTGAGCGGTTATTTTCAAAGGCTGGATCTACCCAGGAGAGAAACCACTTACTAGGCACCAGGTTGTCAAAATTGTTATTTTAAAATTCAATTCGAAAGAAATAAAAATAAAAGTAAAAAAATATTTAATTCTCATTTTCTGATAATTATTCGATAAAATTAAATGTGTAAAGTTAAATAGTGTTAAACTTCCTAAAATAACATAAATATAATTTTTGATTATTATACTTCTTTCTTTCATTTCTGTTCAAAATGATTATTTATTCTATATGTATGTTTTATAAAAAACATCGAAAAAATCGATATATCGTACATGCTTCGATGTTTTAATGAGCGATGTTGCATCCTATTTAAGTGCTTACTTGGAAAAATTACGACTCGAGTTAACTCAAGTTCAAATTCACACAACTCGAACTAAACTCGAGTTATGCAACTAGAGTAAGCAGGACGAAACACAGTAAATGATTTGTTACAATTACTTTAAAAATATCGATTTAATAAATATATATAATTTTTTCACTTGTCCATCCCTATGACTGAGTAAGGTCGTAAAATCAGGGCAGTGTAATAACTGACGTCCCTAACTAGGGGCCACGCCCACCCTTCATTCAGGGCCCTGATTCAGGGTGGTGTAATAGGGGCATAAGTCTCGGTGTTTTATACCTCCGCTGTAAGCGTGGAAAGTGAGAGTTTCCGGGAATCCAACAACACAAAAAATCCTTTCGTTGATTCTCTAACGACCAATCACGTGTTAGTTAATTATAAACTTCTGATTCGCTGTTGTAATCTTAAGAGTGTAAATATTTTAAAGTGGACATTGTAATTGGTTATAAATTGTCCATTTTGTCAATTTTTGATATAATATAAGAAATCACATTTTTTATAATAAATTATTCTACTTGTTTCTACTGACTCTACTTTTTCTACTCATTGAAAATATAAAATTGAAAATATTGGTATATGTAGTAAAATTGACTCAACACTAAATTTGCACATCAATAGCATTAATTCGCTATTTACTCTTGATACAATAGTGAATTACACCATTTTAAAATCTACTTTAAACGCACATTAATTTCAAATAATTGGTCATTTATATATATATATATATATATATATATATACATATATATATATATATATATTTACATACAAGATTGTAAAACATTATCAAAACAAAAAAAATATATCGCAAATTTTGTACAAAATAAATAAATAATTCAAGTATTTTATTGTTTAATGTGCATATGCTATTTCTTAAATCTTTGCA
Organism: Parnassius smintheus behrii; assembly: GCA_036936625.1. Lineage (NCBI taxonomy): Eukaryota > Metazoa > Arthropoda > Insecta > Lepidoptera > Papilionidae > Parnassius > Parnassius smintheus. The sequence continues at coordinate 41,453,490 of JAUPFT010000002.1, read as the reverse complement.
AGTCACACTATTTATTGCTTCTCTGTTGGCTTAGTCAAAATACAATATTATAACAACAAGTAACCAATAGGAATGATTCATTTGTGGTCGTGACAAAGAAGAATGTTAAATAAGGTAAAAAAGTTAGTAAGTAGTATTTTTTTTTCTAATAAATGATACGTTAGATACTACTAAGGATATGTATTCATTTTGTATTGTTTTAGAACGGTCATAAGGTCTTTTACCTAGGTACTAAAGGATATATATTCATTTTGAATTTTTTTATAACGGTCATAAAGTCTATTACATGCCATTTCAAGGTTATCCATCCATTATCGGACACCTGATATACTGTCTGATATAGTCATAAATTGTAAAAAAACTACATGAACACATAGTTTCCTACAGTGAATTGTGGAAAATCTTGCAAATATCATTACGCATCTATAAAACAATATTCTCTAATCAGGTTTATCGTACGCGTTATCATCTTCATCAATTGTAACGACTTTAATAAGTATGACTTTGCACAAATGAGTTTAACTAACGACTTCTTTGTTAACTACAAACATGTCGATGACGTCATCCGGCATCTATATTGTCTGAATTAATATCGTAGCATTTTAATGGGAACGTCATGAGTAATATCTTCTAGGTTTAAATTACCAATATAGTCTCTCATAGGTCAGTTTGGTTGTCGCTATGATTGATAATATTCAGGCATGGATCTTATCAGATTCCTCGCATCTTAAACGCTATCAGTCATTTGTCTGGCCGCTTACTATCAACGTACCGGATGTTTTTAAGGTGATGGGTTCTTAATCGCTCATCCAATTATTGATAACAGGATGTCAAAAGTCTGCTGATGAACATAGATCTGCCCTTTAGATTGCCTCAGGGCTATATCACATGGCATAGTTTTTTATTATTTATTATACTTTTTATTGTTATGTGGTCATCTATGGGGGTGGCTTATGTTAAGTAGTGCACTTGAATGAAAAATTAATGAATGAAATTTTTCACTGTGCTAGCACGTTTCCTTCATTAACAGCCGTTAAAAGGCAACTTCTTTCTTCATCACTCGGAAGCCTACTCAAATTTAATTATAGCCTTTCACAAGTCCACTGCTGAACACTGTCACTGTCCAAGCGTGGCAGGTAGGCTGACAAACATAGCTTTTGTTATTTTTTGGTTGTTATCAGGAAAATGCTGCCGCCCAGCATCTGTTTCAGTTTCCATTTCCCCCTAAGTGGTACTAAAATAAAAGAAATATTACATTTAGAATAACATACCGAGCCGTATAGTGATGGCGTTTTTTTTTTATAGGATAGGGTGACAAACGAGCACACAGTCCACCTGATGGTAAGCGGTTGCTATGGCCCATAGACATCTACATGTGTCCTCGATTACAAATCAAAATGCAGATGCGTTGTCACCCATGAGGACTAAGATGGAATGCCTCGTTTCCAGTAAAAATGGTCTCCGGTTCTCTACGCTCACCATACGAAATACAGCAGCATTAAGCTATTATTTTACGCTGGTATTCTGTGAGAGCGTGGTCCATCCCCGGTCGAGCCGACCCATTCGTGCTACAACTATACTACTAATATAACTGCAGCATGACTCTACCACGTAAAAAATCCTCCGCTCTGTTTGGTTTTATTGTTACAGTTTGAAGAGGTTATTAATATATTATATTTTTATTATATGGGTGGTGGTTGTTTTGACACGTTACCTAATTTTTGGTTACAGCAACAAATTCTGATTAATCTAAAGCTACTGACTAAACGAAACGTTAAAGCGACTTATGTATGCGTCCACTCAGCGGCACTCACTCGTCTTGGCAACTTACACAAACCATGTAGTAGCGGTGTAAGAATATCCACTACTCCCACATCGTCCCGTGCTTGTCGTAAGAGGTGACAGAGGGAAAGATACAAGAAGATGGGCAAAGCTACCGACTAAATGAAACGTTATAGCGACTTATGTATGCGTGCACTCAGCGGCACTCACTCGTCTTGGCAACTTACACAAACCATGTAGTAGCGGTGTAAGAATATCCACTACTCCCACATCGTCCCGTGCTTGTCGTAAGAGGTGACAGAGGGAAAGATACAAGAAGATGGGCAAAGCTACCGACTAAATGAAACGTTATAGCGACTTATGTATGCGTGCACTCAGCGGCACTCACTCGTCTTGGCAACTTACACAAACCATGTAGTAGCGGTGTAAGAATATCCACTACTCCCACATCGTCCCGTGCTTGTCGTAAGAGGTAACAGAGGGAAAGATACAAGAAGATGGGCAAAGCTACCGACTAAATGAAACGTTATAGCGACTTATGTATGCGTGCACTCAGCGGCACTCACTCGTCTTGGCAACTTACACAAACCATGTAGTAGCGGTGTAAGAATATCCACTACTCCCACATCGTCCCGTGCTTGTCGTAAGAGGTGACAGAGGGAAAGATACAAGAAGATGGGCAAAGCTACCGACTAAATGAAACGTTATAGCGACTTATGTATGCGTGCACTCAGCGGCACTCACTCGTCTTGGCAACTTACACAAACCATGTAGTAGCGGTGTAAGAATATCCACTACTCCCACATCGTCCCGTGCTTGTCGTAAGAGATGACAGAGGGAAAGATACAAGAAGATGGGCAAAGCTACCGACTAAAGAAACGTTATAGCGACTTATGTATGCGTGCACTCAGCGGCACTCACTCGTCTTGGCAACTTACACAAACCATGTAGTAGCGGTGTAAGAATATCCACTACTCCCACATCGTCCCGTGCTTGTCGTAAGAGGTGACAGAGGGAAAGATACAAGAAGATGGGCAAAGCTACCGACTAAATGAAACGTTATAGCGATTTATGTATGCGTGCACTCAGCGGCACTCACTCGTCTTGGCAACTTACACAAACCATGTAGTAGCGGTGTAAGAATATCCACTACTCCCACATCGTCCCGTGCTTGTCGTAAGAGGTGACAGAGGGAAAGATACAAGAAGATGGGCAAAGCTACCGACTAAATGAAACGTTATAGCGACTTATGTATGCGTGCACTCAGCGGCACTCACTCGTCTTGGCAACTTACACAAACCATGTAGTAGCGGTGTAAGAATATCCACTACTCCCACATCGTCCCGTGCTTGTCGTAAGAGGTGACAGAGGGAAAGATACAAGAAGATGGGCAAAGCTACCGACTAAATGAAACGTTATAGCGACTTATGTATGCGTGCACTCAGCGGCACTCACTCGTCTTGGCAACTTACACAAACCATGTAGTAGCGGTGCAAGAATATCCACTACTCCCACATCGTCCCGTGGTTGTCGTAAGAGGTGACAGAGGGAAAGATACAAGAATATGGGCAAAGCTACCGACTAAATGAAACGTTATAGTGACTTAAAAGTATGCGTGCACTCAGCGGCACTCACTCGTCTTAGCAACTTACACAAACCATGTAGTACAAGAAGATGGGCAGTAGAGTCTTTCTATATAGCTAAGAAATAAAAAAAAACATTGCTGCTGCCAACCTGTCTGTCAGGCATTTTACGGGTGGACTGTTTTGGACTCTAATGGAAGGTTTGACAAATGAAACTTAAACAAAATTGTAAATTATTATTTATAGTATCGCATCTCGCCGCAGTTTCCCTTCCATTGTCATTGACGCATACACTTTTTGTGTATTGAATATGTTTTGCTCCATAGAAAAATGTCAAATAGTTGTTACCAGCAATGTGCTGCTGCCCATCTCTTGGTTCAGTTCCCAACTGTCGCCTCTAAAGACACTCACGTAATGGATATTGGAGCGTAGTTAACTTTTACGACGGTTTCACTCGGCAATATACTCGCGTTATTTTGAAAATACTTGTGCAAGTATTGCCTTACCCAAAAACATAATATTAAACTGGCATTAGCTACGTAGTTGTCACAGTGACAATAATCGAGTTATATTAAATTCGAACCTATTACTGTACTATTTTGGTTGTTGATAAGTAGGTGCGAAGTGTCCTCTGTAAATTTTGAAAATATTAGGCTAAACACCTGAGCAGAGACAATCTACAGGTTAAACTCAAACTCCACAATGTCAACATTTAAACATATAATATATTACATTTGACACCTGCAACCATTTCCATACAAAGAAATACGGGACAAGGCTGCGTGTGACACATCTTGGACGGAACATAATCGGTGCTACAATTTTGACAGGCTTAGGAAAAGGTGAAAATGTTATTATACCACGGATCCCTATAATTCCCACAGATATTCCTTTTCAATTCAAAAGGTTGCAGTTCCCTATTAAGCTCAGTTTTGCAATGACAATTAATAAAGCGCAAGGGCAAACGTTACAGGTAGCGGGGGTCAACTTAGAAAAACCGTGCTTCTCTCATGGTCAGCTGTATGTAGCATGTTCGCGTGTGTCAAATGCCCAGAATCTCCACATTCTTTTCCCGAATGGAAAAACATACAACATTGTGTACAGTAGCGTCTTAAAATAGTGTTCAGTTAGTTTTTTTTTCCAAAATTACCACAATAAATTAATCAGAATTCCCACAGATCTTCCCTTTCAATTCAAAATTTCCTATTTAGCTCAGTTTCTTTTCAATTCCAAATGCTGCACCTCTGACGGACCTATTAAGATCAGTTTCCTTTCAACTCAAAAGGCTGCATCTCTGACGGATCTTTTATTTGGCTCAGTTTCCTTTCAATTCAGAAAACTGCATCTCTGACGAATCAATTTAGCTAATTTTTTTTAAGTCTGCATCCCTGACGGATAGTTATGCTCAGTTTCCTTTAATTAAAAAATATCCATTTGGAATAAACAGGCTATTTTCATGCTTTCCTATACGCTGCGTTTCAAAACATTTAAATAGGCTGACGAATCAATTTTGCTCAGTTCCTTTTAATGGCTGCATATCTGACAAATCTATAAAACTCAGTTTTCTTTCAATTCAAAAAGCAATGGATAGTTCATTTCCCAGTGACCATGCGGGCGAAGCCGCGGGTAACAGCTAGTCGTCTATAAAATTAATTAGTTGTTTTTTATAGGGTAATGAACAATGAAGGTTAATGCACGCAAAGGCGTGCATTAACCTTCATTGTCTTATTATTTAGATTTGTGACCTTCAGAGATTATAAAGATACTGGATAACCTTTTTATCTTCTGGAAAAAATAGGTTGTAACGTGTGAACGGAGTACAAGCCTATGGCACTGATATTTAACAAAAAACAAAAATATTGAATCAAATACCTAAATAAATTAATTAAAATCTATCGAAATTCAAATCATATCCACCCTACTTTATGAACGGCCAAAAAACAAGACATTTAGTAGGCATCTTTGATCTTGTCACTTCGCGGGGTCACAGGTCAAAAAAAATTCTAACGTTTAATTCAAAATTTTCTCTCCTTTCACATGGTACTGATCTTACATCCTATTTTTTCCAGACGGTAAAAAAGGTCATTTAGATTATGAAGTATCGATAAATCAATGATTTACTGTAAAAATACTGTACCTAATTTAATATTTTCGACCAAAGATTAGACTTACATAAACGAAGGTATTAGTAACTTACGTACAGAACATTTTATTAATCTATAATGATTGGTTTTTGCCCAGCTGTGGGGCAGCGTGGGCTAGAATACTAAAACACACTGGCGTTCTTCGACCTAATCTAACCCTATTATAAATTTCATTAACATCGCGGAAAGACGTTTTCGAGACCAAGATTACAATAAATAAATATACAAATATTGCTATTTGCTACTATAGTAGTATAAGCTTTTAAATCAAGTGATTATAATTATCATCAGAACCAGTTAAAATTGATTTTGTAGGTTTAAAAAAATTATAATTACACTAAACCATCTAATAAAAAGTTGATAGTGAGGGCAGAGCGAATTGCACTTATGCTTTTTTCAATGGTTACAGCTATGGGAGTTGTGCCATCACCAATAGACTGCTATTTAGTCAATAGAAGTCTAAAGACTTTAGCCCTACGCATGGAAAAACATCAGAAGTCCTCATACATCATCGCTAAATGGCTTGAAAACCATCCTAAGGTTACGGAAGTCTTACACCCTGGTAAGTTACTCGTGAAATGGAAAAGAAGTGAGATTAATACTTTAGTTGCTTTATCAATAATTCTAAATGTTTACTTGTAGGTTTGCCCTCTCATCCACAGCATGAAATAGCAAAAAAGCAGATGTCTGGACATTCGGGCGTATTTAGTTTTAAACACAGCGGCGGTTTAGAAGAATCTAGAAAATTTTTGAGCTCTCTCAAAGTTTTTATCCTAGCCGAAAGTTTAGGCGGATACGAAAGCTTAGCAGAGTTGCCGTAAGTATCAATTTGTGTAACATGTCATGCGCCGATGTTACCATTTTTTGGTTGTGTCTGTCTTTCTATCTTGATTTTAATGTGAATATCTTAAAGGCTTTTTTTAAGTTAAGTTAGTACGCTTTACCATCTTCGGCTACACCGCCATTTGTCGTTTTCTGCTAAATCGTCATTTACCATCAGATGGGATAGTTATCAATAGCTTTGGCTTTTAAAAAGTGCATCATCCATTATATAAAAGTTTTCTATACAACTTTAGAATTGTGTTATTTTTATTGTAACATTGGCTGTGGCTGACTGGCTTTGCCCAGACGTGGGGCAAATAGAACACAAAATCACATTAACTGAAAAATGTAAGTTTCTGTGATTTTGACGACAATTTAACCTGACCTAAGTGAGTTAATTAGAGTAAATTAGAAAGAACATAATATTTTATCAAACTTAAAATTACTTTGGTTTTTATAGTATGTAGGTATGTTCTATAGGAAAAACAGTAGTAAAAGAACTCTACAGTATTTATGATGCGTATGCACAAAACTGATCATGAACATGATCCTTGCAAAATATGAGATCTTAGCGAAATAACACCAAAAATGAAATTATTCAATTGCACTCTACAAACTGTAATACCAAATATTGACAATATAAGCTGATACCCTCTCGCTTCGCTGGACACATGATAATAGACGATAATACGAGGGTAACACTGAAAGTTCTTAGAAAATCAAAAACTGAAAAAACTGGCAAGTTATTGGTTTTGTTATATATTTTCAAAATAGTGTCCATTTACATCGCTGCATCCGATGGAATCACTGAGAAAAGCACTTAGCAAGAAACCTATAGAAAAGGACGATAACGTAGTTTTAGGTTATACCATAATCTTTAAGACTTTTAAATATATTTAGGTAAAATTTTTATTGTTCTAAGAACTGAACTGAATAAGATTCACCAATCTCAAAAACAGAAAGCTCACAATACACTTTTTTCTCACTTAAACCAACTTGTAAACTCCTTAGATCGCTACGAACTGTCAAAGTTGTTTAGCAAAGTGTAGTTTGCTAAACAAAAAAAAAAAAACAGGCACGGAGAAAGGGACAAGCAATCGCACCGTTCGGTCTTATTTCTATGCAAGACGTATGCATAAAACTATCTTTTTCATGTGCAATGGCGAAAGAAGCCGTCAATTTGTCTATAGGTTTCTCTGTCTACGAATTAGTCAAACCTATGGTCAAGCCAAAGATAATATCTTTTTTTTAAAGTGAGGGCTGGGGTAACGAAGATTGCAATACGTTGTCGATAAATAAAATGTTTTGAGAAATTACCAATTCAACACTTAAAATATCGAATTGTTTGTATGACAGTCAAGTGAGCGCTAGTCACGAAGATTGCAAGACGTCGATAAGTGAAATGTTTTGAGAAATAATAATTATCAATCACCGTTTCATTACACGGTAATTGGTCATTTCTCAAAACATTGCAGTGTACGAATATCCATATCATGCCGTGTTTCGTAAAAGGCGATTAGACTTGGGGAAGTATTATTTTTAATAACTATGACCGACGTTATAGGTCTATAAAAACAACAGTGAAAAATCACTTACTTTGTCACGTCGATTACTTATTAGAAATTGACATAAACGTTATTTTTCACCGTGATGTTAGTTATCAGTTATGATTAATAGGCGACATAGTGAAACAAATCAGGATATGGGCAGCTATACTATTTGTAATTCTACTACGGGGAGCCGCCTGTCATGTCTTATCTGTAACTTACTGATCTTTGCTCCAGAATTAACTGAACGAGATTCACCAATTTTAAGCTCACAAAACACTTTTTTCTCACTTAAACCAATTTGTAAACTCCTAAGATCGCTACGAACTGTCAAAGTTGTTTAGAAAAGTGTAGCTTGCTAAACAAAAAAACCGGCACGGAGAAAGGGACAAACAATCACACTGCTTTGTCTCATTTCTATGCAAGACGCGAAAGATAGATTTATGCATATCTATCTTTTTCGTGTGCGAATGCGAAAGAAAGCGTCAATTTGTCTATAGGTTTCTCTGTCTACGTAAAAAATCATTGTACGAAAATTATATCGCATTAAATTCATGCTGACGTGACACAGACAATTTTCAATTTGCCACCATAGAGTAATTAGTTTGCCACCAAACCGTAAACAAATGACAAAAATAATAAAATACATACACAATAATATTGGCAGAGTTCCATTTTCGAAATTTGAACCTTTTTTTTATTATATAGTTAACAAGTGGCCAATTCTAAAAACTTTCAGTGTCGCCCTCGTAACGTAGATATAAAATGTCTAGATTTTTTTATATTACTATCGTAAAATCTGTTCTTAGTGAGCGTCTACATTGCCAAATAAGCAACTATACTTTTCAAGTCAATCGGGTGTATAGTTTATAAATATTTGATAAAGCACTGTATCAAAACAGTGTTATAGATTACAATAAAACTAAATTATTTTGATGAGTAGTCATGTCGTTTGTACACAGGTCGGTGATGACCCACGCATCTGTACCTGAAAAGCAAAGAGCTGAACTTGGAATCACGGATTCACTGATTAGATTGTCGGTGGGGCTGGAAGATACAGAGGATCTGATTGAAGATTTGGATCAAGCTTTTAAAGCTGCATTTTAAACAAAGTTTAAAATATGGTCTCAGAATCAGATTTCGCTGTTTTTTTTATTATTTATGTTTTTTAAATTGATAGTAATATAATTACTAATGTGTAATACAATTGGAAAGTAATAAAGGTAATTTTTCTTCCAATAATATTGTTCCTGATAGTATAATTTTTTTAGTAATAAACTACACACTTTCCATTTACCTATTTATATACAAGCTAATTTACAAAGACTACGGTTTTTTAATGAAGTGGACACATTGTTGTACAAATAAATTATACAAACTTAACCCTTCGATAAAGATTTTATCGTCAAATTTTGTAAAACTGTACTAATGTAAATATTTGCTCTTCAAATGACTGTGTAACGAGTCTCTACAAAATCTCTTTCAAAAATAGGTAATATTATGTTAATTCATATTCGTATAAATACATATTATGTTATTGCATTTGAAGTCACGTTTAAAACTAAAATTTATGTGCATTCGAGTTATTTAAAATTCCCGTGCACACAATAACATTATATGTACTTTTTTATTCACAATAGGCACTTTAGCATAGATCAAGTGAGGCTATCGGATAAGGAACAAAGGTCAATTTCGAGTACTTCCTAAAGACATTTTTAAAATATTTTACTAACCGTTGATCTGTCCTACCTCATTTTGTATACATACCTAGTTTACCGACATGTTTATTTGTATGTAATATATTATTTTTTTATCACGGTATATTAATATTAATATAAAAAATATTCATTTTCTCATTTGAATATTGTTTAGCGAATGTTTATTGCACTAATATTTATTGTTTATTTTAAAAAAACACCAGATACCTAGTATCTTTAAAAAAAATTGAAATAAATGTGATATTAATAAATATTTGTTTTATTTAAAATAATAGAACTTAATTTATACGCAGCATATTATAAGCAGCATTGCAGCGTATTATGTTTGCACAAATATGTAGGCTCTACCGAGGAAGAACCAGGTTTGCAGAGAGTACCAACGCGAAATAGCAGCATAACGCTGCTGTGTTTGGGTATAGTGAGTGCTTATATTATTCACTGACTGATAACGAATAATTTCCGCTCCTCGTCGATAACTGCGCATTAAGGTTAATAAAGGTGTCTTTGGGGCTGCAACATCTATTTACCATCAGGTAGCGTGTGTGCTCGTTTGTTAGCCTTAAGGTGTCACCACCCGTTTGCATTTGATCGGCAATTATGTTTATGTTCACATTGGAATACTCGCTAATGAGATTTCTTATCTTTATTAAAACAAATTTTTCAAAAACATTACGTTGAAAATATTCTAGACGCAAGGAGCTCGGGCGGTAAATCTAGATGAAATGACGTCCTGGTAAGACATGCAGTTGGCTTAGCATCGTGTTTTGTGGTTTTTCTTCGTAGTGGCCTATTTCAACGGTAGATTTGTAAAGGGCTGCAATAATGATGAAGGAGGTCCAGCCAAAGCTTATAGTCACGCAGGTACAAAATATTTAGATACGTAAGGTGGTATAGCGTTGTGAGAATATCCACTACCCTGTAACATCTCGAGACTGTCGTAAAAGGCGTCTGAAGTTAACAAACTGGGCAGCAGAGTCCTAATAACTTCAAAAGTGTATTTATTACAAATATTCCCCTATTAGGAAATCTACAGGCGAGGCCTACGTTTAACAGTGGACTTTTGACACGCTGTAAGAATAATGACAGGTTTAGATTAATAGGCCTCTAGGTTCAGGTTAGCTTTCCTTTATAATTTATTAAATATTAAATGTTTAAAGGCAGTTGCCCACCCACTTCATCTTAGACTCATCCCGTTTTGTAGTTATACATGGATATAATTTTCTAAGTTTTCTTAAATGTTTTATTATTACTAATACCCGGATGACCGATGATTTTTTTTGGAAATTATATTTAGATACAAATTACATACTGATGAAATATGAATAATATTTTTCGATCTTCTCGGTCATTATTTTTCGTGTTTAAAATAATGACCGAGAAGAATTGAAATGAAATTGTGCAATTGGATCACCAGCTTTCTTGCAGATCGGAGCATCAAGGTCGTTGTAGACGGTGCAAGCTCCGATTGCAAGCCTATTAATGCTGGTGTTCCACAGGGCTGCGTGCTATCGCCAACGCTGTTTCTTCTGCATATCAATGATATGTTGCATACCCGTAACATTCATTGCTATGCAGATGACAGCACTGGTGATGCTCTTTACACCGGCCGAGCCAATATTTCTCGGGAAAACGTCTCCGAGTGCCGGGACAAACTTGTGTCTGAAGTCGAGTCTTTGCTGAACAGAGTCTCGGATTGGGGACGACTAAATCTAGTCCAGTTTAACCCCCAGAAGACACAAGTTTGCGCGTTAACCGCTAAAAAGAACCCCTTTGTCGTATCCCCTCAGTTTCAAGGCACTCCCCTTGTTGCCTCAGCCAGTATCGGAATCCTCGGCGTCGACATATCGAGTGACGTGCAGTTTCGTGGTCACTTGGAAGGGAAGGCCAAATTGGCCTCTAAAAAGCTTGGCGTGCTCAGCAGAGCGGGACAGTATTTCATGCCGGCACACCGCCTGCAACTTTACAAGGCGCAGGTTCGGCCGCACATGGAATACTGTTCCCATCTCTGGGCTGGGGCTCCCCAGTACCAGCTCCTTCCACTTGACCGCATCCAGCGCAGAGCGGCTCGAATCGTCGACGACGGAGTGCTTTCCGATCGGCTCGATTCACTGGCGTTGCGAAGAGATGTTGCATCTCTTTGCGTATTTTATCGCATCTATCACGGGGAGTGCTCTGAGGAATTGTTCGGATTAATCCCAGCCGCCAAATTTCGTGAACGCACGACACGGCAAACGTCCCGATACCATCCACACCATCTGGATGCTTGGCGGTCCACCACTGTACGTTTCACAAGGAGTTTTCTTCCACGTACAACCTCTCTGTGGAATAGTTTATCATCGGCGATTTTTCCGGACCGATACGACCTGGGGACCTTCAAGAAAAGAGCTTACTCCTTTCTAAAGGGCCGGCAACGCACCCGCAATTCTCCTGGTGTTGCGGTTGATCATGGGCGGCGGTAGTCACTTAACATCAGGTGAGCCGCATGCTCGTTTGCCCCTCTTCTATAAAAAAAAAAAAAAAAAAAAAAAAAAAAAAAAAAAAAAAAAAAAAAAAACAAAGGCTGATGAAAAAAACAAAATTACACAAAGGGCTTCAAATAATATATTTTCTCACAAAAGAAGGAACTTGAAAAAAAGGAAAAAAGTCTGACCGGAGTAATCTGGACTCGAACCGGCGTCCTATTATTTCAGGACCGCTTAATATCCCATTTGAGCTGTTATATCCTTTTAGGCATTGGTAAAATTTACTTTCGTATTCTAATGAATAATATGTTGTCGTTTTATCCACGTTTGACATTTTCTAAAAATGAGTCCTAGCTAGATCGATTTATTGCCCTCGAAACCCCCTGCATACCAAATTTCATGGAAATCGTTGGAGCCGTTTCCGAGATTCCGATTATATGTATACAACATGTAACAAAAACCCTGTGATACCCGTTAACTGCATTATCAGAATCAGTATCCAATAATATAGAAATATTTTTTTTCAAAAGAAAACATATTAAAAAAATAATTTTAATGAAAGAAAAAAATCAATTTGCAAATTGTATGTGGTTTTATTACCTCTGCTTAGGCCGAGGAGTAAGAGATTGTCAATGACCCCGGATTACCGATACTTGTGTGAGTTAGAGGAAATAAAACCACATACAACTTGCAAATTAATTTTTTTTCAATTAAAGATTTTTTTTTAAATGTCTTTTTTTGAATAAATATATTTAAAATAAATATATTTCTATACGCTTGGATACTGATTCTGATAATACACTTAACGGGAACTACAGGGTTTTTGTTACATATTGTATATAATATATATATATACACGAATTTCTCGTTTAAAGGTATTTATTATTATTATTTTTATTCGATAGTTTCGTCTGTATAAGAATCAATTTATGTAATCGTAATCGTCTTACTTCTAACATGGTTTGAAGGAAGGATATGAGCGCCAGTATGATTGGAGGCATTACATCTTCATCACAGGGTTTACAATGCACCTGTCGTCTTCTTCGAACATCCCTAATGTAAATCAATATTGTGAGCCTTCGTCTAGGCTGGTTGGGAGGTATACACCCGATTGATTTGAATTTTTAATAAAGTTACTATACTATATATACATATAACTACTATACTATATATACATATACTAACATATAACTACAACGCGGTCACATTAACTTGACGCATCACTGAAATTCGAGGCCCCGCCCGCTTCCCCCCGCATCCCTTAGCTCGCCCGCCAATCTTCAGTATGGTTAGCATCTCTGTTACCGATACGCGCGTCGATATTTTGACTAGTTTTCTGTTGCTATTGTTGTTATTGGATATTTTGTTACGTTTTCGTTATTTTTTAAGTTTGGACTGTTTTTGTTAATTTTGGACTATTTTTGTTACGACTCATTTTTTAACATGGGGAAACTATACACAGTGAAGGGAGAAATCTTGTGTTGAAAGTGATGCAGTTTTTCGAGAATGAGAAGAAAAATAGACGCTTTTGCATACCTGTAGATCAAGTTGATAAACGGACCTATGCAGCAACTGGAATATCAAGAAGTACTCTTACTCGTAATCATAATCATAAATCATAATCATAAATTTTTATTTGCAAGAATCACGGTATAAAAAGATCTTACAATTTGTCTAGTGCAATCGTGTTTCGCTAACAATGGTTAATAGCATGCAAATACAGAATCAACAATATTAATTAATTACAGTCTAAAAAATCTTTTACGTTATAATAACATTCAGTTTTTAACCAATTAAACAAATGTTTCTTAAATAATCTTTCACTTAATAATTTAAATTCATTAGGTAGTTTATTAAATATTTTTATACACATATTTAGGCAACTTTTGTTGTATTTAACGATTCTAGGAATAACATCTAGAACTAGTTTTTCTTGGTCTCGTCGGTTTCGGGGATATATATCACGCGCTTTAATAAACAATGACTTATTTTTAAAGACAAACATACTAACTTCATAAATGTATAGTGACGGGAGGGGTAATATACCAAGTCTCTTAAATACTGGTTTACAGGAAACATCTGGTGACATCCCGCACATTGCACGTATACATTTTTTTTGGGCAACGAATGCCCTATTTCGGTCAGTACTATTACCCCATATTATGATTCCACAGCGAAGAATAGACTCTACGTACGCACGGTACGTTGCAATTGCCGTCTTAATATTTATGATGTTTTTAACGATTTTAAGGGCATATACTAATTTATTAATGCTACGGCATACGTTATCTATTTGTTCTTTCCAGTTTATATCTTCATCTAACGTTACTCCCAGAAATTTTGTACATGTAAGTTTTTTTAGTTTTGGTATATTAAGTTTAATATTATGATTTGAATTGATAGATTTATTAAATTGTATGTAATGAGATTTTTCTAAATTAATTTTCAAATTATTTACGTCTAGCCATTCTATTAATTTGTCAATTGTATTATTAATGTCATCTTCATGATTCCTAATTGTATTATTATTTTTATTACTAGTCACAATAATTGAAATGTCATCAGCGTATAAAACACATTTATGATTCGTAATGTCAACAATAACATTAATATATAATAGGAAAAGAATCGGTCCTAATATACTTCCTTGCGGAACGCCAAATTTATTATATTTACATCCAGATGAATGAGATGTTAAGTTACTGTTTTTATCTATTTTATCAATGATAACACATTGTTGTCTGTCTTTTAAATATGACGATAACCACTGAAGTATTGGTCCTCTGATCCCAATTGCCTCTAATTTTTGCAATAATATGTCATGTGAAACGCAATCAAATGCCTTTGAGAGGTCAAAGAATAATCCTGTTGTTAACTGTCTGTTGTTTATGTTACTAAGTATTATTCTTATTAACGAAAACATGGCAAGTGAGGTTGATCTGTGTTTTTGAAACCCATATTGTTCACTTTTAATATCTGGTATTTATTACAGTAGTCAACTATTCTTTTATACATACATTTTTCAAAGATTTTAGCCAGAATAGGTATTAACGTGATTGGACGATAATTTTGAACATCATCCTTTCGCCCTTTTTTAAATAAAGGTTTTATAATTGACAATTTTAGTGCTTCTGGGAATTTCGCTGATGAGAATGATAAATTTATTAGATGTGTCAAAATTTTAGTTAAATTATCAGCACATGATTTTAAAATTTTTGTGTTAATTTCGTCATAACCCTCTGAATTGGTATTGTTTAATGATAGTAGTTCTATTTTAACTTCATTTTCTGTCATTGGTCTTAAATACATCGAATTCACTCTTGAATTTCTACTTAAACCATATTTTTTATTTAAATTTTGTGTTGAGGTATGATTAGTGGCCATGTCTATAAAATAATCATTGAAAGCAGTAGCTATTTCTATAGGATTAGACATTATGTTCTTTCCAATTTTAATAGTATCTATATTATCCTTAACTTTCGGGTTATGAATTTCATCTCTGATAATTCTCCATGCTGCCTTGCATTTGTTGTTACTATTATTCATATATTTAATATTATCAATTTGTTTGGATTTATAAATACACTTCTTTAAAATGTTTGAATAGTTTAAGTAGTTAATTTTATTTCGTGTATTTTTTTGTTTATAGTATGTGTATCGCAAGACCCGTTTAGTTCGAGAACTTTTTTTTAACCCTTGACTTATCCAATTTTTTTTGTGCAACTACTGTTTATTTTTAGTTTTATTTTTGGAAAGCATAAATAATAAAAAAGGCATATCAATTCGTGAAAAGAGTTAAAGGCCTTATTCAGGTCAGTTTCCACATAAATTTCATACCACGATAAGTTTTGTAGACATTCTTTGAATTTTTGAATATGGTCTAAGTTATAATCTCTCTTAAAGATGTTATAAGATGATGCCGATGTTAGCTTATTTTTTACTGGAAAGGTTAACATTTGTGCTGTGTTATGGTCCGAGAGATGAAGTGGTAATATAGTTGCTGTCGCGTTTGGAATATTACTCAGTATGTGGTCTATACACGATAACTTTCGCGTAGGAGCGTTAACATGAATTTTTAAGTTGTAATTGTGGCAAAGTTCTTGTAACTCACAAGAGAATTTACCTTTTTTTAATGTATTTATGTTTATGTCTCCTGCTAAAACTATGCGCTTCTTAGTGTTATATTTTGTTACTAAAGTATAAAGTAAGTTGTCCAATTTTTTAAAAAAAAGGCTAGGATCTGATTGCGGTGTTCTATAAAGACATATTATTATTAATTTATTTGCTGTAATTTCGATGCCGCATACTTCAAATATGTTTTGCACTGCCTGAACTTTTACAAAGGACAACACTTTGCATAGTAAGCCCTTTCGAACTAAAATGCAAGTTCCGCCTCTTTGTTTATCCCTACTATAATAAGTTACTATTTCATAGTCACTAAGTTTAACATAATTATCGTCACCTTTCCTTAGAAATGTTTCGGAGAGACATAAAACGTCAGGATCATTATGTTCCTCTTGCAAATCTTTTAGCGTTAGCTCAAAAATGTCTTTTTTTGACAAAATACTTGCGATATTTTGATGAAAGATTTTAAAGTTCAGTAATGCCTTTGTTTCGAAAAAAAAATATCTTTTTTTACTGTGGGAAAGTAAAAGGGTATAGTCCCTTTTTTTGGTAGCAGTATCTTTGATGCAGGCGAAGTAGATTTTGTAACGCTATGTGTTACTAAAATATTACTGCGCTTAAAATAAAATGGGATTGTGCCTTTTTTGTAGTGGTTGGTTTTAACGTCTGATTCATCTTTGCTTGGTCTATTACCCCCTATTATTTTCTTAAGTTCACAAATATTTAAGTACTTATTTGCATAGTCACTACATCAATAAGGTAATTTATTTTTTTACAAATGTCAATTTTTGTACAGTAGTTACAATTCACAAAATGACAATTTTCATACTCATTACATATATTTTTGATACTTTTATTTAATCGATTAACATTAACATAATTATTTCTTGATACATTTAATACAAAGATATTGTTTTTGTCAAATTTTTCTAATAATTTTCGTAAGTTTAATAATATAACTTTTACATTATTGTCGTTTTCACCCATACATAAAACCAATTTATCATTTGTCGATAACGTCATATTTAGGCATGTTTTAGTTACTTCCGTGCTAAGTGCGTTAGGTTTGGTTTCCGCAAAAACTTTGTATTTTTCATATTTTGTCGACTCTCTTGAATGTATAATAGAAGATGCCAGACCTACGCACTGCTGAGTGCCCCAAATAAATATTCTATTTTTAAGTTGACATATTTGTTTTTTGTCCAAATTTATAAACGTATTCTTAAAATTAGAAGAATTAAATGGTCTTTTAATTTGTAGTTTTTGTGTCAGGATATCAATTTGGTTAGTAAGTTTACAAATATCCTTGTTAGCGTTTTCCAATTGCTGCTGTAAGTCAGTAATTTTTTGTTGTAGAGAAGATATAGAAATATTATTACGGTCGTTCGATATTTCCTTTGGTGCTAAAGGCGTAGAATTTACGTGACGACATGGCGTGGAAGTTCTCTATTTCATTTTCGCACTATTGCCAACCTTATTAACTTCAATTGGTGTATGGCACAATGACTGTAATATTTTTATTTCTGAAGTCAACTTATTAATTTGTCTGTTGAGAGTATTATTTTCTAGTATTGTGTTTTCTAGTTAATTTTGTGTACTACTTAGTTCAAGAGTACGTTGAGCTATTGATTCTTTTAACTCTTGGATTGTTACTGTCTCTAGCATAGTACCGTCTACACTCCTTGATAATTTTCTTGGTGTGGAATAGGATTCATCGGATAACTCGTTCTCGGTGAGTACGTGTGAGTCCATTGTCTGAGAGAAAAACGTATTTTGAGGTGTAGATTGTGAAACCTCGGTAATATTTTGTACAGATGACAATTCTTTTAGAGTGTTTTCTTTTTTTCGCATAGTAACGTTAGAGGATTCGCTAATATATGATGTCAAATATTTTTTACTGTAATTTTTAATACAAAGTTTACACTTCCATTTCGTTTTCGCCTCTTGATTTTTTAAACGGTAAAGTTTCTCGGAATAGCCGGCACAGTCAAATTCATATCTTTTTTCGCATTCTGAACATAATAGTGTATTTTTCATATCAACATACTTTTTGCATTTAAAACAACATACTAGTGCTGACATCTTATGGCTGGTGTTAGCGGATTTTGTAGTCGCTTTAGAAGCCATTCTGTTATACTTAATTTTTCTAGTTAATTTCTTAATATTTTTGTAGATGGCGTAACTGAACTATATACAATAAATCAAATGTTTTAGAATTTTTCTTCGTAGTGGTGAATAGTAGAACTATCACAATGTTGCTATTTAGATATTTAGAATCGATTACAACTTGTGGTTCTCAATAAGATATGTAGATGGAGTTATATGTCATGACCTCAAGTATGGAGAGTGATGACATCTAGTAACGAGTCATTGTTACTTGAACGTCAGCTGATCTTGTTTTTATCGTAGATTGTCAAGTTTAAAAAGTAACGTCCACGATTAATAATATTTACTGAAATTATTGTCTAATTTTCACTCACCAAGCCTGATGAACATGCATTTCAGTCCTGTTTACGTAATGATATAAGAAAACTCAGTTTCTGTTTACAGCATGACACCGTGAATAGATAATTCACCACATAATTAAGTTCATCACAATTAATCGAATATAACTTTTTGACCCCTAATATTTTTTATAAATAACACTGACTGCACTTACTCTGACACCGATCTTCTTATCTCAAATGATTTCATGCATTTATATGGGATTAACACATTATTAATTAATTTATTACTACGGAGTCGATGTTAACCGTGGCAACAGCGCCATCATCTCGTCCGTATAAAAAGGGAGGCCAAAAAGGCATGTGTACCACCGTCGGATTCTTCGCCCGACGCTAGTCCAAGCACTAGCACGGCCTCAAGTACTAGTACGGCCCCAAATACTAGCACCGTTCCAAGCACTGACATTTGTCCCAGTCCAAGTACTACAGACAATCCAATGAGGGAAATAAAGTTATCCACACCGGGTAAAAAGCGTAAACAATCAGCGAAAAAAATTGTCGTGGATGATTTTGATATTTGCGCAATACGCAATATCATCAACAGCTTTTATACTGTAAAAAAGGAAGTACCCACGCTTAAAAAATCTTGGCAGCTGTTAAGAGAGATCTTAATTTTCAAGGTGGAAGAACTTTCTTTAGAAATATTTTAATAAATCAGTTGGGTTGTAAGTTTAAAAAATGTAAAAGTGCGCGTTTGGTGCTAATTCAAAAAGCCGATATAGCCGCATGGAGAGAACGCTACCTGCGCCGATTGAAAGAGAACAATGACCTCGGCGCAGGTAAAAACCAGTTATCTACCTGGATGAAACGTGGATCCATTCCCATTATACAGTCAGCAAATGCTGGCAAAACAGCACAGATAGCAGCGCGAATAAAAATTTTAACCCGGGTCAACGGTGGATTCTGGTGCATGCTGGAGGAGAAAACGGATTTATCCCAGATGCAGATTTGTTATACAAATGCAAAGGTACTACTGGCGATTACCATCATGAAATGAATACCGAGAATTTTTTGAAATGGCTTAATGAAAAGCTGATACCAAACTTGCCCCCAAATAGTATAGTCGTCATTGACAACGCGCCTTACCACTCAAAGTCGGTGAAGGCGCCCACAAGTGCAACGTTAAAAGGAGACATGCAACAGTGGCTGCGTAACAACAATATTCCATTTGATGAAAAAATGAGAAAAAGAGAACTCTACCATATTATAAAAAAGGCAAAGCCGCCCAAGCAATACATTGTCGATGATTTAATGAAACGACATGGCCACGAAATTGTACGTTTGCCACCCTACCGTTGTGACCTCGACCCCATTGAATATGTCTGGAATTTGGTCAAACAGAGGGTGGCATACAAAAACGTAAACCAACAAGAAAGAAAAACCGAAAATCTCACCACAGATACAATAAAGTCCATCACAGAATCAGACTGGAAAAAAGAATTTAACCATGTCGAGAGACTACAACAGGTCGGTTCGTAAATAAATTATAAATCTAAAGTATGTATTTATGTTTGTATTGTGATGTTAAATAAAAAAATGTAAGTACTTTTTTGAAGGTATATATTAGTAATTCACTAAATTGATACAATTATTTTATAGTAAATTTATAACACTATTTTATTTATTTTCAGGAGTACTGGGAAAAAGATGGCCTGGTTGACGACGTACTGCAGCAACTTGTAATCGATCTTGGAGGAGAGGAGTCATCCGACAGCGAGATCGAAAGTGTAGAAGAAGACAGTTTAGACCATTGAGTTATATAACACTAGAGGAGCAAACCACATTACCGCGCGTCGAAAAAAGTGTAACCACTATCCAAACGCGAAAACGTAGCTTTGAAACTAATGACAATTTTAAGTAAACATATATCTATCTCACTTACACAAGTTGCGAAAACAATATCGTCGCTAAGATTAGATAAAGATAGACACACAAACATGCAATGGCGGGTTGGTGTGGCTTACTATATGAAATTTTACCTAAAATACGCAATAAAAATGAGTTTTTTAAAGCTACAGTTAATTGTTTTTATTTTAAAAAGTATATTTTATTTTAAAATCTTACTATTTTTATTATATTACGTCCCCTTAGAAAAAAAAGGATACACAGCTTATCAGATGAATAGAAGTAAACATAATAATGAAATAAAACGTATTTTTATGGTACTAATGAATCAAACAACATAAAATAGGTAATAAAATATAATTAATATAAAATTTATACGAAATTATAAATAATATAAAATTATTATTATAAAATTGGTAATAAAATATATTTAATAGATAATTCATGAATAAACTAAAATAAGAATAATTAATTATTTTGTATGAAAGTTAAAACGTAGTTTTTATTATAATTTCCAAAATATTTAAAATCAGAGGTAACGAATTAACTTACTCCATAAATTATATAGTCTCCTATTAATGTAGGATAATCACAAATGCGGAAAAGTGGCAACATTGAACCTAAATGGCAATATTCGATAATTTTATTTAATTATTTGAGTTTTTTTACGTTTATATGAAAACAAGAACTAAAAATTATGTGTTGAAAGTGATTCCGCTTGATTTATTACGTTTTTGTGACCTTGAATAGCATTCTTTCACTACGCATTTACCCATTTTTGTCGCGGCTCAACTCTGTCGGCGTCACATTGAACAATGAACTCACCATAGATTACTGTATATATACTAGAGAGAACTCACGTTAGGTAGGCATATGGCTGTGACCATAGGTGCAGTGGCAACGCTTTGGCGCGTTTATTACTGATCTAGTGTTATATAAATCAATGGTTTAGACCATGATATTGTACCAATTATTTATAGTGAAGATGAATTTTGAATAAATATTTATCTATCAACATAAAATAGTTTTAAATTATATTGTATAAAAAAATACATGATGCAACATATTGCAAGATTAACATATAAAACCTATGATCCAAAATCAAAAATATAGTTGTTATTTAGCTACATGCTTTTATTTCGCACCGTACCTGACCTCCAAAATGACGTCATCAAAGCCATGCGTCAAGTTAATGTGACCGCGTTGTATATATATATCCTATACCTTTAAACGAGCAATTCTTGTATATATATAAATATATAATCGGAATCTCAGAAACGGCTCCAACGATTTTCATAAAATTTTGTGTGCAGGGAGTTTCGGGGGCAATAAATCGATCTAGCTAGGATTTATTTTTAGAAAATGTCTTTTTGTCCGTGTTTTTAGGCAATGAAAAACTGTTATAATATCGTTGGAATAAGAAGGTAAATTTTGACAGTTTATTAATGATTACAAATAGCTTAATTGGTATATTGGGCAGTCACAAAATCGTAATACCATGGTTCGAGCCCAGACCGGCCGACCGACTTTTATTAAATTTTTTTTCAAGTTCCTTTCTTTTTTGAGAAAATCTATTTTTTCGAGCCCTTTATTTAGTATTTTTTAAAAACACGAAAATTTAAATTAAATTAAACAAAGTTTTTTCTATTATGTCGCTCGAAACGATCAAAAAATATTATTCGTATTTCATCAGTATGTAATTTGTATCTAAATATAATTCCAAAACACACGAATTAAAAAAAAACCGAGCGAAAAATACCGAGCAAAGCTCAGTCAACCGGGTACTATATATATATATATATATATATATATATATATATATATATATATATATATATATGATAAAGTTACTATACTATATCGCAATATAGATTGTTGACGCTCACTAAGAACAGACTTTACGGGTCTCATAAAAAAATTTTTTAGATTTATATCTAGGTTCTGCAATAAAATATTATTGTGTAGATATAAATAAGGACTATCTAGCCAAACGATAAATGTAGTTAGTTTAGTTATTTATTTCCAAAGATGAGGTTATCAAATTCGTGTTAAACAAATATTATCGTAAGATAAAACACACACATATATATATATATATATATATATATATATATATATATATATATATATATATATATGATAAAGTTACTATACTATATCGCAATATAGATTGTTGACGCTCACTAAGAACAGACTTTACGGGTCTCATAAAAAAAATTTTTAGATTTATATCTAGGTTCTGCAATAAAATATTATTGTGTAGATATAAATAAGGACTATCTAGCCAAACGATAAATGTAGTTAGTTTAGTTATTTATTTCCAAAGATGAGGTTATCAAATTCGTGTTAAACAAATATTATCGTAAGATAAAACACAATAGGTATTATGTAATTTGTACATATTAGAGATGGGCCGAATATGGATTTCACCGAATACGAATATTCGGCCGAACATTATTGGGCAGGATCACCTTGGTACCTAACCAATTTATGTCAAAACTTGTTACCGAAGGGCTATATTATGGAGTGTAGAAGTAAGGAGTACCAACTCCCATAATAAAATAGTTGAAAAGTGGCCATCTATAAGCAGTAAATAACAGTTCAAAAACTCTCCACAACGGCGCTGGAGTAGCCACTGGGATTAAATGAACTTAGCAGTTGTCGACGGTTTAAGTGTGCTGCTCTGCTGCTCGGTAGCTCTAAAATCTAAAATAATTTTATTTAGTAAATATAACCTCGAAAAATTTATCTATCCCACTAATATGTTGCGGTGCGTTCTTTAAAATTTACCCCGTAGTTATAGTGGCGCCATCCTTATTTAACGGTTTTCTATGGACACTTTTTAATACAGTCTGTACTCCTTACTTCTACACTCCATAGGCTATATTTCACCGGGCCATCATGGCGGCGCAACCAGTCGCGCCACCGTAGTGTTCGTAAGCTACCAAACTAGACACCATACAGATACCAGAGTCGCAACACCACACTGAGACAGTATCAAAATGGACCTCGAAGTGATAGCACTACTGCTGTATGTACAAAGAGAGTTCAAGAGAAAAAAAGAAACAGTGGTGGGTTCACCCTTATTTAGCAATTAAAAAACAAAATACAACATTGCAAGTACTCTATGGGTGGGGTGTCACTGGCGGTCGCTGACAGCGCTATAGTAATTACCACAGAGTACTTTTCTATAACTGTTACTAACTAGTGGTGGCACGACCAGTAACATTCTGCATTCTGTGCACGCGTCCGAGCTGGTCGCGCCGCCAAATTGGTTACGAAACCAAACGGACAAGAGGTAAGTAGCTCTCTATCGAGTTGTATACATTTTGTTGGTAGCGATGAGTGGTTGCGCCGCCATTGAGTCTAGTCCGGACCGCGCTAGTGAGCGGTCACGTCCGCCGGTCGTCGACTCCCGCCCGGGTGGGAGAAGTACAGCGCGTCGCTTCTCAGTGGGTGCGCGCGCTGTGGGACCAACTCGGCTTGCGTGGAGCCTTGAGGACGCCCCTGATCCCACCCGGGATGAAGATCACCCAACGCTGCGCATCACCTACACGCTGGGGAGCGAACTCCGAAGCCCGGCGCGCCCAAGTGCGTGCGCCTGTTGGTGACTTCGGCTCCGCGTCGAGGTGCTTCTCCGCGGTACCTTGAGGTTGCTGACCCTTCGGCAGATTCGCTTCCCAGAGGCGCGAGACACGCCATCTTTTTGCCTAGGAATACCAGGTCTTCATCTAGAGCCAGGAAGGAGCACTGGAGGCCCGGAGCAGCTGGAACGCCCTCCTGTCGGCAATATTGGCCCTGCGTCGACACCTACCCTCGGGACTCCGCGGGGCTTCGAGACGGCCGACCCTCCGGTAGCACCGACCTGGTGGCGCGCAATACGCCAACCAAGATTGCCAACAATGCCGTACTGGTACGGCTCCCAAGACCGGCTCATTGTTATGAGCTGTGAGGAATACCCGGGTAATGGGGGATTCCCCGAGGCCCGATACCTGCATGGGATAAACAAAAGTAGTCCCATAGCAGACGACAATCAACGGCCGCCATTGTGTCCTGGTGAAATATAGCGCCGGACCCTGCCCCTCGCTCCCCCGCCACACCTGACATGTTATTGCATCATCTAGTACTGAGCAAATTGCGGGCACATGCATAATGTTTTGACTATTTTTGTGAGAAAAAAGTATTTCGTTGTGTTATTCTTATTGAAATCTGATAATTTTAAGATAAAAATAAGTGGCAGGAGATCCACTATTTGTACTTATTTTAGAGAAACTGATAACGAAAGTAAAGTGAAATGTATTAATGTAATGTAATGTTTCTTTTTTGCATTCCAAAACATTTATCAAGCTTTTTTTTTGCTATAATTGGAAATAAATCTACAGTGTCACAAAAACATAACGTAAATATACTTTCAACAGTAAAATTATGAAAGACATGGCATTACTCAATTCGTACATTTCAATACAGTGGACACTTTGAGTACCACTTAAACGAATGCTGGGTGATTTAGCCGAATATTCGGCCGAATTTGAATATCCGGTAAAGCTGCCGAATACCGAATATGAAATGAAAATTCGGCCCATCCATAATATGTACCTATTATAGGAAATCTGCCAAGAATCGGCCCAGATGATTTTAATTTCCTATTAATAGTGCTAAAATAAAAAAAATGATATTTCGACTTAATGTGTAGCTGTTTTTCAACGTTCTTAGATTTATTCAGATTTTTTAGCGATCGTAATGGTAATAAAAGTGAACTGATTAAATTCTTTTAACTGTTAACCAAAGTTTAATTCAACAAGAATTCCACTGTGCATTGAAATCCTTTCAAAGTTTTTAAGTCCAGACAAATCTCAAAAAAAATCACTTAAGTACTCGGACTAGGTCTGAAATCGCGTTTTAAACAATATTTATATATGAGTAATCATACTGTAGTGCTTTCATTAGTGTTTCGTTAACCCGAAGTGTACTGAACTCTATATCAGTATTTTTGTAAGTAATTGTATTTATATCAGTATAAAATACTACTCGTTGAATGATTGATAAGATAAATGACTGAAGCTGTCACATTCCAGTACGCTTTTATTCTGTGTTTATCGGCAACGTTTTGCCGTTATCGTCGGTGAAGTGGCCACACAGCGTTTGCATTTGCAGATCTGTACCCGTACAATTGAGTAAGTGAGAACTGCCGAGTTGGCACTAAAGACTTGCATTAAAGGTAAATTTCATTTTTTATTTATGACATTCAAGTTATCGTAACGTATATTTACTTATGTTGTAAGTAATGATTTTTAAATGTAAATTTCTAGTACATTTAAATTATTCTAAGTGATGACCGTAAACACACATAGGACAACTTCACTTTATAAGTACCTATATCCTTAATATATCTATACCCTAAATAATATGTTAAATAAACTAGGTAGCTTAATTTTGTTTTTATTTTGCGCATTATATTATTTTAAAAGGGTAATTTATTTCATTTTTGGTGTATTATATAAAGCAGGTTAGTTATTGTTAGCTTGTTAAAATGTCAACGTAAAAAGGTACGTAGCAGTCAGCATACCAATATACTTGCCTACTATAATACGCCGATACCGGTTTATATTTGAAACGACTGGGAGACTATTCTTAGATCTTATGGTACCGAGATTAATACTATTTATTTCGTATTTTAAAAGTATGTAGGTATATGTATAACGATTTAGATTGGTATGTAGATGATGTTTTACCTTTCTAGTGTATCTATAGGTGTCATCGCTGAGAAAATTATAATTATTTTTCTAACGCTGAGCGAAAAGCGATACCTGATTATATTCACCGCCATGTTGCGAAAGAATCCATCACTTATTTCTTCCTGGGGACGTCATAGGTATTTCCTATCAATTCAAATGAAATTAATCAAATTGATTCTGAACATGAAGACATTTTACTTGTATTCGTCAAAAATCGATATCAAGGTACTTTAATATCTGAAGATTCTCCATCTTTATGTACAACCAAATGCGGCTGTTAACCCTGTATAAGCGGGGAAATTCTACCCACTCCCTTACACGGGAACGTTTAAATTAAGAAATTATAAATAAAAAGTTTATTTCTTTCACTAGGTTTGACTTATATCCGGAACATAGTTTGATACTTTATTTTTAAGTGCATTTGGACTTGTGTCAGGAGTCAGGAGCCACTTTCTTCCACAATCATAGACATGTATTTTATTAGAGATGGGCCGAATATTCGTTTCATATACGTTACATAAACATGTGCCAGCAATTTGCTCAGTGCTAGATGATGCATTTAACATGACTGTCAGGTGTGGCGGAGGAGCGGGCGCAGGGTCAGTTTTAATATAAATTGATTAGGTACCGAGGTGGTCCTGTCGTATAATGTTTGGCCGAATACTCGGTTCGGTAAAAGTTTTACCGAACTTTCGGCCGAATATTCGTATTCGTCATCTGCATGCATCTTTAATGTCGAAAATCATTACTGGCAAAGATGTTTTATAGGTCCAGATACCGTGTACGTGCGCCTAAACCGCTTTCGTTTAAAAGGCGCCAATATTGACGTATTCGTTCGATCGTTCCGCCATTACGCCAGCGACGTTCACTGTGAACATACGTCACGCACCGGTTTTTGACGCAATGACTGTTTGTGTGGTAAAATTAAGTAAAAATTACTCTTGTAAGAAAGATAAAGATAAGAACATCACTTTTCATAACTAAGTATACAATACTCTGGTGTATTTATTTGTAAAACAATACGAAAGCTATTATAAATGCAAACCCAATAATATTCGAGTGTTGCCTAGTCTATGAAATGTTTTTACCATTTTTTAATGTCATGATCAACCGAAAAGGTTATCTGTATGGAGGTTTTAAACGGTCTAATTTTACAGTTTTTAACCAACCTATAGAGTTAAACCATTTTAAGGCTTAGTGTTGAATTACATATGGCTGCACGGAATCGCACTTTCCTGTGCTTCTATCCTTTTTAGTCATTCAGAACCACTATTTACTACAGCGAATAAGAGAGATACATAAATATCTACTGTGCTTTTTTATTTATTTTTAACTGTTACATTAATTTTATTTTCAATATTTCAGTGCGATGTTCGTACTTACATAAAACACACATAATCAACCATATCCCCATACATACACGCACACAAATGCACACGCCTCGTACACACGTTTTATACCCGTAGAACCAATAGGTTAGTCAATATAAATGAAATATAAAATCTCCCACATTTTTGGGTAATCGATTCGCAATATTATTACCGAAGTCACCGCACATTAATGCAGGCATAGTACGTAAGATATGCGCGTCACGTGGTACTCACGCACACATGAATTGAAATTAAAGTTCTTAGCCAAACAAAAATTATTTTGATTTGAAATGACCTTTGAAACGAATTTTCAAAGGTCATTTCAAATTATATTATAATACTTTTGAAATTAAAGTATTATAATATTTTTATCAAATTAAGACGAGTACCTACTAAAATCCTTAATTAGATTTATGGATTTTATCGCGTTTGTCGTGTTATTATAAAAAGCATTTAATACACACATATGTACCTAAATACTGGAACTGTCAGAAAATCTTATAAACAGTGCAATATTGGTTAAAGAAAATTATAATTAAGTAAGGCTTTACACGAACGACGGGACGAATCAAGTATTTGCATGACCAACAGGGATTAATTGTTAATAGTTAATACTAATAGTTTTGTACAATGGAACGGTATATTAAAAATATAGATATAAATAGATAACGTTAGTTTACCTATTTCGCGGACTTTACGAGTCTTTATAACGAAATGTTATTAAACCTTACTGTACTATCGTCTTGTTCTTCTAACATCTTTATGGACAAAGTCTGAATAAATATATTATTATTATTTGTACTGTTTATAACAGATGACAATTCGCTGGGGTATCGTCACCGCTGGGAAGATCAGCCATGACTTCGTTAATGCTTTTAATTCGTATCCTAATAGAGGTGACCAAACGATAGCGGCTGTGGCCGCACGGGACAAAAGCAAAGCGACGGAATTCGCTAAAACTCATAATATTGCCATAGCATTCGACTCATACCAAGCTATGGCTGCCAGTAACGACATCGGTAAGTTTTTCTTTTGTGCACAGAAAAATTACAAAAACAGGAATCTGCAATTCCTTAATGGAAGACCTTAAGATTTAATACATATAGGTATACTCTAATAATGATAGGTTTTGATTATATTAATTGGTCTTAAGATTGTAAATTAATAATCAACTTTTTTGAAAAAAAAAACAAAATTTGTATAAGTACTAGCGAAATATAAAAAAATTTTAGAATACCTATATCAATATTTGTTAATATATTTTATTATAATATAGGTAATAATTATTTGTTATAGAATTAGACTCTATAAAAGTCCACTGTTGAACAAAAGCCTCACATAGAGTGCCTCATCGGTGGGATTATGCCGTAGTTGCCACGCTACTCTCCATCTCCTGATACAGTTTCCCTCTGTCACCTCATGCAACACCCTCGCTATGGTGTAGTGCATTTTCTTCCACCACAGTAGTTACGTTGTACCAGTTCTGGCGCACTGAGTCAGAAGTGGTACAAGTACGACGTTCGTCGACTCACGATCCTAAAAAAAAAAAGGTTTTGGCATGTTCTGATCACGAATCTGCGGTCCATTTTTGCGTAGGATGCACGGTTCCGGAGATGTACAGATCAATTAACTCTTATCTAATTGATATCCGGTGAAGGCCTCCACCGTCATTAGCGCTCCATTGTTCTTATCTGCTTATCTATTGTTCGTTCAATACCGTCATTATTTATTCTTCCTCAGCGTGGTGCTATTGTTCTCCTTTGTTCCTATCTACACTAATCTGACTCATCAATAAAACACATTACCTAATTTTGTTAAAATTTTTATTTACAAAATACAAAATCTTATTACATATTATCTATAAAATAGGAGCGAAACATCTCATCCACTAAAATATCGTTGTACAATGTGTTCCCTGTAAATATACTCGTAAAAATATGCATTGAACATCCCTGAAACTTATATGGCAAATACATTAAGCAATATTCGCCACAAACTCCACTCCACTCATTCTGAATCCTATCAACATTCCAGTTCCATCTTTTACACTTTCTTTTTAAAAACTCTAGATGATATCGTACAGGTGCCCGTCCGAATGAATCAAAATATTGACCGACGTCATTCGTATCGATATATAAAGCTACCCAATGTGACCCTGGTTTATTATCTGTATCCAAATTGCATATTATATACGTTGGTACGTGGGTGTACATGGGCAGTTTATTGGCAGCATAAACATTATTTTCTAGAGTGGGGTGAATCTTTTTCAGATGTTGTTGTACATCTAGTGTATCCATGATATTACTGCTATTATTAGATTATTACAGTACAATCTACTCAATGACTAACATAGGAATGATCAATTATAGTGATTTATAAATATTAAATTGCATTATTTTGTGTTATACAAAACGTATTTGAGTCATCAATACACAAACAAAATGTGAGATAAGCTTGTTGACGCATAAAGTTACTATCAATTCTACTGCAGAAATTCTTTAGATTAGAATTATTACTCACTGGTACTATATAAGACCAAGCAACTGCAGTCATGGAGTTAGTGTATGGTCGTTTGACCGCAGTGGATCTATCAATACTACATTTGTGTTACTTCAACGCATCAAAGGCCATGGATGTAAGTGTTTATTCTATTGACAAACTTACTTTTCTTTCTGTTATTTTCTTACGTGTGTATGATTTAGTGTTAACAAATTATATTTAAATATTGTGTGTGTGTGTGTGTGTGTGTGTGTGTGTGTGTGTGTATGTGTGTGTATGTGTCTGTGTGTGTGTGTGTGTGTGTGTGTGTGTGTGTGTGTGTGTGTGTGTGTGTGTGTGTGTGACAAACTTACTTTTCCTTCTGTTATTTTCTTACGTGAGTATGTATGTATGTATGTAATAAAATTTTCAATTAATCATAAATTTTGTTTGATTTCCCAAAAACATTGGTTATATATGGTATAGTACACAATATATATTAATTGTTTACACCAACACTTTCATTTTTTATTTCACCCCTTAGAACTTTAGACGTGTGTAATGTTTCACTTTATACATCCGTTTACTGCTATTGTGGCAGGACCAAGTGGATGTGGGAAGTCAAATTTTGTAACAAATTTCATAGAATCAGTTACAGAAATATGTAATTGTGATTTTAATCAGATCACATGGTGCTTTGATGAAATGCAACCTTTATATAATTTACCAAATGTTAACTATCATCAAGGAATTCCAAATCTTAATATGTTTGATGGTGAAAACCCACATCTCGTTATTATTGATGATCTAATGAGAAAGTCCGATGTAACTTTAAACTCGAACAGTGTTTTGTATTAGATTAAATAGAAGATTTATAAAGAAATAAAAAATAATATATCGCATACAATTTGTTTTATTTAATTTCATAACGTTTCACATGGTTACATATACACAAAATGCATTACACATAACTCATAAAATCTAACACACAACACATATTATAACCCTAACTACTATAGTCTACAGTAACATTTCTGTTTTTATCTATCCCAATAATATTATCAAACTCAGCATAAACTATACAGTTAATTGTTTGTATTAGTGAGGATTCAAATCGTACTTCTAATCTTACACTACCATGCTTTATGAGATTCCAATGAGCTGATGAGTTGGCTGATAAATCAGGAGTTAAGTCAAATGCTAATAGACAGTAACCTTTGGCATACTGTTCACAAGAGATTCCATTTCCTTCATTAAGAAAGTGAATACCAGTTCCCGAGAATAGAGTATGATATGCTGATGTAAATATACTATTATTAAAAGATGGTTGCAAAGCTTTTGAAGGTATTTGTTGTCCATCAATATATAAGCTGAAAGAATTAATACCATAGTTTTCAAAGTTAAATGGATTTTTAGTAAGGGAACCATTAAATGCAGAATTGTTCACAAATCCAATTATACATCTTTTGGGTACCTGTCCTAAAAATATATTATCAAGAGTTTTTCCTTGAACACCCGATGGAATTGTTAAAACTTTTACTTCAGCTCGAGTAATAGGATATCTAGCAGTGGTAGAAGCTAAAACTTTTTGATGTGCGAGATTGTTTAGCAGCAGGAGCATAGTTTAAAAGGGTTTCCGTGTATGCTCGATATGCATAGGTATTATTAGGTGGTGATACAAGTTTTTGGTTTAAATAAACATCAAGTTGACTAAAAAGTGAATGCAGCCAATTATTTACAGGTGCTACTATTGCAGTAGATATCAAGTTAGTTGATATCTACTACAATAAATGTGGAGTAATGTATGAGACAAATCTATGTAGTCATCGCCTGTCCCAGGAACTTGAAACTCGATAGGTCCATCATCACCAAGAGATGAAATTGGTTTATAATGAATCCACAATCCATTTTCAATGCTAGTTTGTGTAGACGGTAGTGCAAACAAATCCAATTCTAACTTAACTCACTCGCAAGAATGATTATGAAGGAAAGACATATTTAATTTGAAAATATATCTTTGATATTTTTTGGTTTGTGACCAAGTTTTTTCACGGCTTGCACTTTAGCAGTTAATGGAGGAATGAAGGAGGTCAATCGTTTTCTTTTAGTTTTATACCCAGATCCTGTCATGTTAAATTGATCAATTTTCTCATCAGCCTTTCGTTTTAAATTTGTACTAACTTGCTTTAAACGATCTTTTATTGAGGATTCCATAGGGCGCGCTTGAACCACATCCGATAAAAGTCCTACTCCAGCGCTTAATGCCTCCTTACCAATCACTCGAGCACCACTTGAAAGTAAAGGTAAAACTGATCTAAATAACCCCCCTAAGAAGCTCCCAATACCATGACCGCGTTGGTATGGTGCACCCTTACAAATTACTCCAACTCCTGACCCAGCTTGATGTGTATAATAATTTTCATATAGACATTTATGATGATCACGAAGAGAATTCATTATTATAATTTTCGGAAATGTAGTTTAATACACACGGTTCCAAACTGGAATGGTATTTTTTGTCCTGTGCTCGATCTTATAACTATTTCCAGCGCATCGAACTCTCTTCGCATAACAGGTAAGTAGTGAGGTTGAGAGAAAACGTGCATTTTATTTGCACCATAAATGTATTTTGTAGGATCTAATGAAATGACTCTTAGTAAAGGAGTCATAACATCACCCACAATCTGAGGATCGATAATGTCGCAATATAGAAAGAGTTGAGATGGTAACCCTTACTTACTTACTTACTTACTTATCTTCACGCACAATCCCTAACGGGGTAGCCAGAGAGAACAGATCGCCAAGTGTCACGATTCTTACATACCTCTTTCGCTTCTTTCAGGTTCATTAACTTCTTCATACATGCAGGTCTAGGTATCCGAGTACTCTTGACCCTCCCCTCTTCGAGCAATTTGCTCACATGGTCTTCGAAAGTTAGTCTCGGTCTACCTCGACACCTTTTAATATTTACTTTCGCTCTATATATTTTCTTCACCATTCGGTCTTCACTCATTCGTTCAACGTGCCCAAACCATTGGAGTACGCCCCTATCAATTTTTGTGATAAGGTCATCTTTCAATCCTGCCATATTGCGAATCTCTTCGTTTCGCTTTCGGTCGGCTATGCTAACGCCACACATTTTACGAAGAGATCGCATCTCCACTGCATTCAACTTGCTTTTATGCTTCTTCTGGCATACCCAGGTTTCGCTGCCATATAACAAAGTCGGTACCAACACTGCGTTATGTATTGCAAGGCGTGCACTCTTCACCAGATGGTAACCCTAAGTGTAAATTAGCAGGACACTTTCCAAAATTTCTCTCTAGGAGATTTTTATTTGGTTCATAACCTAGTTGTAAACTTAATTTGGGTGATAATGTTAAGGATGTTATATTTTTATCCAAAACAGAAATAGACACAAATTTTGTTATTTCATCATAGCGAAATTTCAAGTTCTCTCCGATACCATTTAAGACTCTTAAAATATGCTCAACGTTATCATAATTGGTAGCTGGAATATGTTTTTTGTAGTACACTATGGATGGTTTATCTTCATTAGGCATTAACATAGATTTTGTAATGTATATAACATTTTCATGATCTTGAACAGTAAACATGGTACATGGATATTGAAATTCGACAACTCCAACCGACCATTCGCCTTCTAATTTAATAGCTTTTGGTAATTTCGTTGAAAAAATTGTGGTCTTGTTATCAGGAAAGTATTCCATTGAACTATTGCTGAGCAAAGTTAAATAAAAACTTTCTTTATTCATATTTCTTCTAAACTAGAAGCTAAAATCCAACTGTTAAATTTATCTGGATAACCTTTCCACTTCACTAATACTTCTTTTCTGTTACTTGAATAACGACTGTCAATTATTTTATCTATTTTATATTGTGAGGTGGGGTGGTAAGTGATTTTCTGTAATTCTCTTTCATAAAAAGTACCAACTATTGGTTCATTTTGTAAATCTGTTATTGTATAAACAACCCATGGAGATCTATCAATTATTGAAGATATAATAAATATTTCATCACTCCAATTTGATTCATATCCTTTTTGGAAAACATGTTTATATTTAATTATTCGAACATAATAACCCACATTGAAATTTGGTTTAGGATTTTCTAAAGAAAGTTTGTTTGACCGTCTATCATAAAGATTAGTCCAAACTGTCATAATATTGTTAGAATTTACATCACATGGGCACATTTTAATACTAGAGTGAAAGCTGTGATTATATTAAATCTTGTAAAACATCTATATATCTATAAGTATTATTATGAGTGAAATAACGCCACATTTTCATTTTTAGTGTTCTTTGAAATCGTTCAACAATACCGGCCTTAATGTCAGGATTGTTAGTGGTATAGTAATTAATCTTTTTGGATTTAAAGTATTTTTGTACATCTTTTGAAACAAATTCTGTACCTTTATCAGATTGTATGTGAGTGGGTGTTAAATTACTTTCAGTAAATATACTTTCAAAACATTCTTTAGTTGTTTCTGAATTTTTCCTTTTCATTGGTCTTGCAAAAGCATATTTACTAAATACATCAATAACACAAAGTATATACTTGAAACCATCATTATATTGAGAATAAGTTCGCATATCACTTAAATCAGCTTGCCACAGTTCATTAATATTTGATAGAATGTACCTATTACGCGGGATTTTTTTTCGAATGGGTTTATGTAATGTGTATGTTTCTTGTGATTTTAACCATTCCTTTACTTGCTTTTTATTCATTTTAACCTTCATAGCTTTTGATAATTTATCAATACCACCAAAACCAGCGGGATTAGATGGATCATAATAAATCCTGTTAATTTCTTCTAGTACGGGGTCCATTTTTCCCACTCAAGCCTTTTACGTATTTTAGTTGTAGACTTTTTATCTCTACTGCTCGGTGTAGAAAACTCTATTTTAGTTATAGATTTTGTATCTCCTCTACTCGGTGTAAAAAACTCTTGAACTTCAATCTCAGAGGGTTTGTTCAGATCTTTTGCATGAAGTTGCTTAATAAACTCACATCTCTTTGGATTTCCAATATAAGTAAGTGGTACTTTAATATCTTTTAATGCTTCAGCAAATCTATCCCACCCTACTGGATCACTTCTTTTAAAGGGTCTTAATGAATCATTTATTAAATCAACAATATTACTTCCAGGAATTTTTTCATTATCAATTATGACTGTACCTTCATTATCCCAATGTATTTTATTTTTACTTGTTTCAACTAAGTTTAATAATAAC
The DNA here is from genome assembly GCA_036936625.1 of Parnassius smintheus behrii. Taxonomy (NCBI): domain Eukaryota; kingdom Metazoa; phylum Arthropoda; class Insecta; order Lepidoptera; family Papilionidae; genus Parnassius; species Parnassius smintheus. The sequence goes on along the minus strand of JAUPFT010000002.1, from coordinate 41,418,114 downwards.
TGTCCCTTTTTATTATAAGTTTTTGGTATTAAACTGAGTATTTGAGCTGGTGTGTAAAGTGGATTTTCATCGTTTTCTTTACTTTTAATGGATCGATTCTCCTCCAACAAAGATTCAGCATCAACTGAAGTTTTTAGATCTCTATCTTTATTTTTAAACCAATTTTAGACTTATTTGAATCTTCATTAGATGTATCAGAATAAATTGGTAATCTGAGTGGTTGACGGTCCTCTTCGATAAAATGAAGGTATCTTTGCAGTGTTTGTAAATATAACATCCATTTCTTTCGGTCTTCCGTCTTACTAATTATAATATTTTGCATTTCAATATCTAATCGAGATAAACTACTACTCGTATTAACCTTATTTTCTTGTTTTAATTTTTCAATCAATCCAGGTTCGATAAGTATCATTTTCTTAGCATTTTCCATGTTAACTGGCTAGTCCACTCACTAATCCACTCAATATTGCACCTAATATTATTGGTAAGAAAGCCCCTCCTTTTTGTATAATTATATTTTTTCTTAGTTTATGTTTACACTTACGCACTAGTTGACGGAGTATATTTTTGTGTTTATTCAATTTTTGTTTATCTTGATCTTTAAGAGGTACTTTTCCTTGTAAAACGTTATGAATACACTCACAAATACAGTTAATTTCTTCTTCATCACACGTTTTAAGTAATGCTCTTTGATATTTTGGTTTAAGCGTATGCAAAGCGTTTAGCAAATGTTTATGCGTTGTGAGTCGACGATGCATCATTTAGCAATGATTTGAAATGTTTGATTCTTGGTGTATTTAAACTCTTTTGTGGGGACGTAGACTGTGCAGAAACCATTAAATGGGAAGACATTTGTCTTGATACGACAAAAATCATTGGTATTCTGTTTTAAATCTACCATTAAATATCCATGTGCCTCTAGAGTTGCATCCCTGTAGGCATCTTCAATGAATTTTGGGTTATCTGGTGACACTTGTCGTGCTAAATATCTTATTTGAGTTTTATCTCGAGGGTTTTTAAAATATATTATATAACTTGAGTTTGAAGATATTTCTCTTTGCCCTTTACCCTGATGAAATAAATTTTGTGTTAAATAAAATACACTGAGATTCCTGTGATGACTACCTTTTGTAAATATATCCACAATTTTCCATCGGACTCTCTCATTAAATCATCAATAATAACGAGATGTGGGTTTTCACCATCTAACATATTAAGATTTGGAATTCCTTGATGATAGTCAACATTTGGTAAATTATATAAAGGTTGCATTTCATCAAAGCACAATATGATCTGATTAAAATCACAATTACATATTTCTGTAACTGATTCTACGAAATTTGTTACAAAATTTGACTTCCCACATCCACTTGGTCCTGCCACAATAGTAGTAAACGGATGTGTAAAGTGAAACATTACACACGTCTAAAGTTCTAAGGGGTGAAGTAAAAAATGAAAGTGTTGGTGTAAACAATTAATATATATTGTGTACTATACCACATATAACCAATGTTTTTGGGAAATCAAACAAAATTTATGATTAATTGAAAATTTTATTTTCAAGCCATAACCACTTGTAAAAAACCCACACTTCGTCACAAGAACAATGTAAAATTTTGTGAATATTTTTTGGAAATATATGATTATTACACACATAACGTTTGTTTAAATTTATGACATTTACCAAATCATTGTATTTTGGACATTTGTATTATTTAATATTAAAAATTCTATCATTCGTCGTCAATATTTTTAAAATTTTTTTTCTGTTGAACCACCTTTGTATACGATCACTTCGTCTTTGCACAAATTTCTAATATACCAATTTAATATGGGGATGATGTTCTCTTGTTTGTAGGCACATTTTAATTCTTCGGTCACATCAAAATATGGAATGCCGTGCACGTGCACGGCATTCCATATTTTGATGTGTTTCACAATAACGAACAGTTTTTTGTCTTTTGGTGATAAATAATTGAAAGGATAACTTGGCCGAAACAAATAATGATCGATAAACGCATCATTTTTATTAGATAGTTTTACGTCTAGAATAGCCATTTCTCTACATTGAAAATGTTTATGAGGATATGTAATGTAAAATCCGTCCATGTCGATGATGTATCTAATATTTTTTAGATTTTGCGTCATTTTGAACCAAAATGTTAAAAGTATTTACACGTGACTAAAAATATGTTTGTTCCAACAAACTTCACATAACAATGCTTCATTACTTCCCATCATCCCATTTCTTCCTTCTGCTCTTGTCTTCCTGTAATTTAAGTAAACAGAATCACATTCACTAATGATCAACTAATGACTGTCATTGTTAAAAAAGTATTTTTTAACTACTCTAGTATTCGTAGATGCGGTACACACACAATATTTAAATATAATTTGTTAACACTAAATCATACATACGTAAGAAAATAACAGAAAGAAAAGTAAGTGTGTCAATAGAATAAACACTTAAAATTGCAATTAACAATTTAATTGGTGTCGGCGGGGATCGAACCCGCGTTACGTAAAATTTACAGCTTGCGCTAACCATCTGAGCTACCACGGCTTAATCATATACATACACACACACACACATACACACACACACAGTGAGTCGACGAACGTCGTACTTGTACCACTTCTGACTCAGTGCGCCAGAACTGGTACCACTTCTGACTCAGTGCGCCAGAACTGGTACAACGTAACTACTCACCACTACTACACGCGACACGCGTGTAGAGGTGGTGGTAGTGGGAGGCACATGTGTTGCATACTTCATTATCGGAAGTCTGCATACATTTTACAAGCTGTAAGTTGCTTTTAATTTTATTCTAGATGTAGCCTACATCGGAGCTTTAAACCCCGACCACTATGAGCTATCTAAATTGTTCCTAGACAATGGTAAACACGTTCTGTGTGAAAAACCACTCTGCCTTAATTACAAACAAACAGAAAGTTTAATTAATTACGCGAAGACCAAGAATTTGTTTCTAATGGAAGCAGTGTGGTCAAGATTCTCGCCTGCATATTTAGCGTTGGAAAAGGAAATAAATTCTGGAAAACTTGGAGAAGTACAATACGTCGAGGTCAATTTTGGAGTACCTATTGCAGCAGTAGACAGATTACGGTATGTTCTTGCACCTTTTTTGCAAAAACTAAAATCGAAGAAAATTTCACTATTCTGAAGAAATTTTCAGTCTTGAAAGTACCTGTTCATTTTATTTCAAACGGGCCAATGATACGAGTAGGTACAACTTGACCTATCTACTGTCAATATACCAAATACCAATTTACCGACATAAAAATAAATCTCTCTTTTCTAATACGTGCTTTAGGTTATCATGAAATCACCCTTTTTAAATTAAACTGATTCTTTTTGAACCCCAAAAAACATGACGCAGCCAAAGTCCTAGTCTCTACGAAACTCCTATTAGAAACACGTTGTGTTGCATTTTGCTCGTTAGATAGATAATCTGAAACTAGTCTTTCTCTGTTTTTCCAGAATGAAAATAATAAAAACTATACAACATACATAAAACCGTCAAAAGATCGTAAAAAGACTAAAAATATATTGCTGAAAATCTTGCTGAGGTATTTTTCTTTAGTTAGCTATTTAGCGTTTTCACATGTCTTCGCATCATTTAAAAATAAATAAACTCAGTTTAACTTATGCCTAAAATCGCCTTATGATTAAAACTCTTCTTAAATATTCTAAAAAAATTTAGAGTAGAGTCAGCGTATACGTAGCGTAGCGTATTAGTTTGAGGTTTATACCCTTCCCGTGTAATGACAGGTGGTATTGCGCTTCCAGCCAATTCTACTACGGCAAATCCTTCGCGTTCACCAACCTAACTTTCCGGTGTGATATTTCCCGTACTAATTACGTTATATTTCTGTCTAACTTTTGTGAGGAATACAAGACTCGATGACTGAAAATCATTGACAATGCATTACGATTACTTAGGTATAGTATGAACTGATCATCTGACATGCCTAACTAGGCACAGCTTACTCATATTCTTAGAGTATACATATGTATATGTTTACTCTGTGCTAATGGTTAAAGGTGCGAACTGCAATCTTAAAAATTCGTGGGTTCGAATCCACTATTCGACTACAGCCGTGAATAACTTCTAACACAAGCATTTATAGCTGATTTTAATAGTATTACTAGTATTGTTTTTAGTATATACCTAACTTGTTTACGTTTCAGATTAAAAGATTTAGGAGGCAGCGCTGTTCTTGATATTGGTATATACACACTTCAATTTGCTCAATTTATTTTCAAAGAAGAACCTATCAAAGTAACAGCCATTGGAGAGCTAAATGAATTTGGAGTCGATTTGGTCGATACCGTTGTACTTGAATACAAAGGTGGCAAAAGGGCAGTGCTGAATATTAATTCAAATGTTCGACTTTGGAATAAAGCAACTGTTTATGGAAATAGGGGCAGAGCAACGGTACGTAGTTTTTCTTCTTATTAAAATTTTTGTCCTATGTACGTCTTACTGCGGGTATAGGCATAACTTCTGCGAGAATTATCGAGCGGTTTTTATAGATAAGGGTGTCAACGAGCACAGTCGTTATTATTATTATTATCTATATTCTGTATAACGAGCCTTGTTTCCAGTAAAAAGAGCCTCCGATGCTCTACACTCATCGTACGAAATACAGCAGCGTTAAGCTGCTATTTTACGCTGGTTCTGTGAGAGCGCGGTCCTTCCTCGGTCGAGCCGACCCATTCGTGCTACAACTATACCAGTGATAAAGCTGCAGCATGACTCTACCACGTAAAAAGCAGAAAGACAGCAGAGAGAGAGGGAGAGAGAGCAGTTAGACGCCGTGATTCTCCAGTTCGTGTTGACTTCTCATGTCCTCGAAATATCAGTCATGAAGGTTTCCTCACAATGTTCCTCAAAACAAACTGGCACTTAAAATTATTGTAATTATCAATTCTATTGGTGCCGGTTTGGAACTCATGTTGCTTAATATTGTGTTATGAGTTATGACAGCCTCAGAGCTACCAGGTTTAATATTTCACTTATATACAATACAATATGTTATTTATTTCGTACCTGGATGTTGTAAGAATCAACTATTGAATCACAATGTTTTAAATGTATGAATTGTAGGTCATATTATATTACACTATACTACCTGTACTGTTATGTATTCTGTGACCATAGGGAAGACCGCTAATAGTAGGTTTCATAATTGTAATATAACTGGACACCTAAAATTCAGCGAGTGCACCAACAGTGCTGAAATCATTTTCAACTTATAAATTTTACTTCGATTCCCATTGGTCGTTACTCGATTTACTTTCAGTTTTTACGTGCTTGCATTTCTATTTTCGTATATAATTACAGTCAGTATTATGTATTTGCAAATGTAGTATACATATGTAGGTACCTAACTATTGAATTGATATTAATTTGGCTAACTGCGAGGAATAGTTGTCAAACCAGTAGTAGTATGTAGAAAATTGTTAAAACTCAGTCGGTAACAACTTTGGTGCAAAATCACAATTGTAAATTTATGGGTCAGGTTATGTTAATCGCACTCTCAATCTTATCACTTTTAATTTCGCTATTATTTATTCTGTGGCTATACTAGTTTCGGATATAGATGAGTAATATGCCTGGCTCTAAAGTTTCTTTCCACGGTTGATAGTTTTCGACAGTATCAGATAGTCTTTAGTGAAAACTTGCTACTTATTGAAATAAACAAAACGCTCTAAAACGAGTAAATTGACGTAATATCAATCCTAAATTTATCCGTAGCTTCTTGGCACATTTTTATTTTCAAGGCCGCATGACTTTCGCATTTCGCATTAATACAATACCTAGACAAAAATAGGTAAGATACAAGAAAAATATTCATTTTATAAATAACATTTTCTTTATATTGTAATATTTTTCTTATTTACACATTCTTGACTTTATTACTCTCTATTTCAAAAATAAGCTAATATTCGACTAGAGCGGAGTAAGGCCATGGATACCTGAAACTAACAAAATCACATGAGTTGTAACCTTTTGTTGTTGTTGAGGACTAAGATGAAATGCCCCACAGCTTGTCTTGTACTATCTTACCATTTAAACTGGAACAAAACAGTGGGTGTACTGCTACCAGGCATCAGAAAGAGATAATTTTTAAGAAATATTTAAGAAATAGAACTATTTGAGAAATAGTTCTTACGTGGTAGAGCCATGCTGCGGTTATATTAGTAGTGTGTTGTAGCGCGAATGGGTCGGCTCGACCGGGGAAGGACCACGCTCTCACAGAATACCAGCGTGAAATAGTAGCTTAATGCTGCTGTATTTCGTATGGTGAGTGTAGAGAACCGGAGACCCTTTTTACTGGAAATGAGGCATTCCATCTCAGTCCTCACGGGTGACAACGCATCTGCATTTTGATTTGTAATGGAAGATAGATGTAGATGTCTATGGGCCGCAGCAACCACTTACCATCAGGTGGACTGTGTGCTCGTTTGTCAGCCTATTCTATAAAAAAAAAGTGGAATTTACACAGAAATCTAAATATTGCCTTATTATTTAGATTTCTGTGATTGCTTCATACGGAGATATTTTGCAATAAGTTCCGCGCTGTGCGGGCGTACAAGCAAACAGATTTTTTTTTGAGTTATGACGTGCAGGGTTTTGTGAGACGACAGAGTTAGGGCTCATTTGTCAGCCGAATAGCAACAAGAGACCATGTTAATGCTGAAGGTTGGTATGTGACCTCAGGCCAGCAGTTGATTGCTACAAGCTGATAGCGAAATTTATACTATAGCCAACATAACAGATACACAGAACCCAAGGAAAGTACATATAAGGTGGGTGGACCATGGAAGGCCATGCTCCTTCAAAGGCCAGTTATTAAAATGTCGTAGTTATTACCATGTGATGACAAATTCCTTCTACGAGGGTGGATTGAAAAGTACTCGGCCTAACACAGATCCATTCAATTCTAAAAATCAAATCTACCCACATTATTTAGTTCAGTTCAGACTAGTTCATTGTGTGAAGTTCGAAACGTGTGCGATAATTAGTTGTGATTTTATAAATTTATTAACAAAGTAATCAGACATAATTTCCGCGAATGGAGCAAATCGAGCAGCGTGCCGTCATTAAGTACCTCCATAAGAAGGGGCTATCATCAAAAGCCATCCATGATGACATGGTCAGTACATTAGGCGATTGTGCTCTGTCATATTCATCCGTCAAAAAATGGATAGCAGAATTTAAGCGTGGTAGAGAGAGTGTGAAAGATGAACCCCGCTCTGGAAGGCCTTCGACGTCAACTACTGACGAAAATATTAAAAAAGTACTTGATTTAATAATGGGAGACCGCAGATTAGAAATTAGAGAGATAGCCGAGATTATAGGCATCTCTTATGAACGAACTCAAAACATCATTGTCAAAGAGTTGGGTTTCCACAAGGTGTCTGCGAGGTGGGTTCCGCGACTGCTTTCAGTTGCACAAAAAAGGACGCGATTGACTATTTCACGCGACTGTTTGGAGTTATTTGAAGCCGATGCAGATGATTTTTTGAATCGTTTTGTTACTATGGACGAAACATGGGTTCATTACTGTACACCGGAAACAAAACAACAATCAAAACAGTGGAGAAGACCTGGTTCACCACCCCCTAAAAAGGCTAAGTCGATTTTGTCGGCAAATAAGGTGATGGCTTCAGTATTCTGGGACTCGAAGGGTGTGATTATGATTGATTATCTTGAAAGGGGTCAGACTATAAACTCTGATTACTACTGCACCTTACTACGTCGTTTACGAGAGGAAATAAAAGAAAAACGTCGAGGAATGCTCAGAAGAAAAGTCCTGTTTCATCAAGATAACGCCCGTGTTCACACGTCAGTAGAGTCAATGGCTGAAATTCACATCTGTGGCTTTGACCTGTTACCGCATCCGTCGTATTCACCTGATCTGGCACCATCAGACTTCTTTCTGTTCCCTAACCTAAAAAAGCACTTGGGAGGTCAAAGATTTTCGACAAACGACGAGGTCAAAGCAGCTGTAGACGCATATTTTGACTCTAAGGAAGAATCATTTTTTTTCAACGGTCTAAATGCATGGAAGGGGAGGTGGCAAAAGTGTATTGAACTTGATGGTGATTATGTAGAAAAATAAAAATATAACTGATTTAGTATGTGTTTATTTTCTTGGTTAGGCCGAGTACTTTTCAATCCACCCTCGTACTTACACAAACACCCATTGAACTGAAAATTACAGACGCGGCGGCGAATCGCTCGCGCTACGATTTTGGCGGTAGTACGGTCCCTCGCATCATTGATTTCGGAAATCGACGACGTTAAAATAAGGTGGGTGGGTACCATGGAAGGCCACTATAACAAATAAACAGTTATTATTCGTTTATTTACTGGATAAATGAAACTTATAAATACTTAAGTAATACTTCACTTCTTTTTATTGTAGATTTAATTGCTATTTATTAAACTTTAGTATTAAATGACTGATTTATTATAATGGCCTTCTAAGAAGCCTTGTTCCTAGGAAGGTCATTTGGAAGAGTTCAATGAAACCTAAGTTCAATCAATATTGAATAAATCTGCAATTTAAAAAAGTGGTTTATAGGTATGTTACGTAATGAAACAGAGTATTACCTACTTAAATATTTGTTAGTTTCATTTATCCAGCAAATAACCGAATAATAACTGTTTATTTGTTAGAGTAGCCTTCCATGGTACACCCACCTTAATATCTAACCGTAATGGTGACTGTTTATTCACATTTCCAGGTAGAAGAACCTTTTCACTTCCCTGAAATTCTAATTCATGCGGACGGGACAGTCGAGAAAATCCCTTTGCACACTTCAAGCATTCCATACAACTTTCAAAACAGTGCGGGATTGGTTTATGAAGCCCTAGAGGTAGCGAGATGTATAAAAGAAGGTATAAGAAAATAGATTGTTTTATTTTCAAAAATATACAACATTTCGATGTGTGAACAATTTGAAACATCATCAATACTGTTTTGTGCCTGTAGAAAATTCTTTTTTTAGAGGGAAGTGTGCATTTTGTACAACGATGTCAAACAAGATTTAAAGTTATTTTAACTATTATTAAAGTTATTTTAACTATTATTATCCAGTGCTTGACTGTTTGATATCTCACCCGATGGTAAGTGGTTATGCAGCCAAAGATGGTAAAGAGTACCTTTACAAAAGCCTATATTTAGCCTTGAAGACACTTACGTTGTTATCTGATGGAAAGACACACGCTGGCAAAATATTCCCACTCTTTTGTTGTAATTAGACATTATAAACGACGAAGCAAGCGGTTTGGTTTGGATGCGTGGTAGGTAAAAATTTAATCGTTTGGCTGGGGGGGGGGAGAGTGAGAGTGGAGGGAGAGGAGAGTGTCCATACAGCCAGATACCACTCCCATGAAAAGGTAATATACATCGTTCTTGAGAAAAAAAGAAAATCACATAGACGTAACCTCAAAATGATAATATTAACCTCTCTTCTGCGGGAGGGGGTGCTTAAGTCATAGATTTATATAACTCAATAGCTTAAGTACTTCTGAACGGTAAAATAAATTCAGATTTCTGGTTGTAAAACATGTAAGTACTTAATAATCATTTCTTTATTGTGTGTAAACATAATTTATTGTTAGAGGAAGAATAAAAATACCACAGAAGTACCTATAAGTAATATGTGACACTAGTCTTACGTCCTTGTCGTACATAGGTACACAAAATTATGTATACTATCCAGCTTTCACCTATTATTTATTCAGTGCTTTCACAGTAATATTAGGTACAATAGTTTTTTCCATGTTTTACCCATTTTTATGTTATAATAGCTTTTTTTATTTTCTCGAAAACAGTGTATAACCTTTTAATGCGAGTGGTATTTTTCGGGGACCAAACCTATAATACCAAATATAACACCTTCCTTCAAATTCCTGCAAAACGATTCTAAATCCAACCCGAGGAATTAAGTCGTGTAATATCTGTAACAACTCCGAAGTATAACTTCATTAATCTGTGTTAAATTTATATAAGACATTTAATATTTTCTTACAAGGTCTTAAGGAATCACCACGGATGTCTCATCAAGAAAGTCTCATATTGGCAAAACTCGAAGATGAAGTTCGTAAGCAAGTGGGTGTAGTCTTCGACGTTGATAGCAAGGATTTCCCTTGATTTCTAGCACTGTTACAATCACATGATAAAACACAAATGAAATCAATAAAAAAGCTAAACACAGTAATACTTTTACTTATTTAAAAAATAACCATTATGTGATCGAAATGGCTTTGGATGCCACTCCCTATCTCCGGCACATGAAAATTTACAATCAGGTGGACTGTTAGGTCGTTTGCGATTTTAATGTTGTTAAAAAGATAAACTCTATGCATAAATAAAATTGAGGTGTCTGTCTGTAATATTTAAAAAAAAATTAAACTTAAGGTTGAAGGGTTATTTTGCATGGTATTAAGACAAAAATAGCCATTTAAAAAATTGTCTGTCTGTTTTCCGGCGCTAATCTTTGGAATGGCTGAACCGACTGGGATGGAACTTTAAGTACAGATAGAGAACAATGCCATGAGTGATCTAGGCTATTCGATATATACTTTTTTACGAAATAAAAAAAATTGTTAAATAAATGGTCTTTGAAATTATCTTCAATCTAAATAACCACATTAATAGATCCTATTCATTAATACGGCGGGTCGGAAAATAAGAACAGCCACTGTCAACTATAAATTGGTAACATTAGACTCTAGTTTTAAATTTCGTTTGAAATAACCAAATTACAAATTAATTGAAAGATCAATTGATAAATTATCGACGTTAAAAAAGTCAATTGAGTAAATTGGCGATTGAGAAATTAGTGTGGACTGCAACTGGACATTTATGCTTTAATCCATAAGTTAATTATAGTAATCATAATGGCTCTACCACGGTATGCTCCTCGCGCTGCTCATCGCTCTACTCCATGCGCTGCCGGCTGCCGCGATGTTGACCTCTACCCACATATTGTCCAACTCGCGCAATGAACGCTCGCGCACTATAGTTCATAAAAGATAGCTTGATCTCTGCGACAGCTGTCAGTAAAATCACGCCTATGAAGTCCTGAATTTCTTAGTAGTACAGACAGTACCTGTCAATGTCATACTTTATGGGCATGCCGACCTAATTAGTGCATGTCCATAAAGTATGACATTGGCAGGTACTGTCTGTACTATTAAGAAATTCAGGACTTCATAGGCGTGATTTTTACGGACAGCTGCCGCAGAGATCAAGCTATCTTTTATGAACCATAGGCCGCTCGCGTTTGCAACACATGGTTGTTGAAACTGTAGCAGCATGCGCGATTTATGCATATTTAGTTTTAGTATAGCTAATAATAACAATATCATTAACCTTTTGAGCGCCAAAGTCGTCTATACGTGACCAGCACCCGCGTGCCCTGAGCGCCAACGACGTCTATAGTTGATAAAAAACCCGGCCCACAAAAATATGAAATATAGACATTGGAAAATTATTACTGGTATTTTAATTCTACACCCCTCAAAAAAGAATAACCCAGCAACATGTGAGTATAAAAAACAAGTCTCCTAGAGCCACAAGTACTAAGAAACATTGAACTAAAAAAAATGGATTTTTATCTAAGCAAATACTATGTCCAGCACGCCAAAGTCGTCTGTGTTAGACCGCTAGTGTTGTAATGCGTTAGGCATAAATTTATTGAAAACTATTCAAAATTAAGCTCAAACGTGTTATTTTTTTTCTATTATTATTGATATTTAAATAAAACCAAAGGTTAGAAATATAAAACTATAATTACCTATAATTTATTAATTATTTTTAATTGTTGTTTTCTATATTAAGTACTGATGGAGTTAAAGACCAAGATTTCAATATTTTATACCTACTTAGGTACTTAGACTAGACCTAGTGCAAATAATTATTTACAATTGTTGATTAGTGAATAATTATGTACCCTTTGTTGATTTCTGTAATAAGTACTGATTTTTTTATTCCATGACCAAGATTTTAATATTATAAGACTGATTTTTCTAGTGCGAATAACTATATACATTTGTTGATTGGTGGATAATTATGTACCATTTGTTAATTTTTATAATAATTACTGATTTTTTATTCCATGACCAAGATTTTAATATTATAAGACTGATTTTCCTCGTGCGAATAATTACCTATATACAATTGTATTGATTAGTGAATAATTATGTACCTTTTCTATTTTAATAATATAAAATTACAAATTATAAATGTGTTTTCTTTACTTAAGGTATGAAAAGCAATTTTTCATTTTGTGTAGTGCGATTTTCTTTCTCAATCTCAAAATCATTTAGCAACATCAGCATCATATGAAACCCCCTTTGTCATAAGAGCGTAAGACTTTTCTTCTGTGATTCACTTGGCCTACGCCTCGCCATAAAATATTTTGAATCGATGTCTGTATATTTTGGTTAGATCGATTTTGAAATCGATACACAACGTGCGACACGGCTACATCTCTAAGAAAGTTTCAAAAAGAAAGGTCAGCTACGCCGTTGTCGTCCAGTCGTGACAGTGACGTCATCACGATGGAGAGTAGTGTTGTGGTTTACTACTATTTTATTGTTATTGTTTGTTTTTTATTTATGTACAAAGTACATATATAAAAAGAGTGGAAGACAGCACAAGATTAAGTAAAATATACCCGATTATAAAGAGTCATTTATTGTATAAAAAACCAACAAAAACAAGTTATTTTGTGTTATCGATATATCAACTCTTGGCAGCACTGTTTTTTTCGTAGGTATTTTTGTTTACTTTTCGCTTTGGCGTACAGGACACGGTAGTGAGTTTTTGGCGTGGCGCTCAAAAGGTTAAAAAGAAACAGATCGTCATCCTCGTCGACGGAGATGGTGTATGACATCTATTCATCGCAATAGAACGACGCTTTCTTAACGAGCGTTTGATTCTAATTTCTAACTGCGTTTGCGCGAGTGTGTGGACACCCACTCGCGCTCATATTGCCAGTCGTTTGACTCGCACCCAAAAAACCGACAAAACAGAGAGCGCTGGGAACGACGAGGAGCATGGCGTATTGTGGCCACACAACGTTTCTGCCTCCTTTCCTCGTTACTTCCCATGGCAGTATGTGGCAGGCCCGTTAGAATGATAAATAACTAAATTTTAGCCACTTGCTCAATTGATTCGTGTACTTCCGAGTGGACTCTCATACCCGGTGATACCGTGCAAACGGTAAATAAACTATGAACCTATAAACTAGATAACCTCACCAAACCTAATCCTAACAAAACCTATCATTATTAAAGCCCGACTTTGCTTGGGTTTACTTGCATAAAAGAGCAGGTTTTCGATACGTAGGTACTACCATACAAGTCAGTACAGATAAAATATCCACGTGTCTTCTTATGCATTTACACATAAAAATAAAAGGTTGACTGACGAGGTCCTGGAGCTGGAAGAAGAGAGATAAGTAGCGCTGGAATATTATAGGATTATCCGAGGTCCGAAGAGAGGGGGAGGACACGGTAATCCTCGAGTCCGGCAACTTGTTCTATCACCGGGAGGGCGACCACCTGTCCCAAGGAGGTGTCGGATTTATCGTCCACAAGTCTCTCGTCAACAACGTTGTAAAGATTGGGAGTGTGTCGACGAAGGTCGCGTACCTGATACTTAGAATCACCAAACGATATTCGCTGAAGGTCATTCAGGTTTACGCACAAACCTCGGCACATCCCGATGAGAAGGCGGAGGAAATTTATGAGGATATTTCCAAACCCACCTCCAAAACCCACTACACGGTGTTGATGAGAGACTTCAACGCAAAACTAGGCATAAGAGAAAGCGATGAGTTGAAGTTAGGGAAATTTGGAGTAGGGCAACGGAACCGTAGGGGCCAGCAGCTGGCCGACTTTATGGAGAAAGAGAGACTTATGATGAACTTTTTCTTCCAGAAGTGGCCCCACAAGAAGTGGACCTGGTCGAGCCCCGACGGTTCGACAAAAAATGAGATTAACTTCATTATGACGACCAGACGAGACATCACAGAAACTGTTCAGTGATGTCTCAGTGATCGCAAGGGTGAAAAATGGCAGCGATCACCGAATGGTTAGAGGCACACTGAACCTAAACGTTAAGTTGGAGAGATTTCGTCTAATGAAGTCAACGCTCCGTCCCCTTCGTGCTCTGATCCAGAATCCCGAAACATTTCAGCTCGAGTTACGTAACCGCTTTCAGTGCCTAGAAGATTGCAATGCAGTGGACGATATGAATGACAAGCTCGTGGAAAATGTCCATGCGGTCGGAGTTAAGTTCTGCAAGACCTGCCGTAGAAGAACACAAAAACTCTCCGATCACAATCTTAATCTCATGGCTGTTAGACGGGAGACGAGGCTGCAATCGTCAACAGATTTGACAGCATATAGGCAACTGAACAGACAGATCTCCAAATGTATGCGGCGAGACTTGCACAACTTTAATACTGCTCGTATTGAAGAAGCAATTGAGCGGAACCAGGGCTCCAAAGTCTTTGCCATAGATTTGTCTGCCAGTAAGAACCAACTGTCAAAGTTCAAGACTGAGTGTGGCAGCATCGTTTCCGGGACACCTGAGATTCTGAGTGAGATTGAGAGGTTCTATGGGCAGCTGTCACACACATCATCGTTGGAGCCACAGGCAAGTGTGAGTAATGATCCAAGAGCAAGTCTTATCCGACACTATTCCGATGATATCCCGGACGTCAGTCTGAGCGAGACTAGAATGGCTCTCCAGCACCTTAAAAACGGCAAGTACCCGGGCGAGGATAAAATTACAGCGGAGCTTCTGAAAGCGGGTGGTAAATCGATACTTGAAGGCCTTCAGAGGCTCTTTAATTCCGTCCTCCATGGTGGCACTACTCCGCAGCAGAAGTGCAGTGGTCTTGTTCTTCAAGAAAGGTGACAACGCCCTCTTGAAGAACTACATACCGATATCGTTTCTAAGTTGCGTCTGCGTGCTGTTTTCGAGAGTCATTACGAATCGTCTCGCACGCAGACTCGACGACTTCCAGCCTCACGAACAAGCCGGTTTCCGAAACAAAACATCGATATCAAAACATAGACCACATACATACCCTTCGGCAAATTGTACAGAAGTCCGAAGAGTACAATCTGCCACTTTGCCTGGCGTATGTGGACTATGAGAAAGCCTTTGATTCCGTCGAAATTTGGGCGGTGCTACAGTCTCTTCAGCGGTGCCAAGTTCACTGTCGGTACATCGAAGTGCTGAAGTGTTTGTACAATAGTGCTACGATGGCTATCCGAGTACAGAACCAGAATACGAAACCTATCCAACTGCAAAGAGGTGTAAGACAGGGTGACGTTATTTCCCCGAAACTCTTCACCGCTGCATTGGAAGACGTTTTCAAGCTACTGGACTGGAAAGGATACGGTATTAACATCAATGGCGAGTACATCACTTACCTTCGATTTGCCAACGATATAGTCCTTATGGCAGAATCGCTGGAGGACTTAAGCACTATGCTCAATGACCTCAATAGTGCCTACCAACGGGTAGGTATTAAGATGAACACGGACAAAACAAAAATCGTGTTTAATGTCCATATCACACCTATGCCGGTAGTTGTTGGGAGCACTAAGCTCGAATTTGTTGACGAGTACATTTACCTGGGACAAATAGTCAGACTAGGTAAGTCCAATTTCGACCGAGAGGGCAATCAACGGATTCAACTCGGCTGGGCAGCGTTCGGGAAATTACGACGTATCTTCTCGTCAGGTATACCTCAAAACATGAAAACTAAGTTGTACAACCAGTGCGTGTTGCCAGTGATGACCTACGGAACCAAGACGTGGTCCTTCACTGCTGGCCGTATGAGGACGCTCAGTCGCTCAGCGAGCTATGGAGAGAGCTAGGCTCGGTGTTTCTCTGCGTGATAAACTTAGAAATAGAGTGACCGACATAGCCCAACGGATTAGTATGCTGAAGTGGCAATGGGCCAGTCATATAGCTCGAGGAACCGACAACCGTTGGGGGAAAAAGGTTCTTGAGTGGTAGCTTCGTACCAGTAGGCGAAGTATAGGGCGACCCCACACTAGATGGAGTGACGACCTGGTACGACATGCAGGAAGTCGATGGATGCAGGTGGTTCGGGACCGTGCTTTGTGGCATACCCTGGGGGAGGCCTATGTTCAGCAGTGGACTTGTGAAGAGCTGTAATGATGATGATGATTGAAATGAGAACAGCTAATTTGTCATCCTTTAATAATTTTAACGAAAAATGAAAAATTGCATTAATGAGGCATGCCAAGATTGTTTGTTTACTGATTAAGACAAGTAAGGCAAACTTAAGTATCCTTTACGTCACTTGTGCAATTTTCCCTATGGTCATAATTTTTAGGAACATTATTTTGTTTTATAATGTTTTAGAGATTTTATTACGTTTGGGTTTTTATGACTATAAGTTTCTTTTAAAGATTAAAATTTTATTTTCTATGAAAATCTCATGTGTCTTGAATCTCAAATTTGATCTCAAACCATTTTTGTTTAATTTCAAATAAATCAGTTTTGGATTATAAAGATAAAGAAAAGACTGAAATAGCCTGTCAGTAATTTGTATTTTTCTTTTCAATATGAGGTTTAAGAAGGTTGCGTAAATGTTCAAAAGCTTCTTGCTTCATTCTGAAATAGGTATAGTAACGATCATCATGTGACAGTCAAAGTCCGCTGCGTAGTTTATTTTCTCCAAGTTTACTTCGTTTCCGGTTTATTTCATGCACCCAGATTCTACGCTTTTTTTTTAATACTGACGCCAGCAACAACAATTCTTCCTTTTCAGGATCCGAAAGCGATGACTGGGACTACCCAGACGACATTTTTAAATGACGTCTGTATCCGCAGTTCACGAAAATTATAATGACATTTCTTTGCGCAAAAACTGAAGTGTACTAACGTTCCGCAAATATTTCGCAACCGCAATAGTTCCGCAGTCACTGACTGCCGCATACGAACGCGTAGGTGTACTAGAGGCGTAAGGGTCAAATGCGAGGTGGTTCAAAAAATTGCAAAATACATACGTATTCCTTAACTTAATGTATGAATACTAACAGTAAGTTTCGAGTCAATCGCCCTGTAAAAAAAGTTGCATACAGTGTAAGCACCCCATTTCATCCTCTTGATATTTGAATTTTCAAAAATTCTTTCTTAGTGGTTGCCCACATATTAAATGGAGCCTAATGCCATCATTCTGTAACAGAAGCAGGGCGTCATTGACATCTTTAGCAGCCACAAGCTTACACGTATCGTCAGCGTATTGATAGTTAGTACAATGTTTAAAGATCTTATTTATATAATTTACATAGGCTATAAATGCCAATGATCCAAGGGCGGAACCTTGAGCTGTACCTTCGGTTACTTTGACTAATGTGGCGTAGCTTTCACAAATCCTACACAGTAGCTTATATTTGTCAGATAGTTTTTACAATTTAAGAGGTTCACGAATTTTATAACTTCCTAGTCAGCCTATTATGATCTAATGTATCACGAAAAAAAAACAATAAATAAAGCTATAACATGTAATATCTGATTAATCCATGAACTTACTACTGCAATCTGTGAATTTCGATAATAGCATTATCCATCACTATTAAGTGTTAGCAAATATTATAACTATAGTTCATAAAAGATAGCTTGATCTCTGCGACAGCTGTCAGTAAAAATCACGCCTATGAAGTCCTGAATTTCTTAATAGTACAGACAGTACCTGTCAATGTCATACTTTATGGGCATGCACTAATTAGGTCGGCATGCCCATAAAGTATAACATTGACAGGTACTGTCTGTACCACTGACTTAGAAGTATATGGACTGGGCATACCTACAAAATTAGCGTGACTACCTACAAAAATCTAGCACATAAAATGACCGCCTTTTATAGGGTTGTAACTCTGCAATATGCGCATCTGATATCGATATTTTAACTAATATGATTTTTTTCTCATTTTATATAATTGGGTTTGTGGCTTAATTTACTTTATTTTGTAGGTATTTACATAGATACAGGGCTGAATTTTCAATCGTCAAATAACTTATCTGGCGAATAAATATGACCGACAGATTTATGGCTTTTGTGTAGATAGAAATTAAATCCTTCTTTTGTGTATATAGTATTACTGGGATGGTGATCCCAGATCTCATATTATTAATGTAAAATAATAATGATTAGTTGAGTAAAAATGAAATAAACTGTTTTAAAAATCAATACATATTTATTATTAATTTATCAGCACATAATTCATCACAAATATTATATACTATATTATTATTATTATTTATAACACGTGACGTGATTTAATTATGTTTCACAAAATTATTTTAATTTAAAAATCAATTGCCGTACGGTAGTTTTCCAAAAACTCAGAAATGAGTTTCAGAATACAATCAAATCAAATTTAGGTGGTTATCTAGTAACATAATAAAATATAAATAGAAGATACACCTACTATAAGATAAGATGAAGGCACTGCACTACACAACAAAAAAACTTTTAGCATTCAACAGTTTGACAGCAGATCTACCACAAAACTCAGCACTTAACATGGCGACGCGGTCACGCATGGAAGAGCTAATGACGTCACACGAAAGTGTTGTCAAAATAAGCAATTGACAAACTGTTGTTGTCTCCCTTTTCTAATGAAGCTACTGCTTTGTTAAAAAGAAACAAAAGTATTTTTGACAAGTGTGTGTCGATGTTATAGATATTTGTATAACTATTATTTCTATAGTAGAATACGGCGCCTCCATAGGTATTATTATCTCTATGGTCTGTACTGTACTACTAAGAAATTCAGGACTTCATAGGCGTGATTTTTACTGACAGCTGTCGCAGAGATCAAGCTATCTTTTATGAACATAAACAAGAACATAAATTTTTGTTGCTAGGTATGCCCCGTGCGCGAATCAACTCATTTCGGACAAATCTGATCACTGTTTGTGAGAACAGGAAAACGAATTTTAATTTTTTTTTATTATAATAGTCTAGTTCTTAATTACTTATATACGTTAGATGTTGATGTAAATATAGTAATTTTTATAGCATTGAGTGACAAAAGAGCACACAGTCCACCTGATGGTAAGTGGATGCTGTGACCCATAGACATCCACATTTATCCTCAATTAAGAATCAAAATGCAAATGCGTTGACACCCCTGAGGACTAAGATGGAATGCCTAGATTCCAGTAAAAAGGGTCTCCGGTTCTCTACAATCACCATACGAAACACAGCAGCATTACGCTGCTATTTTACGCTGGTATTCTGTGAGAGCGTGGTCACAAATGGGTCTAGCCGACCCATTTGTGCTACAACTATAATATGGCTCTATACATGGCTCTACCACGTAAGAAACAAAGAGAGTACAACGTAAATAAACAAAGACTGAAATAAAGTGCCTACCTGCATTTTATTTAGTTAATGATACAATTTCATATATCGATCTAATCAGATGCACTATACTTGCCTTTGTTTTCCCTGCAAAACTACAATTTTTTACATCATATAAATTCAAATGTTGGACGCAGATTTTTCTTTGGATTATACAATAACATTATGCTGTGCCGAGTGAGTGCTTTACGAACAAAATTTTTTTTAAAGAACTAAATTTCCGTAAAGTATTAAAAGGGTATCGTCCTTATGTCGTTTCTGAAGGTTTAGGTTTAGGTTAAGAAGGTTCTCAAAATATTTTTATTCCTCAGATAAACAAGTAACGATGTTTTTCTTCATAGCCGAGCAAGCGGTAAATCAAGGTTAAGTGCTCGCCGTAAATTTTAAATAATGGGTTCGATCTCTGCCAGCACTAATGAAAAGTTTAAAAACATTTAGGTAGGTATTTAATAAAAATGTGGCAATAATGCATTACTTAAATATAGATTAATTACAAAAATTACATTAGAACTTATTTTAAGTAATGGTCGTTTTATAAAAAGTCAGTTTTTAGTTATTTAATCAGCTAAATCGTATTGTCTGAAATATCGCGATACCAAGCATATAAAAATATTTAATGGAGCAACTGCTTCTTTTATATTTTCTGCTTCTGGGTTTAGGTGTGACCTGAAATAAAATTTTCATTTTATTTATTGTAAACTTATATAAATACATTTTATTTTCAAATACATTTTTAATCTTAGATTACATAACTGAAAGATGTTAAAAGGGCCATAGACAATCTTGAATATAATTATTACAGACTGAACACTTTCCAGGCCATTGGTGATTCATGTCAGTTCTTTGTTCTTTAACACGGGTCTTTAACGATATTTTTTTCTATTCTATTTTATTCCTATGAAGGAAAGACGAAACTATAAATTGGGTAGACTTTTATACAAGTCACCTTCTGTTTTCCCTCATATGAACCCACATCATGCTTTCCGACAGCACATGGTTGATATGCATGAAATCAATCTTGCAATTAACAATTAGTTTTGATAATGACAGTATAATATATAAATCTGGAGATAGAGACCGTGTGAATAATTATAGGCCTATTTCTATACTTCCTTCTATTTCAAAAGTATTGGAAAATCTTATTAATATCAGACTTGTAAAATACCTAGAGAACTTTAATATTCTATCAAACTGTCAATTCGGGTTTAGATCCGGAAAATCTACCAATGATGCAGTACACGAATTAACCGATAATATCATCAAAAATCTAGACAAAGGCAATAAAACGGTAGGGATTTTTCTGGACCTTGCCAAAGCGTTCGACACGGTCTCTGTCCCCGTTCTGCTAAGGAAACTTGAAAAAATTGGTATACGGGGTACACAACTAAAATTATTTGAAAGCTATCTAACTGGAAGACTACAGTGTGTTACAATAAATAACCAGTATAGTTCTGATGTACCTGTTAGCTACGGAGTTCCTCAGGGGAGTATTCTGGGCCCAATTCTATTTCTAGTGTACATAAATGACCTCTTAAAACTTAAATCCTTCCATGGCAAAATCATATCATATGCTGATGACACAGCACTCCTATTCTCAGCAAGTACATGGAAGGAGGCTTTTGATAACGCTCAAACTGGAATTGATGTTGTCTCAGTATGGTTACGTAGTAACCACCTATCTCTTAATATTGAAAAAACTAAATATATTACCTTTTCCATGACAAGTGATCCTCAATCAACTATCAACTATAAGTTAACTGCTCACATTTGTTTAAATTTAATAAAACCTTTAGGATTACCGTGTACGCCCATCTTTATCCAAAACCAACTGTGTTAAGTATTTAGGTATTCTTATTGATAATCAACCGAATTTTAAAGATCATTTAGAAGTTTTAACGTCCCGAGTTCGAAAACTTATTTATGTCTTTAAAATTCTGAGGCATGTAGCTAAACCTGAACTACTGAAACAAATATACACTGCATTGTGTCAATCCATTATAACTTACGGTATAACAATATATACAAAAACTACTTTAGCTCCACTGGAAAGAGCTCAGAGAGCTGTTTTAAAGGTTTGTACTTTTCTACCCATTCTCTATCCAACATATGAACTATATGAACACTTCCAAGTATTAACAGTCCGACAATTATACATTTATCTGAAGATTTTAAAGCAACATGGGTTATTAAATTTTACCTCATCTCAATTAATAAAGAGAAGATCCGATAAAGTGTGCCTTACTACTACCTTTAAACATTGGTATGCACATAAATATTTTTGTTTTCTTGGTCCATTCTTGTACAATAATATAAATAAGCAACTAAATTTATACATTTTAAATAAGAATCAATGTAAAAAAACCCTATTCAAATGGCTTCAAAAACTAGATTATGATGAAACAGAAGTATTATTGAAATCCCTAAATAACTGATTTACTTCTATAACGTATAATTAATATACCATTAAATAATTATTACTTTAATGTATACTACTCACCCTCTCCCTCGCATACACGCATACACGCACACACGCGCACACGCACACACACACACACACACACTCACACTAGCACGCACCCAGATACGAGAGGAACAATTTACACACAACAATATATTTAGTTATATATGTAGATTTAATTTTCATACTTTATATAATATTATTGTTTGATATAATATGTTTACGTAAGTTTCTTAATCAGAAAGATTTCTGTTAAATTGTCCCATAAGAAAGAGCACTGTTGCCTGAGATACAAGCTTATTGCTTAGTTCAGGCGCAGATGCAAATTTATATTGTTAAAATTTTTCCTGAATAAAGAAATTATTATTATTATTATTATTAAATTACCTGATTTCTGCACATTTTCTAGCTAAATTTCTTAATATACTCGTAGTGTCTGACAGAAGAGGCTGCCTTGTGCAAGCAAGAAAAGCATAAATCCATTGACCTAAAATTAAAACATAATGCCATTAGTATTGAAAATATATATTGACAGTTAAAATTTCTTTTATATTACCTATATCTAAGGGTACTTATAAAAATGTATTATGGCTTTATTCACAGTATTTAACTATACATAATATACAATAATAATTGTAAACAGAATTTTTTGTATATTTGTCAGTATATGTTCACTCACACTAATCTCCAAAATATTTTTATTAAGAATTTTTCATTTACACTAGCATTATCTTATGTATCATGATAGCAGTTTACAAATATAAATTGCACAAAAACATATAGATCCAGAACAATTATTTGTAGGCCATGCAAAAACTTGTTCCACTAAGTATTTGAACCTGCAGCCCGCAGCACTACCGCTCAATGTTAAAGCACTGCGCCACGAAGCCGTTATGGAGACTGTGGCTAAAGCAATTCGGATTCTCTTTTCACTGATACCAACAACATGCCAAGGAAAATTATCATTATATAACTTTAAAACAAGGACATAAATGGCGTCAAAATGAAAGATGTTTGAGTGGAACATTTTAATGACAAAGTTGTTGATTAATCTTTATGCTTTAAAATATATGGAGTCAATTTTGTTAAACTATAATTGAATATGTGCTCATCCATTCATTTTATAAGAATTTGTACTTTTACGCTCAACTATTTGAGAAAAGTATTGCGAATCCCTTTTTGTAAGCACCACTCTACTCAGTCTGATCCAAATACTTCCCCTTCTTTTACCCCACTCTTGTAGGACACTTTTGTGTTCTTTTCTACTAATGCAGTAATGATAATGGTGGCTAATGTGACTGTATAAACAACCTTATAGCCGACCACCTCAAGATAATATAAAGATTCTATGATCATACATACATCTGAAATGTGATAACTATCAGTTAAATATACATAATATGTATATTTATCTGATAGCTATAACTGAATATGATGAGAGATATTGACATCATATTTTTAAGAAGATAATAAGACAGTAAAAATATAGTTTAGATAAGATATTATGCCATTTAAGAAGTGAGTGTTGCTCGGTTAGCACTTAATTAGTTAAAATAATAACTTTAACTAATGTTATTAGTATCATCATCATCATTACAGCTTATCAAAGGTGCCGCCAATACAGTTTCCGTTGGGGTTGCTCAGCTGGTGATCTTCTGGTTTACTCAACTCACAGATGGACGGAGCCAGTAGAATCCAATGAAGAGGCCCTGATTGTTAGTTTGGACATAGCAAAGGCCTTCAATCGGGTTTGACACAAAATGCTTCTTTCGAGTATTCCTGTGAAATTGTGCAACTAGATCACCAGTTTTAGCTATAAATACTGGTGTTCTACAAGGCAGCATGCTATCACCTTTTCTTCTGTATATCAATGATATTTGCAAACCAGTTTCATTCATTGCTTTGCAGACGACAGCACCAAGGTGATACTTTTTACACCGGCCATGCAAATATTGCACAACTTGCTACAAAAAACTTGTGTCTGAAGTTGATCCTTTGTTAAACAAAATTTAGACAACCAAATCTAGGCCAGGTAAATCTTAGAAGACGCATGTGTGCACGTTTACCACTAAGTAGAACCTCTTTGTAGTAATCTCCTCAATTTCAGGGCAGTGCGCGCTTATTCCACTTGACTCCATCTAGTGCAGAGTGGCTCGAATTGTTGGCAACCAAGTTTTTTGTTTTCGGCTCGTATCATGGGTGCTGCATCTCTTGCATAGCTTCTTTGTGAAATTGTTAACCACTGGCGATTTCTTCACCAATATGACTTATATGGACCTTCAAGAAACAAGCTTACTCCTTTTCAAAAGGCCGACAATGCACCTGCATTCCCCCAGTGTTGCAGATGTCCATGGACAGCAGTCGACACTATTTATCAGGTGAGCCGGATGCTCGTTTGCCCCCTCTTCTATAAAAAAGAAAAAAATATTAAATATCCATTATTTTATATTTTTTAATATAGAATAAAGGCGATAAACAAGCTCATGTGTTTGGTAGGCAAATTGACAACTGCAGTTTTTTTTAATATTTTGAGTTGGTATCGGGAAGGTGCCACTGCACATCTTCTGTTTTAGTTTCCATCTATTGCCTCTGTGTTTGACTTATTTGTGAGAAATTATTTTACAATTTGTCACTGGAGTCATAAAGTTGCCATATACCCCACATTATGTTATATGGATAAAATCAGCCTGTTGATTATTATCTACTATCCTAGATCTTGGATAAGGTAAATGATGAATAAAAATGCTTATGATTTATGTTAAAAACAACATCATACAATATTGATAAATAGTGGTCTACCTATCATCATCATATCTTATGCTTATAATACATTGTATCATACTTAGGCAGGTATTTTTAAGTCCAGTCCATTTCCCAGTGAAGTGGGTAACATAATCTATAATCCACTAGCTTGCCAGGCAGACGTTATTCTGTCCTTTTCGACGACCTTTTGTCATGTCCTATTAAAAGTCCTTAGATTCACAAAAAAAATTGTGGGTCACTCATGGGCAAAAAAAAAAACTATCCTATCTCTCAATATTAGAATATTGCTCAACAGTTTGGAATCCTCAATATAATATTTATATAGAGTCAATTGAAAAGATCCACAATAATTTTCTGAAGCATATCCAATTTAGATTAGCCGGCGATGCCTCTATTTGGTGTAGACTAGCTTTTGACCTAAAATCTCCTAACTGTCAGGGATCAGATGTTTTTATATAAAATCATTTATAATAGGGTTCACTCCATACCACTTCTAAATGAAATAAGTTTCAGATGCCAAAGGATAAGTGCTAGAAAGAAACTTTTATTTTGTACTTCCACTATGCGCACAAAATATGGCAAGAACAATTTTATAACTCGTGCATGTAATTCGTATAATAAAAACTTTTCACATGTAGATATATTTTCTCTGTCATATAGACAGTTTAAGAAGGAAATTGAAGTTGTAATGGATAATAGTTAAATTAATAGCTAAATTATCATTTCATTTAAATATCACACATTACTTTAACTTAACTTCGCTTTATTTTTTGCACACCTAAGTTTGTCATGGTGTTCGCTTGTTGTTGATGCGTTACTTAACAGTGGTAACTTTATTGTTAAATGTAAGATTAATATGTGTTATGTAATAGACTAAAATTATGTATGTTTCCCTTGAAGATAAAATAAATAAATAAAAAAAATAAAATCTCTCAAGTTGGACCAAACTGCACATGGTGTGCAAATTTTATTAAAATCAGTTAAGTAGTTTAGGAGTCCATCGCGGACAAACAATGTGACACGTAATTTATATATATTAAGATTATTGCCACCCTCAATTTCTTTGTATCTTTTGTCCTCCCTGACACATCTGGAATGGACTGCCACAGGCAATGGTTCTCGGCCAATTGCATTTAGTATGTTTATAAAATATACAACTTTATTATTATTATGAAAGTTTACATATGGGAATGTATGGAAGTATATAAGAAAAACCAAAGAAGATCCCTATAGTGCCACTGAAAGTATAATGAAAAATGTAGGATGTAACTTTACATCTTATTAACATATAGTAATATTTTGTCTGTTGAAACAAAATAAATATTGAACAAAACCCTTAAATTTATGTTTATGCAAAGCTATAATATATGTACCCATTGCAGCATTCAGCCCGCCCTTCTTTTACTTCCGAGGGAATTATGGAGTGTTTAGTCCACCTTACTGCTCTATTTGCATGTTGGCGATTTTGATGTGTCTTCAAAATAATTTATTTCTCAAACATGCAGGTTTCTTCACATAATCCTCCAGTAATTCAGCATTTAAATCACAATCAACAAATTCATTAACAACAATAGGAATTGTGTTTGAGTTTCTTGGCTTAACCTCTGAGCTACCATGACTCTTTTTTAACAAAAATTTATATAAAACTAAAATTAAAATACAACAGTTATATAACAACTATAACCAAAACTGGACACAAATAAAGCATAAACTACCTGTTTTATAGTCTATTGTCTTTCCTGGTTCCACATCATCTATAATGTCAGTAAGAACTTCTAAAGCACGATCTAATAAAGTATAGCGTAACCCAAGAACACAAGACAGTGTTGGTTCATTTATATCAAAGAATTTCCGCCAAGTTGTTCGATTATCTTGCTCAAATTCTACAATTTTTATACTATTTGGCCACTGTGATTTATTTGCTAATAAACGAGATATGTACAACCGAACGTCTGAAAAATCAGCAACTTGTATATTTTGCCATTCTATAGTTGGTTTCAGATTATCGTGGACTTTTGCAAGTGGAAGCTGAAAATAAAGAAAATTATAAATATGTAGGTATAGAATTAAATACTACAACAATCTTCAAAAGTAAGTTATAAATTAATTTTACCTCATTCACAAAACAAGACTGATTTTTAGCGAATTTTGAAAAATCTTTATCACACTTTGTCACTTGTGAATAATTTTCGCGTTCTTTTATAACTTTTAATAGATATTCTTCTCCTGTAGTTGGAATATCCTTGAGTTCTACGTTAGAGTTAATTTGAAAACAGGGAGACAATAAATCATCTGGTTTGTCAGCATCACAGTCATTTGGCTTCACAATAATCTTTTTTTTGGGCATTATTTGTAAATAAAAATATACAAACAAATAGCTATGCGCGAAAAATATTAATAACTTTTGAAACACCACAAAAGAAACAGAATTTTTTGGAAATTATAATTTTCAATTTTTTTATTATAGCTCTTCTTTTTGTACCAGTGTGACCAGATTAAATTTCACAGATAAACCGAAGTACCTTTAAAAAATACTGAAATAAACCAATTGGCACAGGGAAAATATACCAATAAAAATACTAATTTTCAAAATATGTTTTATTCAGTCATTATCACAATAAATGTTAGAATTGTATTATAACATTCTATTTGAGGCATTAAAATTGATACAACCTCCATCATCTTTTAATATTTAAAATCATCTCCTTTGCTTTGTTTTTAAAATTGCAGATACATTTAAAAAAGGGGAAAGGGGAATGAAAGTGAACGCAAGTAAGACGAAAGTGATGGTTTTTGAAAGAGAAGAAAGCAAAACGGTATGTGAAATAAGAATAGAAGGAGAGTTAATTGAGCAAGTGGATGAGTTTGTGTATTTGGGATGTGTATTTAGCAGGGATGGTAGATATGATAGGGATATAGAATGACGAGTAAATGCAGGGAATAGAGTGAATGGGGCACTACACTCTATTATGAAGAACTAGAATGTGTCAAAACAGGCACGTATGGTAATTCATAATGCTGTGTTAGTGCCTACTTTAATTTATGGTAGTGAAAGCTGGGTGTGGCAGAAGAAGCACGAAAGTAGAATAAATGCTGTAGAAATGCGGTCTTTAAGGAATATGCTAGGGTTGAATCTGAATGACAGGGTGAGAAATTGCGTGATAAGAGATAAATGTGGTATGCAAGATGATATTGTGACCAGGATTAAGAAAGGAATGCTTCGGTGGTTTGGTCACGTAGAAAGAATGAATGAGGGAAGAGTGACAAAGCAAATTTATATGGCAGATGTGAACGGCCGAGTCGGGAAGGGACGCCCTAGAAAAAAGTTTATCGACCAAATTGGCGATATTTTGAAAATGGGCCACGTTAGAAGTACCCTTAACCGACGAGCATGTATGCGTAGATATATGGATGTAAAGGAGGCGAAAGAGGTATGTCAGGATCGTGCCAAATGGAAGTCCGTAGTCTCTGCCTACCCCTCTGGGTGACAGGCGTGAGTGTTTATGTATAGATACATTTTTGTTTATAAATCTGTTTCTTTGTTCTGTTTTTATTAACTAGACATGTTTTCTGAATAAAAACAAAAAACACGCGCTCTATATATATGACGACAGAACTGTACTACAAATTTAGGGAAATTCCCGAGTTATTGAAAAACCTTCAAAGATTAAGTCAAGTGCAGAACAGAAATCGTTTTAGTAAAAAATCTTAGGTGTTTAACCCATGAATGTTAGAGAACAGGAGAACGATTACTACGTACTAAAGCATAGCACGCCTGTCCTTGAAAATTGTAGAATGTATAGCGGCGCTGACGTCGGTGAGTAGTAACTGGGAAGTTAGCTGTTTATGAGTACAATTAGGTGAAGTTAGTTGAATAATGTACAAATTTTCATTTCATTTTTAATGAGAAAATTTTCATGCTCCGTAATTTTGTAATTTTTGACAAAAAGAAACATTAAAAAATGGAGAAATATTTTATTGTGCGTGGATGTGCAAGTGGTTTAGCATCTGATCGGAAAAATGGACTCAAAATGACTTTCATTGACCGAACCTCGAGCGATCGTAGTGCCTCACTTATGGTGTCCGTATTTCTGGACACTATTTTCTACGGTGATCATTCTCCTGTTCTCTAACCTTCATGGTTTAACCACTCAAGACTTTAACAGTTCATTAAACCAATTAGTCCGGGAACAGAGAAACCTATAGGCTAATGATTAGCGTGACCTCGAGTGAGAAAGGACGATAAAGTAGTTTTAGGTTATACAATGATCTTTATGACTTTTAAACATATTTAGATAATTTTTTTTCTTGTTCTAAGAACTGAACTAAACAAGATTCTCCAATCTCAAAAACAGAAAGCTCACAATACACTTTTTTCTCACTTAAACCAACTTGTAAACTCCTTTGATCGCTACGAACTGTCAAAGTTGTTTAGCAAAGTGTAGTTTGCTAAACAAAAAAACAGGCATGGAGAAAGGGACAAACAATCGCACCGCTCTGTCTCATTTCTATGCAAGACGTATGCATAAATCTATCTTTTTCATGTGCAATGGCAAAAGAAGCCGTCAATTTGTCTTTATCCTCTCAACTGCGGACGTCTAACACTTGTACACGAAAATATCTCCGTTGACTGCGGGTGTCCAAGTACTGGACATTTTTTACCCGCTCTTTTAATGTCGAAATAAAGCATTACGCACTATGTCTAACTTATTCTACCACATGTCGATGTGTACAGGATAAAAAAGATTACCATAAAAACCCCACAGCTTATACACTTTAGTAGGGTTTTTTATATATACCATCTTAATGCCGCATCTGGTCCGAACTACATTCTACATCTGTGTAAGTTGATTGGTGGTTCTTGTAAGCTTACTTTTAATGCGTTTTATGATAAAAAATTGTATTGTAGCCTATGGTTTTGCGCATAAAATACTGTAAACAATAGATTTAAAATTAAATGAAAATAAAATCGAAGTATTAAAAAAACTTTGTTTCATCGAGAAATATGACAATTTTGTCTTTATTCAATATTTACTAACACTTATTACTTTGGGACTTTATTTAATTTATGTACTCGTTTATGGAAATTTCATAGAGAATTCAGAAATGTATACATATTATAGTATTTGATATACCAAAATAAAGAAATTTGCGTTTAAACGGATTGCGCCCAATGCGCCGTCAATTTTATTAAACAGCTCCGCAGTCAACGGAGTATGACGGTTAGAGTCTCCGCAGCTGAAAGGATATGTTTCTCTGTCTACGAATTAGTCAAACCTATGGTCAAGCCAAAGATAATATATTTTTTTTAAAGTGAGGGCTAGGGTAACGAAGATTGCAATACGTTGTCGATAAATAAAATGTTTTGAGAAATTACCATTTCAACACTTAAAATATGGAATTGCTTGTATGACAGTCAAGTGAGCGCTAGTCACGACGATTGCAAGACGTCGATAAGTGAAATGTTTTGAGAAATTATCAATCACCGTTTCATTACACGGTAATTGGTCATTTCTCAAAACATTGCAGTGTACGAATATCTATATCATGCCGTGTGTCGTAAAAGGCAACTAGACTTGGGGAAGTATTATTTTTAATAACTATGACCGACGTTATAGGTCTATAAAAACAACAGTGAAAAATCACTTACGTTGTTACTTATTAGAAATTGACATAAACGCTATTTTTCACCGTGATGTTAGTTATCAGTTATGATTAATAGGCGACATAGTGAAAAAAATCAGGATATGGGCAGCTATACTATTTGTAATTCTACTACGGGGGGCCGCCTGTCATGTCTTCTGTAACTTACTGATCTTTGCTCCAGAATTATAGACTAGACCAGGAAATCCCAAAAAGATGATTGCTCCGGTGTTGCTATAACTTTTTATCCGAATATAACCAAAAATACCGACTTCCGCCAATATACTAACAAAAATACTGATTTTCATAAAAGACAATAAAATATACCGAAAAAGTATAAAAATACTGAATCTGGTCACGCTGTTTTGTACATACTTGTCAATTGAATAAAACTAAATTTACGGATTTTATCGCGTTTATTTCACTACTTTTACTTATTTTTAATTCCCGACGTTTCGGGTGCTTTACAGCAACCGTGGTCACGGGGGGGACTGAGATGTTTGACGTCCCAATGTCATAGTTAGTCCGGCTACCTTCAAAATTACCTTATTCAAAAACTGAACTGCTGTAAAGCACCCGAAACGTCGGGAATTAAAAATAAGTAAAAGTAGTGAAATAAACGCGATAAAATCCTTAAATTTAGTTTTATTCAATGTGTAGTGTTCGCGTAAATTTAAGAAATCATCATACTTGTCAATGTTAATGTCATTGTCAGCAGTCATGTCAACCATAGAGATATAATACCTATGGAGGCGGAATATTCTTCTATAGAAACACTGACATCTATATATACAAGCGTGTATAATAATAATATACAAGTATAGTGCCACCAACTTATCTGTTCAGTTTACAGAGTCGCTAGTGGAGTGCTTACTATTGCCATTTAAGAAATTCGCCGAGGAAATAGGTGACTACATATTCATTAGGTACACATAATATAAAATAAAACAAATTTCGTGTTAATATATTAAAATTAGTGAGAATTAGTGTTATTATATATATTATTTATATTTTATAAAAATAATTGTGGTCGTGGTCTCGGAGTTCAAGCGGCCGAACTCCAGGAATTTCTGTTTTGAAAGACGTACCCGCGTTAGCTACTGATTCCAATAATTCATCTTCTGAGTCACTGGAATCGCTTTCGCTATCGCTCTGACACTCTATAATAAAGGGTTCATCTAAATACGCGTCTTTTAGTCTGTATGCATTTTCAATTTTTTTCACATGATTACAAATGTTTTTCCACTGCACCGGTGTAATTTAATTGAATGCATCTTCAATTAATTGGGGCATTAGAACATTAGATTTTCCAACATTTTTGTCTGCTATGTTCCTTTTCATAGAGCTCCATATCATTTCAATTGCGTTCAAGTCGCAATGATAAGGCGGCAATCTAAGAATAACATGGCCATAACTTTTCATCAGGTTATCAATTTCATATTCCGGAGCAGGTTTATTTTTCTTTATTAACTCATAAAGCTGTGGTTTTGTCATTTTTTCATTGAAATCCACATTGTTTTCTACAAGCCACTTCTGCATATCAGCCTTACTGTGGTTTGAATTAGGACACCTATTTACGCAAATACTATGGTATGGCGCATTATCCATCACAATAAGAGAAGGTTCATGCAGATTATGTAGTAATTTTTCATATACCCATTTTTTGAAATTAGTGCTATTCATTTCATCATGGTAGTCCCCATACTTTGTATTTGATTTAAATACGAGAAGTGCATTTTCCACAAAACCTTTTTCTCCACCTGCATGGATTATGATCCACCTATTACCTTTCGAAACAGGTTCCAAATCACCATCCTCTTCAGGACCTTGCCAACATTTCCCAGTTGAGTGAGACGAATGTATGTAAGTTTCGTCTAAATAAATAATAGGTCTTTTTTCACCACACTCATTTTCTTTAATTTTTTGTAGGTAGGTTGCTCTCCATGCAACTACGTCGTTACGTTCATACAACACTTTTCTATTTGATTTTGTTTTCTTATAACGAAATCCTATTTTGTGAAGCAATTTTCGAAGAGTTTCACGTTCTGCTTTGAAATCAATATCTTCTTTTAAAATACTTAGTAATTTGGGTATGGTAGGAATTTCTTTTTTCACTGAATAAAATTCGTGAATTTTTCTTCTTATAACACCAATGTCGAAATTATCAACTTCATGTTTCCCGGTTTTTCTTTGCCTTTTTTTGCCAGGGGTAGAAATTTTAGAATTTGATTCTTCAGCGTGTTTCTCTTCATTTACGAGTTTGTGTACAAATCGCTCAGAAACACCTGTAACGAAACGACAAATAATTATTGTATAGGTAAAATTAAATAAATATAAGCCCGTGTATATGCCGTCACTATAGCTACTTCACAGACCACAAATTACAAAGCTAGGTAATTTAGACGAATTACAGTAAATTGAGAATTTTTTTTGTTTGTTGAATGTTTCACAAGTACATTATTAGGTGATTTTAATTTTCCATATCTGGCAATACTAACCTGTCGCGGCAGTAACGCGTTCATACAGCTTTTCAAATGGTATAATTGGGGCTTGTACACGTTTCTCTTCTTTCATAAAAGATAAAACTTTTAGGATAATCTGTCGCGCATCACTTTTAAGAGCTTTAGGCATTTTATTTGCACTTTTTAAAAACACTCACCTGATAGCTCAGAATAAATAATAACTGACAGCGAAATGTCATTTACAAAATGGCGGCCTTAGTTCCAATTTTGTCCACCTGAACAGATAAGTTGGTGGCACTATACGCTTGACTGACTATACAACGTGACAAGATGAGGCGATTTGATTTGCGCCATTTTGGCGCTGAACCAATAATAGGGATGAGACAGTGTGACAAAATATATCGATAAATTTCTATACCCTACCTATAACCAAAAAAATAGAATAGAGTCTATGGATAGATGGCCTCTACGCGTAACGTCCATTCTATTTATATTTATATAAAAAATATTTATATCATATTAATATAAAGCCATTATCATTCATCATCATTAAAGCCGTTCACAAGTCCCCTGATTAACATAGGCCCCTGATTACAAGGAATGCCACAAAGCACGGTCCTGAGCACCTGCATCCATCAACTTCCTGCATGTCTTACCAGTTTGTAACTCCATCTAGTGGTGGATGTCCTACACTTCACCTGCGGTTCGAGGCTGCTACTCAAGAAACTTTCTTCCCAATCGGTTATCGGTTCTTTGAGATATATGGCCGGTCCTTTGCCACTTTAGCTTACTAATCAGTTCGGTGATGCAGTCACTCTGGTTTTACTGCGGACATCCTCATTTCTAAGTTTATCGCGCGGAAAAACCCTGAGCATAACCCTCTTCATAGCTTGCTGAGCAACTTCTAGCTTCGCCCGATATATATTTTTATGGGAGTGGGGGCAAACGAGCATACGGCTCACCTGTTGGTAAGTGATTGCCGCCGCCCATGAACAACTGCAACACCAGGGGTATTGCAGATGCGTTGCCAGCCTTTTAAAAAGGAATAGGCTTTTTTCTTATATCTTTTCTTTTGATATGTGAGGAAAAAACGAGCACTTGGAAGCACCAAGTGGTGCAGCCTCACCAAAGTCGCGGAGATATCGCCAATCGCCATACTCCTTTTCCCTTATGACTCCACCTCGACTACAGTACAGGGAGAGGAATCCTTTCTAGCCGCAGCCCACTAACACACATTGAATGTGGTTCGAAATCATCAGGCGACCTTTTCACACTTGGCTATGACCCTAGAGTTTGGGGGAAAATGAGAACTTTTGAAACTTTTATACATACTGGTACAGGTACTACCTGTAGGTACTACCAGAAAATATTTTTGGTAAACTGCGCTTTTCAAAGTGGTGCGGTTCTCATGTCTAATAAAACGGTCGTCAGTGAAATGTTTAGTACAAAGAGAGAAAAGTTTAGTTTCAGACGCCAATTCACAATATTTATGCTTTTAAGCCATAATTTTAGTCTAGGTTCAGTTGGAAACCTGTTAATTAATAAACACATGATAATCATCTGTTTATCATGTGTTTATTAATTAACTTTGTTTGACTTCTTCCTGGTTGGCCTACAAAACCCAGTTCGAGGCCGTCATGGAGGCGGACGGCTAGAATAAAAGCCAGGCTATGACTGCACTCACCCTAGGCCTGCGCGACCAAGCCTTAACTGTGTTGGAAGCTCTCGGTAAGAAAGTGACCAACGAACAGCTCCCTGAGGCATTGGAGGCGAGATATGGCAACGCTCACCTGGAACACGTCTTTCGCGTGCAGCTTAAAGATCGCGTGCAACGCAGCAACGAAAACCTGCAGCAGTGGGCCCTTGAGGTAGAGAAGATGGTTCGAAAAGCATACCAGTCTGTACCTGCGCTCATTGAAGGGAACATGGTGCAGACATTCATCGACGGCATCCGCGACCTTGAAGTCAGAGCTGCTGTGAGGCTCGGGCACCACGAGACGCTTAAGAACGCCTTTGCCCATGCACTGGAGGTGGAAGCCGTGCGGCAGGATCTTCGCTCCCATCGCGTCAGGGAGGTTGCAGCAGCTACGGTTCGCGACCACAATAAAGGATACAGCCCTAGGTGCTATGCTAAGGGAAAGGGGGTCATCTTCGATCCAGATGCCCTAAGCGAACCATAGAAAGGGAAGGTGAACAATATCAGGATGGTGGTGCGGCTAACAGCCCCGCCCAGCAGCAGCAGGGAAACGAGTAAAAGCCACAATACGGGGCGGGTGCTGGCTGATGTTAAAAGAGCCCCAAGGGTCTCGATCTCACGAACCCATGATGGGAACAGTCTAATCATCAAAGGCGAGGTCGACGGAATGCCGTGTAAACTGACCATAGACACTGAAGCCTCTCGCACGGTTGTTAGTTCCCAACTTATAAGACAGTTCCTTGAGGACTCCGCATACAACCGAGAACGCATTAATTTGGTAACAGCGACCGGTCAGCATTTACCCGTCCGCGGAGAGAAGGAGATGGAGTTGAAGCTAGGCAGCATGATCTACATGCATAATGTCCTCGTGGCTGATATAATGGACGACTGCATCCTGGGCCTAGACTTTATGAGTAATAATTGTTGTGAGATCGACGTTAAGCAAGGTGATTTGAAATGTGGACAGGATGAACTTTTTGTGGAACGTGCGTTACAAAGGAACGTGTACAGCATTAAGAAGATTGTTCTTCCGCCGAGATCGGAAACGATTGTGCCGGTTACTCTTTCTCGGAACCCTGGGCAAGCTCACCGTTGTGTACTTGTGGAAGGGGTAAACAATGACCTTTCATGGAAAGTAGCTCGAACCTTGGTCAGAACCACTGACATCTCAGGAGTACGTGTGCTGAACCTTTGTGACCAGGAACAGATTATAGAAAAAGGCACACTGGTTGGTACTTGTGAGGAAGTGGATTGGTTACGTCGGTGTCAATATCTATCGAGTGGGAACCCCAGCAAGGATTCACAAACGAGAGTGACCACACTTTTGGAAGACTGTCGCAGCGTTCTCTCCCCGAACGAAATGGTCAAGGCGAAGAAGTTGTTACTCAAGTACGCGGATGTATTCTTATCAAACGATGCTGACATAGGAAAGACTGGCTTTGGCTGGCTTTTTGCCTATTCGTCAGCGGCCAAGAAGATTGCCGGTAGTACGTGAAAAGGAAGTGGAAACCATGATTGAGGGAATGGTGAAGGATGGTGTTATCGAACCTTCACCCGTGGTGCTGGTAAAGAAGAAGGACGGAAGCATGCGGTTCTGTGTTGACTACCGCCGTCTGAACGACGTTACAAAGAAGGACAGCTATCCCTTGCCAAGAATTGATGACACGCTGGACTAGCTTACAGGAGTAAAGTGGTTTAGCACGCTGGATCTAAAAAGTGGCTACTAGCAAGTTGAAATTGACCCTAAGGACAAGGAGAAAACTGCGTTTTCGACGGGAAAGGGTCTGTGGCAATTTAAAGTAATGCCATTTGGATTGTGCAATGCTCCAGCAACGTTTAAAAGGCTGATGGAGCTTGTACTTATCGGGCTAATTGGCGATGCCTGTCTGGTCTACTTGGATTACATCATCATCGTGGGCCGTACGTTTGAGGAACACCTTCAAAACCTGGAACGCGTGCTCATAAAGATTCAGAGTGCCAACCTCAAGTTGAGTCCGAAGAAATGTTCACTATTCAAACGGCAAGTCAACTTTTTGGAGTATGTAGTGTCGGAAGAAGGTATCCGCATGGATCCGAAGAAAATCGCCGCTGTCAAGGATTGGCCGGTTCCAAAAGACAAGACGCAGGTTAGAGCATTTCTGGGTTTGTGCTCCTATTATCGGCGATTTGTGAAGAACTTTGCAGATAAGCCAAACCTCCGCACAAGCTAACCGAGGAGAAGCGACATTTCTGCTGGGGTGAAAGTTGCAATATCGCATTCCAGGAGCTCAAGGACCGTCTGTGCAAAACACCTATTTTGGGATACCCTGATGCAAGCAAAGAATTTATAGTTGACACAGACGCAAGTGATATAGGACTTGGCGGTATGTGGTCTTAACGGAATGGTGACCAAGAGGTCGTGATAGCGTACTTCAGCAAGTCGTTGTCAAAACCGGAAAGGAACTATTGTGTCACAAGAGGCGAATTGCTAGTTGTGGTAAAGTCATTGAAGCATTTTAGCAAACATCTTCTGGGGCGGAAATTTCACTTACGAACTGACCATGATGCACTAAAATGGCTATTGCAGTTTAAAAATCCAGAAGGACAAGTTGCGAGGTGGATTGAACTACTGCACGAATACGACTTTGAGATCAAACATCGCAGTGGGAAATCTCATGACAACGCAGATGCATTGTCAAGAAGACCTTGTCCTTAAGATTGTAAACATTGTACTAGGCAAGAGAGTAAGGAAGTGGTATCCGTGAGGATGCTCAGGCCAGACCACCTTAGCAAGGAGTGGAAGGACAGCTTACAACATGCACAGCAGGAAGATCCGAACACCAAGCCGATTCTGCAATGGATGAAAGCCAGTGCTCCCAAGCTCAAGTGGAGCGACGTCTCAGCGATGAGATCGACCACTAAAAGCTATTGGGCCCAGTGGGACAGCTTGCTGCTTCAGGATGGAGCTCTGTGCCGTAAATGGGAAAATGTTCGGGGAGACAGCTGTCATTTGCAAATGGTTGTCCCTAAAGGTAAAGTACCGGATGTTCTACAGCTGTACCATAATTATTGTTCAGGAGGCCCTCTGGGAGTTAAACAAACTCTACTGAAGATTCAAGAACGGTTTTACTGGGTCCACTGTCGAAATGATGTCGAGGACTGGTGTCGCAAATGTACAAGTTGTGCGGTAGTAAAGGGACCTCAGACTCGTAGTAGAGGTGCATTGAAGTTGTACAATGTTGGTGCACCATGGGAGAGAATATTCCATGGTTCACCAACATTGCACAACTTCATATATAATATTGACGTGGCGGGGCCGTTCCCGGAGAGTGAAAGCGGTAACAAGTAGTTCATGGTTGTGATGGATTACTTCACTAAGTGGCCAGAAGTCTTCGCCATTCCAAATCAAGAAGCTTCAACAGTTGCAGATAAACTAGTTCATGAAGCCTTCTGTCATTTTGGAGTACCTTTAGAGATTCACAGCGATCAAGGAAGGAATTTTGAGTCTCAAATATTTCAGGAAACTTGCCGAGTTATGGGTACTCATAAAACAAGAACGACTTCTTATCACCCGCAATCTTATGGAATGGTAGAACGATTTAATCAGACATTGGAGAGGTACCTAGCAAAGTTGTAGACAATCGGCAACGAGATTGGGACAAGCAAATACAACCGTTTTTGTTGTCATATCGAAGCGCTGTTCACGAAAGTACATCAGTGACACCAGCTTTCGCAAACTTTGGGAGAGAATAACTGCTGCCTGCAGACCTGATCAACGGGATACTATCTGATGCCCCACGCAGTATAACCGATTATGCAAATGACTTGCGGAACAAAATGAATGACATTTACGAGCACGTCAGACAATCGGGCCAGCAAATGTCTGAACAGATGAAAACCCGGTATGACCGCGCCGCTTTACGTGGTAGAGCCATGCTGCAGTTATATTAGTAGTATAGTTGTAGCACGAATGGGTCGGCTCGACCGGGGAAGGACCACGCTCTCACAGAATACCAGCGTGAAATAGTAGCTTAATGCTGCTCTGTTTCGTATGGTGAGTGTAGAGAACCGGATACCCTTTTTACTGGAAATGAGGCATTCCATCTCAGTCCTCACGGGTGACAACGCATCTGCATTTTGATTTGTAATGGAAGATAGATGTAGATGTCTATGGGCCGCAGCAACCACTTACCATCAGGTGGACTGTGTGCTCGTTTGTCAGCCTATTCTATAAAAAAAAAAAAAA
This sequence comes from Parnassius smintheus behrii, assembly GCA_036936625.1. Lineage (NCBI taxonomy): Eukaryota > Metazoa > Arthropoda > Insecta > Lepidoptera > Papilionidae > Parnassius > Parnassius smintheus. Next base: position 41,379,399 of record JAUPFT010000002.1, on the reverse strand, counting down.
AAACCGCTAAATGAACAACAAAGGGTTCGACGAAGGTTCGCTAGTGTGGTTGCACAATCCAGTCCGCAGCAAAGGGAAATCTCCTAAGCTTCAAGCTGAATGGGACGGCCCGTACCGGATTGTGACCAGGATCAACGATGTAAACTACCGGATACAGAAAGGCGCAAGAGGGACTCCTAAGATCGTCCATGTGGATCGCCTGGCGCGTTATTATGGGGCTGATAATGCTCGGGACGAGCATGTCTTAGGAGGGGGCAGTGTTGCGCAGCTAAGTTGACATCTCATCTCATGGCACTAGCGCCACCTAGTGTCGGGTAACACCAGCTTTCGCAAACTTTGGGAAAGAATTAGGGCTGCCTGCAGACCTGATCACCAGGATACCATCTGATGAACCTGAATTAAACACAAAAGGAGGATTTAATTTCTCCATAATCATTAAAGCCATAAATCAGTAATATTTATTCCCCAGATAAATTATTTGACGATTGAAACTTCAGCCCAGTATCTATGTAAATACCTACAGAATAAAGTAAATTAATCCGATTATATAAAATGAAAAAAATCATACCTATGAATTAAAATATAGATATCAGCTGCGCTTAGCCGTTTTATGCGCCAGATTTTTGTAGGTAGTAATTATTTATGTAGGTATGCCCCATGGAGGTTAAAGAACAGGAGAACGATCGCTACGTACTAAAGCATAGCCCGCCTGTCCTTGAAAATTGTAGAATTTATAGCAGTGCTGACGTCGGTGAGTAGTGACTGCGAAGTTAGCTGTTTATGAGTACAAGTAGATGAAGTTAGTTGAATAATGTACGAATTTTCTTCGGCATTGGTGAGGAAATTTTCATGCTCCGTAATTTTATAATTTTTGACAGAAAGAAATATTAAAAAATGGAGAAATATTTTATTGTGCGTGGAATTGCAAGTGGTTTAACATCTGATCGGAAAAATAGACTGAAAATGACTTTTATTGAGCGAACTTAGCGATCGTAGGGCCTCACCTATGGCGTCCATATTTCTGGGACACTATTTCCTACGGCGATCGTTCTCCTATTCTCTAACCTCCATGGTATGCCCAGTCCATATACTTCTATCAGTGATATCAACACAGAGCAGTGTTTCCAGACATTTTGAATGAACGATGGGTTAATAAAAAGACGTATGTATACCCTAAGAATTATTTTAATAAATTATACCAGAATTGAAATTAAAACACAAAATTACTAGTCTTTATTTCCCTATAAAATCTTACTGTTCATATTATTTAACATTTCTCTGGATAGAGAAAAATCAACACAACAAACAAAGCATTTTGTATGTTGTTTGGCTAATAACGTGCCGTTCACAGTCTCAATACTGAGCTTATTTCGAATTTTCGTTTTGATGAAATGCAAAAAAACAAAATTCGTCTGGCGGGAGAGTCATATCAACTTCATTAAAGAGCATGGGTTCTCCACCAATCGTCCACATTTTGCGTTATTTATTCACTTACAATCCGAGGCACAATTTTCCTTACAGGGAACAAAGTATTTACTTTGTTTCTGTGTGATTCTGATAAAGCATTGGTAGGATGCATAACTTCCAATTTTGATAACACTCAAGGGATCGTTCAAGTTATAACGTTTATTTATTTCTCGAGCACTTTTTATTAAAAAATTGCGGCAGCAGTGAACGAAACTCTGCGCTTTTTTAAGAGTGGCTAGTGAACTCTTCACTCGTTATATCATTCATTACTACATAAAAATGGTGAGATACATTTGTCGGTCAGTGACGTATTTTTCTGGGCAATCTATATTAATAGATGAGAGATTCCTTTTTGTTAATATAGTCCCTTTCCATAAAAAACAGCAAAATATCCCGATACATGTCCCAAACTTTCTTGTTTTGCAAGTGCAGTGAATTTGGGTAAAACCCAAGACAGAAACTTATAATACAATTTCATAAAATTGTCATTTAAGTTATTAAAAATTAACTCAGTGGAAATTAACTTTTCATCCAACCATGTGCTTTCAAAAATAATTTTAGTGCTTTCCACTGTTCCAAAATACGTTCAAATACTACAACAAGCGACAACCATTTTGCTTGTGACGGATGTAAAATTTTGTGTGGTTTTATATCTAGAAACATCTGAAATTCTTTAAATTGTGTCTGCCTCTTTGCACTAAGTATGAAATAATTATAAGTTTCCCTTGCCAAATCTGCACATCTTCGAAGAAGTTGTTTGCACGCCTCGGACACTCAAAGATGAGCCGAGTGACATACACATTTTAATATGAAAATGCCTGGCAAATTTTCATTAAGCCTACTAGCAATACCGTTGTTTTGTTCCAATTCCAAAAAAAAAAAAAAACATTACAGCCATCGGCGGCAAGTGGCAGTGGCAGTTGGATGTTCAGTTTTGTAAAGGATTGCATCATAATTTCGTACAAATTCTGACCTGTAGCACCTTGGTTGACAGAAGCAGGATTTTCTGAATCAAATACCTTGCACAATTCCCATAGATAACTACCAATTTGCTTTTTGTCTTTATCAAAATATCTAACAACAAAACAAGAAGTTTTCTCAGTACTAAAATCAGTTGATTCATCCGACATGATACTGAACTTTTGTGTAGTCAAAACATTGACTAACATTGATTTTTCAGCTTTACCGTTGACTTCGGTGGTCATTACAGTAGCCTTTGTTCTATTTAGTGTAGTCGTATGTTTGACTTCAAAGTCATTCAATATATCATTGATAACATCAGTTAGATGATCAACAGAATTGTATGATGCATTATGTTCAGCGACATAAGCAGCTAATTTGAATTCGGACTTAGATTCAAGTTTATTCGATCGATGCTTCGATAAAGTTTTAGCATTTGATAGAGGTTTATGGTGTTTATACCTGGTAGAATGAATTTATAATACACAGTATTCTGATAATAATTTGCAATTACATACAGAACATTTTGCTTTGTACTCACTTTTACCGGGTTTCAGCAAATGTTTAAACATTTCTAGATTTTCTCAATTGGAGCGGTATTTCTGGGCTCTTTACTTCTCCTTCTGTTCTTTGGATAACTCGTGTCGTGTTGCCAAAGTTTCTTTGGAGTGACTGGACTAGGGCGACACAGCCATGCTGTTAGGTGATCGTCCTCCGTAATAAACAAGAAACTATTAATATTTTCAATCAAATACGTGCTATCAAACAAGAATCAAACTATTGATAACTGTTCTTAAGAACGACATGAAAAGATCTGTGAAGAAAATTAAACAAACAAAACGTATGCTTACCAATACTATGTAATACTGCCGAGTTACGTATACTATTGTATTCACTTATTGATTTGTATAAAACAAAAAAAAATAGAAGCGATCCTTAAATTGGTCGGGTTTGATTAATAATAGGTCCTTACATATGAAATTGGCGTTTTGATGTTTGACGGGAGGAATAGAAAGTCAATTTTTTTGTGAAATATATTTATTTATCAATGTATGCACCGTTGTTATCTATGCACTTTTGCCATCTCATAGGTAGTACATTGATCCCTTTACTAAAAAACCAATAATGAGAATCAATGAACTCTTTAAAGGCGGTGTGGACTACCGCATCGGAGTTGAATTTTTTTCCTTGTAAGATGTTGTCCAAATTCCGGAAAAAATGGTAATCTGTTGAAGCAAGGTCCGGTGAGTACGGTGGATGTTGCAGACATTCCAAGTGTAGCTCATCTAACTTAGTGGTTGTTTGTTGTGCAGTGTGTGGTCTTGCGTTGTCGTGAAGCAGCGATTGCCCAATCTCGGTTGTTTAGCAGCTAGTTCTTCCTTCACGGTTTGCAGTTGCTGACAATAGATATCTGCCGTGATCATTTGGCCAGATTTTAGAAAACCGTAGTGAACGACACCGGCGCTAGTCCATCAAACACTCACTAGTAACTTTTTCTGAGTCAATTTTTGTTTAGGGCAGGATTTGGCTGGGTCTTCAAGGTTTAGCTGGTGCGCCGAGTGCTTCCGATTATCGTAAAGTATCCACTTTTCAACACAAAAAATGATATGATTTAAAATCCCTTTATTTTTGTGTCTGGTTGCGCGGAAAACCCATTCGTGTTTATTTTATATCGGACGGTAGGTGCCAAGTCGCTTGTCCCTTTCCGAAAAACGATATCATTCATAACCTCCTATCGACACATCGGGGTGGTGGGGTGGGAGGGGCAAGAAGATGATTCTAGAATGTCACGTAATCATCGAAGCCGAGGACATATAAGGCACGCGCGACCGTTGCGCGCTCTCTTTCCGCCGCAGTCGTCGTTGAAATTACAACAGCTCTCTTTCCGCCGCAGTCGTCGTTGAAACTACAACAGCTCTCTTTCCGCCGCAGTCGTCGTTGAAACCACACCGCTAGTAGAAACCGCTTTAGCCTGGAAGCAGTCGAGCTCCAGGAGACCCGCCTCACCTCGTGTGAGATATAGTCGCGCACCGCCTCTCTCCAGAGTATCTGTCTAGAAGAAGTTCCAGAAGTTGCAGCTATAGTGCTCAACAGGATAGAAGAAACCCCGGTGAGTCAATACTCCTTTATTTACTGCCTGATGTAATTGTTTAACCCGCTCCAATTTTGTTTTTCTCCTAATCAGGCAGGATTCCTTTTCAGCGATTTGGCACAATAATAGTTTAGTTTAGGGAAGAACGAGTGCATTATACCGCATGCTATAGTAGTCGCTTTTACGTAAGCGTAGAAGCATTCGCATATACAGTCCACTTTAGTTAACATCTCGCGTAATAGGTTTAAGGTTCGACCGGGGAACTAGACTTCGGCAGCCTTAGACACGTGGCTCCACCAGTGTCGGTTGAGCAAAGTAACGCGTGAGGTACCCATCGTTCAAGTTTTTTACTTTCCCGATTTGTTTCAAGTGGACTAATACAGTTTTATCACTTACCCCGTAGCCTGCAGCTATCCTTGAAGTGCTTTGTGATGGATCAGCTTCCACAATAAATATCCTTTAATTCTTTATTTTTCACTTCGGTCTCCGGCCTTCCACGGGGTTGGTTCTGAAGGTCGAAATTTCCAGAACGAATACGTTGAAACCAAAAACGTACCGTGCTTTCTTTTGCGACACCAGCGCCGTACACATCATTAATCCTTCGAGCTGTTTCTGCAGCACTGGTGTCACGGTAGAACTCGTACTCGTAAATATACCGACACTTCATGTTTCCATTTTGCGATAATAAGCAACGCCAAAGAAAAAAATAATGAGGGAAAAAACAAATGAATGACAGTTTTTAAAACTAAATGTATGCTTTTTCTTCGTATTTGTGTTTTATCGTATTTTACTTTTATTAAATGAGTCCCGTAGCCCCACGCGAGTGCTCCGCTAATTATAAACGATGTAATAAGTAAGTTTAATTATTTTTTGGCTAATATACTTCGATCAATAATAAGATAAGACTGAAAAAAAAGCTGTCCTTGTTTTTTTTTAGCTAAACCAGTCAGGAAACATTCTAATCATCATGCATATGTTAACCTACATAACACTCATGAATTGGAACTTTATTAATATCCCCATTATGTAATTATGATAAAAACCGACAGCCAAAATCAACTTTTTAAATCTTCATAACTTTTGTCCACCACTGCGTAGCTACACGCACTTTTCTAATTCTTTATATAGAAGATCTGTACTTTCAAATAACATAGATTTCATGTCTGTACAGTCTGGGGCACAGGTTCATACAATTTAGGCCTTAATAAATTAGGCCAATTTAGGATTTAAAGACAGACCGACTAGTAGCAAGAAATAAGAACGATGTAGGTATTAATGATAAGTTTTCATTAAAAATGCTTTTTAAATGCGTAATTAAATCGAGTGATAACGACACCGAGTAAGTGTACGTACTTATTCTAAGTACTTACTAAACGATAAAACTTTATTTTCAATACCAGCTTCTGCCCGCGACTTCGTACGCGGATCCTGTTGCTTGCCAGCGACAACGGGGTCGTCAAAATCGAAGATCTGAAACGTCTGATGTTGAATTCTAAGAGCCCGGGGACGAGAAAACAACGTGATTCGTGAGACGATTCGAGACGTTCTAGATCTCTCATTTTTGTAAGTCAACAGGAAATGCCCATCAGACTAAACAACTTTTGCTAAGACGTCATTCCCATATAATATGTTATAGCGTCGCTGGGCTTTGGATGGAGTGTTACTCCATGTGTGTTATTACGGTTTAAGACATTTATTTCTCAAAAAGAATACAATTCCATTATCATGAGAAATAACAAGTTAATAATTAGATACTATACTTATATTTATGAACTTATGAAGAACGGCAGGTACTTGTAAATGATCTGTTAAGTAGTGGATACGCACAATCTTGTTACTTGTTGTGGGTAATAAGAAAAGTACGTGTACAATTACATATCATTATTGAAAGAAATAATTATATAATATAATAGAATAATTATAATATAATTATTCTATTTAAAATTATTTAATATTATAATAATAGAATTAATTAAAACAATAATTTCCTTTATGGGTCTACTGGAAGATATTTCAGCGAATTTGGAATAAGTAGAACCTTTGTACGTAATTACTTTAAGACTGCTTCTGTACCTTAATGTGTATACATAAAATAAATTAAAAAAAAAAAGAAAGTCTATAGCAATTACACATTGTTCATATTTGCAAGCAATTTAGATGGTATTTTTATGTTAAGAGCTCAGTCTTTCAGAGCAAAACAGAAAAATTGCGTTCTGGTGACACATCTGCACCCTCCCTGCCCCGCCACTTCATGTACCGCCACCGCAGTTATCTTTCTGGCCGTAGCGTGGAAAGTAGCTCTACTAAGATTTTCCAGTATCAATTTATCTAATATACAGGATTATTGATAATTAGCTAACAAATTTTCACATACAGATTTTCTACCTCGTATCTATTTTTGTTCCATGCTTTTATTACAAAATTCGTTACACAAAAAAAATATATTTTAAGTTTGTATAATTTTTGTTGTTTTGTTGAAAAGGTTTCTAAAAGATAATCATCTAGAACCTGTATAACATGTACTCGTATTATTGATTATTCAAATGAATCTGGCAAGTGCTAGAATGAGTCGTGCACTGAGGGTTTCGTAATAAGTCGATGACACTATCGAAAATCCGTCAAGTACGTCAAGTAGTTCTAAATACTAAAATAGATTAAAAAAAAAACTCAAAATAATTTCTATATAAGTACAAACAGTCCACTATCACACATATTTATAGTTTCTCATTAAAGTATAATGTAACTTTGTATAGCATTTACCTATATGCATGAATTACTATTCTTGTACAGCAGCATCGACGGACGACTTAGCGCTTTTTTTTAATTTATTCGCAATGGCTTGAATGATGTATGGAGGGTCTTTGATTGGCATCGAGCGTTCCATGCGAGAATCAATTAGCTCAGGAAGCTAAAGAGGAAGAAAAATGACGTCCAATTTTTTTTAGATTTTGACGTTTCTGTGATCAGCATGACAATTTGCGAACATTGCGCTAAGTCTCCTATTTGACGTCCGTATATTGGACGTCGTAAGCAGTTTGACGCCACATTATATCCAAAATTGGCCATAGTGGGCGTACAATAAATTACGGGATGCTGAGGATATTACTTAATAGTTTACTTGTAGTCTACGTGTATTACTGAATAGTTTTCGTATCTAAAAATGTCATTAACTCGACATCAGCAGCTACCGGTAACAAGGAAATCTCTAGTTGAAAATCAAAAAGACGAAATTTTCCTTATGACACTTGAGTACTTGAGTACATTATGTTTTTATAAAAAAGTATTTCTATAAAAACATAATGTACTTTTTAAAAAAAAAGGACATTAACCACTCGTGGTAAGCTTAAATTGCTTGTGTTACGAGTGGTTCACGCCAGTAGTCGAATGGTGGATTCGAACCCACGACCTTTTTGAGTTCGCGGTCCGCTCCCTGCCATTAGGCTACTGTCGCTTGTAAACAAAACATCATGTGCAATCCAAAAATGTATAATACTTCTATATTTCCTTGAAGAACTTACATAATATGTAGGTAGGTAGGTAGGTTTTCTGGTACAAGCATATTTTTTACGTTTATGGTCCATATCGAAATTAAAAGTTATAAAACAAATACAAAATGATTTATAAACCCTTAAAGAATTATATGCAAAAAATAATAAAGTAGAGAAACTTTCAATTCGTAACAATGCGCAACCAAGATTAGGGAAAGAGATAGAAAGAGGAATGTTAGAGCGAGAGGAAGTGCAAAAATTTGGCACAGACAAGACGTCTGAACGCTACAGCCGCTCAGCGGCTACTAAGGAATATTGCCCGCAATTATTGTTTATAAAGTCAATATTTTATAGGTCGATCGAAATAATTATTAATTTTGAAATAAAGTGGTTTAAATTATTATTTTTTAATATTTGTCTAATTAAACACCTGCCCTTGAGAAAAAAATAATTATAGCATAAATATTTTCAGCTATTGCTATGAAACAAATAGTTTTTTATGAGGCGAAAACAGCGAAATTTAACGAAATTGAGACCTCTTATTTAAGACAATGAAAGATATTTAGAAAAAAAGAAACAGCGCATTTTGGAGATGAAGATGTTTAGCTATTAACGCGCTGAATAGATTTCGCCTTTTTATTATCGATTGCCTTATAATGGTACACGAACAAAGCTCGAAATTGCGTTGGGTGCGAGAGAGCTCTATTTACCGTTTGATTTATCTAACATAGACCACATAGATGAACCAAAAAAAAAAAATTTAGCCATTACTTATAATCTGGGTATTTATGTGTTATCAAAATATTTTACTCTGAAACAATAATTTGCTGTAAAAAAAGAAATCAAAGTGGCGCTAATGATTCGATGTGAGTCAACTTTAAAAGACTGTAGCCTTAATGGTTATATATCAAATAATTGGTAAAATCAAATTAATTAAAGAAATAACATTAGCTTTTTGAATAAGTTATTGATATTTAAAATCGAGAAAAATCTTTTAAGATGTGGTGCTTTAATGATTTTTTGTATAAAATAAAGGACTGGATCTCTTTTATGTTATTAGGCAATTTATTATAATATAACTATGCTCCTTCGTATAATATATTTTTTCTTCCGTAGTTAGTTCGAGGTTGTCTTAGGCAAATGTTATTTTGTCGTCTAGTAATACGTTTTTGTATTAGTCCCTTCTTTGTAAACGTTATTTTAGAGTATATATCTTTATTTAATAATTTATGTACTAATATGCATGTATACCTCAATCTCTAAAAACTAGATTGTACAACCAGTGCGTGTTGCCAGTGATGACTTATGGATCTGAGACGTGGTCCTTCACTGCTGGCCGTATGAGGACGCTTAAGGTCGCTCAGCGAGCTATGGAGAGGGCTATGCTCGGAGTTTCTCTGCGTGATAGACTCAGAAATGAGGATATCCGCAGTAAAACCAGAGTGACCGACATAGCCCAACGGATTAGTAAGCTGAAGTGGCAATGGGCCGGCCATATAGCTCGAAGAACCGATAACCGATGGGGAAGAAAGGTTCTCGAGTGGCAGCCTCGTACCGGTAGGCGTAGTGTAGGGCGACCCCCCACTAGATGGAGTGACGACCTGGTAAGACATGCAGGAAGTCGATGGATGCAGGTGGCTCAGGACCGTGCTTTGTAGCATTACTTGGGGGAGGCCTATGTTCAGCAGTGGACTTGTGAAAGGCTGTAATGATGATGATGATGATGATGATGCATGTATTATATCTGTGATAGTGTCATTAATTGAGTTTCTTTGTAAATTTTTTCGGTGGGAGTTAGATAGTGATAATGGAATAGTAGTTTGATTATTTTGTTTTGACATGTTTCAATTTACTTCAGATTTGTTTTAACCGCAGTACCCCACACCTCTATTACGTAGTCTAGTGATTTTGGCAGACAGCGAATATTACCTCGAAGCGCACCCATGATGGAAGATATCTTAGATCTTAATTTATCTAGTTGCGGCTGCCACGTTAAGTATTTATCTAGATGGAGTCCAAGATACTTTTCTGTACTAACTTTGGTTAAGGGTTCATTATTTATGCGGAGAGTTAAGCGATTTTCGGTTTTTTTGTTTATAGCACTGAAAATAATGTAACTAGTTTTAGATGTGTTAACAGAAAGCAAATTTTCTTGGAACCATCTAGAGAGTGTATCCAAATTCTGCTGTGCTTGTTTAATGATCTGCTCGATGTCCTTGCCAAATAAAAATAAACATGTGTCGTCAGCATATAGTACAATACAATACCCTTTATTGAACACTAAAAAAATACAACATAACAAGAAACAAACAAAGAGAAAAACAAAAGGCGGTCTTATTGCTATGCAGCAATTTCTTCCAGACAACCTAAATAGGAAATAAAAATAAGTGAAAAGTTAAGTAATGGGTAGAGTGCACTATAAATAATATTGTAATCTATAAATATAAAATAAATTTAATAAACATGCCGGAATTTACTTAATTGACAGACTGATGTGATCATAAAACGACAGGAATAGATAAAAGGAGGAGGGATGATTTCGAAGGAAAGATAATGTTTTTAACTTGGTTTTTAAAGGAGTCTATTGTTTGAGCACGTTTTATAGTTGATAGTAAGGAATTCTAAAGCTTAACTCCAAGGAATGAAAAAGTTTTACTGTAAAATGTAGAAGAGTGCAAGGGACATAGAAGGGAAAGGTTTTCTAAGGATCGAAGGGATACTTTGTGAGAGGAGCTGAGAAATTGGAAACGTTCTTTAGGGTAGGGAGGTCTTTATATATTAAATAAAACGCATTAGAGAGCAGAAAGGATATGAGTATTCCGACGAAGACGGATTGGAAGCCACTTGAGCTGCGGTATTCTGATACATGGTCATATTTACGAAGTCCAAATATGAACCTTATACATAGATTTTGGAGTCGCTCAGGTTTGTGAAGTTGCTCTTCGGTAATGTCTAGATAGCTAATGTCAGCATAATCGAGAATGGGGAGCAGTAAAGATTGGGCAAGCATAATTTTAGTGGAGATGGGTAAGAAGTAATTCACTCTTCGGAGTGAACCATAAGCTGCAAACATTTTACGAAAAGTGCATTGATTTGAGGAAACCAAGAAAGGTTAGAATCTATCAAGATTCCCAAGTTTTTCACTACATCCATAGTATTATATCACTTGACAGGTTAAGGTTATGCACATCGTTTACGTATATTATGAACAGCAAGGGACTGAGAATAGAGCCTTGTGGTACGCTGCAGGCTAAAGATTCGTGATTACTTTCCATATCACCGATCCTAACAATTAGCTGTCTGTTAGAGAGATATGACCGAAACATGTCGTGGGCAGTATCCCTGATGCCAATATCATACATCAGAAATCAGAAATATTTATTGACCATAATATAACAATCGTTACAGGCAAAGTCATTGGTTACAAAAGTTTTTATTTGATAAGATTAAATTATATTATTGTTTCTTAATTTAGTTACATTGACGCTTTACGTCATAGAATTAGGTAATTTATTTTGTTTGTACGTTACACAAGAATGATGATTCCATGTGTTGCATTGACATGTATTCGCTTAATTTGAAAAATGGGTTGTCCTCAAAAAAATATTTAAGTTTCCGTTTAAATTTGCTATAGTGTAGGCTGGTTAAACTATTTGGTAATTTGTTATACATCAATATTTTTGAGTTACGCCCCTGTTTTTTTACTTTCACTAATCTATTCATGGGTAGAACACGTTTTTCATTATTACGTAGATTCTGCTGATTTATGTCTTTCTTTTTCGGTATTTCTTTATCCTCATGTACCTCTAATAAGCTATTATATATGTAAAGCGAAACCACTGTCATTATTTGGACGTTCTTAAAATGTTTTCTTGCTGGGCTACTTTTTTTAAGACCATTGATTATTCTTAGAGATTGTTTTTGACATTTTAAAACTTTTATAACATCCGGAGTATTACCCCAAATAGTAATGGCATATCTTATTACAGAATGAATGTAGGCATAGTATACAGATATGAGTGTATTTTTATCTAATAATGGCTTTAGCTTAAATAATGCGTAATTACCGCTAGTTATTTTCTTACAATTTTTTTCAATATGAGCTGTATGGTTTATTGTACTATCTACTGTATATCCTAAAAATATATTTTCTTTTGTATTCGAGTTATCATGAATGCCTAGTTTTGGTTGTGTGCATTACAATGCTTTTATTAGAATTTAGAATAATACCATTTGCGCCAAACCATTCCTTTAGCAAGCTCTCTTAAACCAATATGTGTATCATCTGCAAATAAACTTAAATGTGTATAATCTGGTATTCCATTGCCAAGATCATTAATATAGATCAAAAATAAAACAGGACCCAAGATCGAGCCTTGTGGTACTCCAATCGACACATAACTCGCTAAAGAAGTTTGCTCATTTACTGAAACAATTTGGCTACGGTTACTTAAATAAGTTTTGATCATATTTAGTTCAGTTCCTTGAAATCCATAATGCTGCAATTTTAATAACATTACATCATGTCGCAAGCAATCAAAAGCCTTTGATAGGTCACAAAAGACACTGGCACATCTATTGGAATTGTCCAAAGATTCTACAATGAAGTAAATTACTTTCTTATGGCCATTTCGGTTGATCGTCCTTTTCTAAATCCAAATTGTGCCGTTGTAAATAAATGATTTTCTTCAAAGTAACTTACAATTCTAGATTTTATAATGGCTTCTAATATTTTTGATAACGTCGGCAATATACAAACTGGCCTGTAGTTACTGAGTTCTGTGGAATCTCCTTTTTTGAAAAGTGGAATTACCCTACCCGGTTTGAGTACGTCGGGGAATATGCCATTAACTAAGCAGGAATCGATAACAATAAATAACAATTCGAATAAATTATTGTTCTTTCTAATAAGATTTCTTAATGTTCTGGTGTTAATATCGTAAATGTCTAACGTAGATTTTTGCTTCATACTTGTAACAACCTTTTTTAGCTCTGTATAATCTAATGGGTAAAAAGAAATAGATGTAAGTGGTCTATTTGAGCAATCTAAATACTTCATGCAGTTTTTTTGCGTCAACTTCTAAGTTGCTTGTTAATCGATGTGCAATATTGCAGAAAAAATCATTAAAACTTCTTGCAATTTTTGAGATTCTGTAATAATCTACCCACTATTGTTTCTTATAGATTCAATTTACATTGTGTGTTTTGAAGTTTCTTTTGTCCTATCTGCTCATTTATAATATTCCACGATTCTTTAATTTTATTTTTTGCCTCCTTAATCCTATTACGATATTGAATTTTTTTGCGGATATCATTGTTAATAATTTCTTATATTTTTTAATTTTTAATTTTCTCTGTTCGCTAGGGTAATATTCTTGTAATATTTCCATTTTAGTTAAGTTTCTTACTTGTTTCTATACCTAATGTAGTCCATTTTTTAAGTTTGATTCTTATTTTGTTTTTTTATTTTTGGAAAAGCAATGTTGTAATAATGATGCAACGCATCTTGTAAAATTCTCATTCTTGTGTTCGCGTCTTCAGTCATTATAATTTCTGAATTAATCACATTGTATTTTTTATTATACAAATAATTGAAGTAATCAAGATTATTTCTTGAAAAATTTCTACCTACATAAGTTTGACATTTATTGTTACAGTTTTTTAGATTAACTAATTCTAATTTAATTACATTATGATCAGAAAGTTTTTCACCTAATACACATCCTTTATATTCATTAAAATTGACAATAAAGTTATCTATACAGGTAGAACTGGTTTTATTCCGTTTATTTGTTTCGGTTCTAGTCGGTTCGTTTAATACCCATTTACAATTAAAATTTTTAAGTATCCTGTCAAGTTTTTTAATATTTGTGTCAATTTTTAAAACATTTAAGTTCAAGTCACCTGCTATTACAATTTGTTTGTTCTCTCCACAGTTTATTTAAAAGTTTTGTAGGTATTTCAAATAATAGACTGATATCATAGTCAGGTCATCATAGTTTATTCAAGTCGTTCCTAATTTTATATTGTAAAGTATTTTTCACATATATCGCCGCTCCAACGTGTTCAAAAACTATTCTGTTAAAACAAGTCGCGAGTGTATAGTTTTCAATAGTCATCGCTTGTAAATGACAGTTTTTACCCCACGTCTCCGTCAAACACAACACGTAGCAGTCCTGTTCATTAGCTAAGCTTTCGATTTCTAAAGAAGAATTATCGTTTTCGAATCGATTCTTGAGTTGTTGAAAAATTTGTACCTTTATCACTTGAGGAAGTGTGTTCGTTTTGGCATTTGATGAAACGCAGATGATCCTTGAAACTTGCAGTTTATAATTGTTACTACATTTTCTATGATGAAGTTTTTCAATAATTTATAGTTCCTTGTATTTTCATTTATCATATTCGGGTCCAGAAATTTGATATTTTCGCTAACTTTAGCTATGTTAAATATATGATTGTTGATGTAGTGAATCTCGTTGTCATTCTTGCCATTATAACGCAAACCAGTGATTATCATGTTAAATTTCCTATAAGGCTGGTTTACAATGTCGTTCAATAGTTTTATGTACTTTTGTTGATTATGATAAAGAGAACTTTCATATTTAGTAATAAGTACTGCTACTGTATTATTTTTTTCGAGATCTTTAATCTTTTCGCCATACTTTTCTAATATATTTTGAAATCCTGCGTCCGGTTTATAGTTGTTAATTGCTTGAAATTCGGTTTTTTCTATTATCTTTGACGCCAATCCTTGTCCGATACTATCCGAAAATATTACAATGCTATTGCTTTTTGGCTTTTGTTTAGTTTTCTCATTGTATAATCTTGATTTATTTAATATTATAGGCATGTATTCTCTACTTCTATAGCACTACAGTTCGACTCATCTAACTCTATTGATCGGCTTTTTCCAAATTTCTTATCTTTTTTCTTTTCCGTGGTATTTCGCTTTGTAAGAGATGCGCGTTTTTTGGGTGTGCTCATGGCTTCAGTAAATAGTTTCTTCCATTTTACAGTCAGCGTTTCCTTTTCTAAAATTTCCTTTTCTAATTTTGTATTTTCCATGTTCAAATTTTCTATTTCACTATGAGCTTTTTTGAACTCTAATTTCAAATGGGTGATTTCTTTTAACAACTCTTCCTCTCTGTCATTTTTATAAGTACTAATATCTGGGAGGCTATGTAGGTCATCGTCGGAACTATTTGATTCTTCTTCTTTAGACTTATGCAATGGCGTTACTGGAAGTGCTTATGCCCAGTGCTTCTTTTTGTCACGTTAGATGCACATGGAGTGTCGGTGTTTTCACTCGCTATTGATAGCCCTGCTTTGCAGGTTTGGCATTTCCAGCTTTCCTTTTTTAATTTTTCAATGATATTAACTTTGGCACTCAATACTTGTGCACACGTTATGTCGTAAAAATTTTTGCAAGATGCACAACAAAGTATATCTTTTTTTTATTTATTTTCTTTTGGCACTTAAAACAATTAGGGTTGACCATTTTCTGAGCTATTTTTCTATCCATATTTTTCTCTAAGTAATAAAGTAAAACAGTAATAAAGAGAAAAAAAAACAATGTAAATAGTATCAATCAGCTGCGAGATTTATATTACTACCATGTAAGGCATACAGTGTGCAGTATGGGACGACCATATGTTTTGAGCCGCATTACAGTCCGTCACCAATGAGTCTTATTATTCACACTTCGTTGCACCGTTGCAAATGTAACTTTATAAAAATAAAAAAGTATGAGGGTGTACAGAAATCATATTACCGCTTTAAATAATTTCACTATGTTACTGTTGCAGTGGAGAAGATAACAAGGTTACAATATTAAACTTTTAAGTACGTAGGTAAAATGTCTAGACCAAACACATAATTCTAGTTTTTATTTCACATCGATCGGTGCACTATTACCGAAGTTATAAACGTGGAAAGTTTACGTACATTTTTAAAATCTCGCCCGTGCCCGCAAGTAACGCGTGACGTCATAGATTCCATGCGGCCACGCTGCCATACCGTTCCAGCGCGCGGATCATACGTTTGTATTCATTGAATTAATATATAAATCAATGTTTGTAGTAATATTTCGCAGGTGAGTTGTTTGCCGTCGTGCGCTCTGGTGTTTTTAAGTATTTAATGATGGAAGAAGGGTTTCAAAAGGTCAATCTGACAACCTTCCAATAGTCCGTGAAATGATGGTGGCTGAATATTTTCTAAGAAACAACAACGATAAAACAAAAAAGATAATATTTTATAACCTAGGTACCCACTATTACATTATTACTTCTGGGTTTCATTTGCTAATGATAAGAATAAGTATAACAAGAATACGTAAACATTCCTTACCTACCTACTTACTATCTGCCTCTAACTAGTTTTATTTTCTTATTCTTCTTAAGTGCACCCTGACCTTTTTGTGGTTTTTATGGTTAAAAAAAATCCTGTTGTATATAAAGAAATTTACTACAAACATACCTTCGGTGTATAAAAATATGATTTTATCTAAAAATCAGATGTTTTCAATATTAATAGAAAAAGGGTCGCATTATTATTATGATTAAAAGCGTAGTTATATATTCTTCAGACAAGGGATCAATGTCAATATTATCATCTAGAGTAGTAACAGGATCGACAACATATCTATGCTCATTTTCTTGTGAAGTAGTGGCAATCGCATGTGCAACTGTTTCTGACCTAGATTTGGCATTTAGTTTTGATAGTAAAAATCTTTGTGGTTTTTCTGTATACCGATTTTGACAAGCAAACTTGTGAGACAAAACATCTTTTTTAAGTTTGAGGGGACCACCAACTAGTTTGTACTTCACGTAGTTTTCCATATCGTTTTCGACCTAGAACAAAATACAAACTTATTTAAAATCCATAAAAAAATAAGGAACCTCGTAATTTGTATTCCATCAATATTTAAAATATGTACCAACTATGTAATACATAAAAATAGGACAACATGAAAAAAAATTTACGTGCTCCACTTCATAATCAAACTTCTTCCATCTTTTGCGGCCCGCAAAGTATGCAGGTTGAACAGCTCTGCGATGTGTTTAGTTTTTGCTAGAATTTTCGCTCGTAAAAATATAAAAACGTTTGTTAACATATTAAACGTTTTAAAATTTGCTGCAAACATAGGTAGGTATCTAAACTTACGAACTCACGACAGGTCATTGACTTATCTACATTACATAGGTAAGTACTTTACCCAAGTTTGGATGTTTATTTACACTGAAGTAGTTTTAGTTAAATATGTAGGTATTAGGTATTGTTTCTTCTTGAAATTATAATGATCATTAAGCGTAGAAAGCTTCAATTAATCGTTAGTTACTTAAACACTGCAACTCGAGTAGGTACCAACATGCCTAATATTACTACCAATAACCAAGAGCTATCATGTGAAGATTATTATTATTTGAATACTTACATCGAAATGATCACAAACAACAATATGCTACCGTGTTTGGTCCTAAAGGATGTGCTCTTCTCATAGCATTTGTCCATTTATTTCTGATGGTAGGGTTTCTAGGCACATTAAAAAACAACTCTTCAGGTGTTTTTGTGGCTGTATTTTTACATTGAGACACAGCACAATATTTAATAGATGGTGTCATGTTCTATAATGTTTCTTGTTAAAAATATATAGCAAGTAAATCTGCGCACGACGGGCACATTCAAGTAAATGTTTTGATTTTCTAATTGCGCGTCGGGTCTCTCGCACGAAGACGGAAATTGTGACGTCATCAACGATGTCGCTCTCGGCCCGCGGCTTAGACCGAAAATGTTAACATTGCGCCTTTATATCTCGGTCAGTTTTGAAGATAGAAAAAAATTAAAAACACGGTTATTCTCGTAATTTTTTGTAGATTTTGTGGCATATAAAACAAAAAATGGTTATCTTCTCCATTATTGACACAGTTGCCGTAGTTCATTATGGTTATTTAACACATTGGTAGTTTTATGTACATACTTTTATTTGTTGTTCATCGCAATATTAGAGCATTAGTTTAGTTTTGCCACTTAAAAACTTGCCATTCAAACACTGTTTATTGTATTTTTTTTTGGTAATTTTAAACTTTTGGCTTCAGATTCTGACTTGGTCCAGGTTTCTGATAGTATAATTACATGCTCAAGACTGTTTATGTTATATTATATAATGCAGTTTAATTCATCGAGTTTTCCAGGCTTCACTATACTTCGTGCATTAGCGTGGAGAAATTTTAAGGATTTAGTGTTTTTTATTAAATTAGTGTATGTATCAGTATTTATCAGTCGTCTGTATTTTGCATGTTAGTTTTTTGGCTGGATTTTAGTAATTTTAGGTGTACCTTTGACATATTTTATAGTAAGGTTTTTTTCACCTCCATCTAGTCGCCGTTTCAGTTCATTCCAAATTACTTCGATACTATAGTTGATATGGTGTCTCATCAGAGTAGATTTTAATATTGTCAGATTTTACGTTGGACCTTTTGCGTAGAATTAATTTTGCTACTTCGGATGTCGAGAATGTAACCTTTATAGGTCTGGATTTATCAGGATTATATTTACCTAAACGAATGGTTTTCGTTGGTTCTATGCAATCTGGAACAGCCATTTTTATTATTATCTTTACTTCTTCGCTGTCGTGGATGTTTCTATCTTCAGAGTTTGAGGATCGTATCTCTTTTATACCTCGTATGATAACGTTTTTCTCCCTCTGAGATCGTTCGTAGGTCTCCGATATTAAATCTTCATAGCTAAACGAGGGTGCAGGTATCGCAGAAGTCGATCCAGATTTTAGTGATGCTATTTCATTTTCGATAGTCTCCACTTTTTTCTGAATGTTAGCTCTGAAACCTGAGATGCAAGCTAACTCCGATTTTATTTTGACCTGTTCTGAGGATGAAAGATCAGTTGTTATCTTGATCAAGCTGATCTCTTCCTTTATTACTGAGACATCTTGAGCAATTCTGTGAAGATTTTCAGTTTGGGTTTTAGCCATATCCTTTATAAGCGACTCCATTGTAGCTTGAAATTTATCAAGTTGTATACTAAAGTCATCATGCGACTGTTTTCTTTTGGCGCGAAGAGTTATCTGGTTGGTGTTATCAGACGGGGTAATCTTTCGCAAATCTGGTTGTGAACCACTAGTCTTTTCAAGCTTATTAACACTACTTGTGGTTGCTATCGAATCTCTATTGCCTTCGTTATACATGTTAGGCGACTGCGGTGGCGATCGAACGACACTCATCGTGTGTTACTGTTTATAAAAAATATATATGTATTTACTTGATATCTCGCTCGCGCAGAACCACGATGAATGCGAGCTGGATATTAGTAGCCCTTCCCTTTTCCTCGAGGAGAGGAGTAGCAGTTGAGCTCGCCGCTCACTTAAGTATGTTGACATATATCAATAACGACCTAGATTGCGTAAATGAGTTATTACTAAATAAGAACTTATGTAAAGAGCACTTGGTTTCACTTTTCTTTAAATCACTATTATTACTTTTATAAAATTATCGTCGACACGTCCGTACCGTAAGCTTCCTAAGTACGTGCACATGCTAAGTACGTACATTAAGTTAATATATTGGTAATATTGTTTAGATCACGTTCACATGAGACTTAAGTACTTATAGAACAAAAATACTTCAGCGTAAAGCTTCTGGGTAAACTATGTTGAAAGTTGACCCGTCCGGCACGTGAACATAAAGATTTCTAGAACTGATAACCCGAGAAAGAGCGACGTACAATTGACCATGCGAGAAACAACTGACACCGAGAGAGTCTGCCCTTGAGCCTTATTAATTGTCATTGCATAACACACTGATACTGGGAATTGCGTTCTTTTAAATTGGAATGAAAAACTATTTGGTATTATGGGAATTTTGGGAATAAAGACGGTTTCTCCTGCACCGCAGCCTGTTAAAATTTGAGCCTCGATTATATTTTGTTGCAACTGGGTTACTTTTAGCCAAGTTTTAGCAAAGTTGTCTTTAATTTCGAAGAAGAATAATCGGAATGCCAATTTTTAAACAAAGAGAAGGAAAGGACGTAGAGTTGGCAGCGGTGGCACTGCGCCGGAAAACCGCGCCTATAGGGGGCTTCGATTTTGACTCTCGACAGGCGGCACACAGTGTGTACCTGTCGGAATATGTCTTTCGCCTCCGGCACGTTGGACAAAATGAGGAGGGCAAGCGAGTACCTCTTGCCCCTACTGCTGTGCATCTAGTACACAGCCTCAACTGGGAATCCCTGGGACTTAAGGTCCTCCAGGATTTCCTCGTTGGCGAGTTCAAAGGGAACTCCGCGGAGGACAGCCCTGACTTTACGTTCTTCAAGGAGAGAGTAGGTGTGATAGGGCACACATTCGGATGTGAAGAGTTTGGTGATGTTTCTAAAGTTTTCCATAGACTGCGGAACGATTTTAATTGATTCACCAAGGTTGGTGACTTGGTCATATTTAAAGCTTGCGTCGTAACAGGCTTTAGAGAGTCTAGTAAATTGCGCCTTGTCCCTGAGGAAGACAGGGGGCGGGACCTGTTTCTTTGTGGCAGCGACGGAGGCTGCGGTGGAGCGAGCAGGCGCGGGGGCTGTGGTGGAGGCTACCGGGACGGGAGGTGTGCGAGAGGTCGCAGCGCGTTTCGAGCCGCGCTTGGATTTCACTTCCGTGAAGGGGGTCTTATCAATTACCGATTGATTTGAGTCTGTTGAGTCCGAGGAGCAGCTACTGGATGAGGTGATTGGCATTTGAGCGGATCTCTTACGGGTGGATGAAGTTTCGGACGCGGTGTCCGAGTGCTCCATGACTTCGGAGTCACGGGTCGCTGAGAACGCCGTGACAGAAGGTGGAGGTTTACATGCCATAGGGACAGTGGAGGCTAGAGCGGCGCTAATAATTTTGGCGAGAAGGGCTTCGTCATGAACTTCTATTTGGATCGAAAGTTGTTTGAGAATGTCTGTAGTAGATATTTCGAATAGTGAGGGTGTTTACGACGCTTATTTCAAGAAACTGGGGTCCCTTTGTTCTGAGAAGAACAAAGTGCTTGCTCTGAAAAGAGCAAGTGACGAGTGAGTATTCCAGGAAACAGTAACACAATATTAACAAAATAGTAACAAGAAACATAAACAATAAAAATAACAAGAAACAATAACAATAAAATAACAATGCAAAGCAAGACAATCGCTCAGACCTCTTCGCCGGAGCAAGGGGGCAAGAACGGTGCTAAGAAAGATGACTCACCAATGGCGACTGCTCGGCCGGTGTGAGCCAGGAAGAGCGGGGCGCGTGGGCGAAAGGTTGCTCTACCGCACGAGGACGGAGAGCGGACTGTATGCACTATGCACTACCACTCGAGAGCGGTGCGCAAACGGAACTGCGCTCGCACTTTTTTTTTCTTTTTGCGCCCGAAGCAATTAAAGGGATAACCTTTACGTAGGGAGGCGGAAAACGCATTACGCATACCACGATAGCCGGTCTATCGTGGTTATGAGGGACTCGCTGTCCTACCGGGGACCCTAAGTGATACCCTCTAAAAACCGCCTTTGGGGACAGGCAGCCGGCTGATTAAGCTGCATTGTGCCTTATCGTGAGCGACCCTATTTTGGGAAAAGAGGGCGCAGGCGGCTACGAGCCGCTGAGGGAGTGCCTACGAAGGCAAATTAATATTAGTTAATACAATAATTTAATTTAATTAGAGATGGCCTGAGCCGCCAGGAGGCAGTTCAGGTCGTTTGTCAGTTTATTAGGCGGGTTCGAGAGAGAGTTTCTCGGCCTGCGGACTCGATAGCGAGAGGGGGGTGGGGCTGCATAAGTAGCTGTCTCACGAATTAATTGGTTTGGGTGCGACTCTGAGGCTTTGAAGAAGTTCTCAGAGAGTTTTTTAAAAAATTGTTGAATTGTTGGGAGCTCTAGGTCCCGATGAAGGTCGGCATTACGGACGTACCAAGGTGCGTTCGCAGCTCGACGACAGAAAAGGTTTTGAACTATTTGGAGTTCATTTATAATATTTGGGTTTGCGTGGGCAAAGACGGGGCCCGCGTAGGACATGACTGGTCGTATACAGACCTTATAAAGGGTACGCTTGTTTCGAAGGGACATTTTACTGTGTCGGCCCAACATACTGTTGAGCCTACTCAGATAGAACCGTGCGTGACGGGTTACTCTTTTGACGGGGGGCCTGAAAGTGAGCCCTGTGTTTAGAGTGACACCTAAATATTTGGCGGTCGTATGCCAGGGGACAGGGGTCCCTAGCATACGTATTGGTGGAGTGTTTTTGAGACGGCGTCGTTTATAATCGAAGTGAACGGCGGAGCTCTTCTCCGGGTTCACATCGATGCGCCATTTTTTGAACCAAGCTCCTAGGTCATCAACTGACTTTTGGATCTTGTTCCGTATTAAGGGCAGTGAGACACCTTTGCAGTAGATAGCAGTGTCGTCTGCGAAGAGGGAGAGCTGAACACCTTTCGACGGGATGGGAATGTCGTTGTTGAACAGGATGTACAGCAGAGGAGCAAGTACTGAGCCCTGAGGGACACCAGCCTTGATAGTTCCCTGTGAGGATAGCGTGCCTTCGTGTCTAAAACGAAAGGTACGATGCTTTAAGTAGGAGGCCACGAGACGTACTAGACGATCGGGGAGACCTATTTTGTAGAGCTTGTAGATGAGGCCTGTGTGCCAGACTCTATCGAAAGCTTTAGCTATATCGAAAAAGACCGCGATGGTCTTATGACGACGAGGATAAAAACCGCTGAGGATATATTCCACAATGCCGTAACTTGTTGGGGACATGAGTGTTTGGCTCGGAAACCGAATTGATGGGGAATGATAAGAGGGTCACCGTCTGTGGGAAACAGATAGCGCCTCATACGTGTTTGGATGACTCTTTCGAAGAGCTTGCCCATTGCCTTGAGGAGGCTAATGGGGTGATGACTGGAGGGGAGGTTGAGAGGCTTGCCTGGCTTGGGAATTCCAATCACAGTTGCCTCTTTCCACGTAGTGGGAAAGTAACTAAGGTTGAAGCAGGCGTTGAAGATATTAGATATAAAGGTTAACACCTGCTCAGGAAAGTGTTTTAGGGCTTGGTTGGAGATGCCATCCGCGCCCGGAGCCTTTTTAGGCTTAAGTCCTTTGATGAGGGATGAAATCTCATCATTGGACACAGAGATAGGTTCGGAGGCCGTAGGGGGTGAGTTCCGGCGGCGGACCTCATCCTCCACTGCCTGGACGTGTGAGGGGTCGACGGGTTGAGAGCTAGGAGAGCATTGTGCGGCAATGCTATCTGCAAAGCACTCAGCCTTTTTCTCGTCCTCGAAGGCAACCGTGCCGTCGGGACGGGAGAGAGGGGGAGTGTGGGTGATAGCGTCTATGCGGAGGGCTCTGGCCATCTGATAGTACGCTGTATGAGATGGAGAGATATTCTCCATGAGTTTACTCTTTTCGAGGTCTCGAAATTCAGAGAGGCGGAAACGGAGTTCTCGTTGAAGACGATTGGCCGCGTGCCTATATTCGGAGGTGGGATATTTTGCTGCTCTCCGGCAAGCAGCTTTTTTGGCTTTTAATAGGTTGCTAATGTGTAGGGGAAGCCCACTATTGTTAGCAACCGGGACGACCCTTTCGTTCTCCTTAAGGGAGGATTTAATAATGGTGGAGAGTGAATCGACCGCGGTGTCGATTTTTTCGGGACTGTCTAAGTCCGACGGTAGGGAGATGGTAGAGTCCTGTGAGTCCAAAGCTTTAGCTAGGGACTCCTTGAATCCCTTCCAGTTAGTGAAGGTTTTCGTGTGTGTTGGGGGAGGTGGCTGATGGCCAAGAATGAGGGAGACCGGTCGGTGGTCGGATCCTGGATCGTCTAGTGTCTCGATTGCTCTGAGTGCTCGCACTCGGACCCTCCGCTTTTTTATACCTCCCGCGTCGAGCGCGGCGACCGTTACACAAAAATAATCCTAATAGCATGATTCGGTATTCACGCGTGATGGCTTATTAGCGTATTTCGTGTATAACTTTGGTGTTTCTATACCGATTTCTATGATTCTTTTTTATTGAATAGATAATAATGTTAACTTTTTTAATTATGGATGAGTGAGAGTGTTATAAATGTAAGAGTAGACAAATATAATCAGAAAGCTCCGCACTGCTAAGCTATCGGGAGTTACATGTGTTATTGTGTGTCAACCATAAAAGATAGACATATGCTGTCGTGGGATATTTTTTATATAATTTTAAGGAGAACATTTTCGATATACATGATTTCTGTGTAGCTTTAACCATTAAGGATGCACACGCGACGGAAGCTTAAAAAATGGAGTAATTTCTCCGGTTTCCCCAACATTTCCCTTCACTACTCTGCTCCTATTGATCGTAGCTTGATGAAAAGTATACTATAACCTGCCCAGGAGTATGAAGAATGATTGTACTAAGTTTCGTTAAAATGCGTTGAGTAGTTTTTGTTTCTATAACGAACATACACACAGACAGACAGATAGACAAAAATTTTACTGTTTGCACTTTTGACATCAGTATCGATCACTAATCACCCCCTGATAGTTATTTTGGAAATATATTTCATGTACAGAATTGACCTCTCTACAGATTTATTATAAGTATAGATTATATAAGAACTTTATTTTTATTCGGTGCAATCATCACTCGTATCTTCACTTATTCAGATGAACTGTCTGTAACATTAATTATAAAGCGATCTTTAGTTTGGTCAATTCTATCATCCATGCCACGCATTTTTTGTTAAACCTTAAGGACATGCTGAACACAGTTTCTCCATTTATCTGGCGTGATTTGAGTTAAACCATCTTTAAGTAAATTTTTTTACATCTGTTAACTTGAAAGTTGTATTTTTTCGTGCAATGTACCTTCACATTTCGCATCTGCCCACACAAGTTCAATGGGGTTAAGGAGATAACCTTACCACTGTGATGCCTATCTCCTTTGCCATGTCGTTGGTTACGTAACTTCGATAGTTATCTTTAACTGCCTTTATGTTTTCCATTAAGTGGGTCTTTGTGTCCGAGGGTACGTATGCGATCTGTTTGGATTCTAGCCATTCCTGCATATTTTGTTTCCACCAAGACATTGTTGGGGTTTTTTTCTAAACGTCTGGAGTGGTAACTAGCGTTATCCATAAGTACGACATCGCCGCTTTTCAGTTTTTCTATTACTTTTCTATACCAGTCCACGAAATGGAGAGTGTCCGTACTCTCATGGTAGTCACCAGTAGCTGATGATTCAAATACCCAATCACATCCCTCCAGAAAGCCATTTTCATTGCCAACGTACACTACTATTAATCGCTTTCCTTTGCCCCTTCGGGTAAAGCGGCTTTCGCCTTCCAACCGTGCTTGACGAAAAGATTCAATTGTAGTGTCTTCCCATACCTTTCCCATAGTATGACCTGCGTTAATCCATGTTTCGTCAAGGTAAAAAATGTTACGTCCCTCGTTTCTTAATATTTGTATTTCTCCCATATATCTGGTACGTCACAGAACTATCTCTGCGATCTATTGGACCACTTTTTATATTTCTCTTTATATATTTGAATTTTAAATGGCGCAACACACGTCGCAGGGAAGTTTTGCTCAGGTTTAGCAACTGGTCATCTCGATTTATACTAAGCAAAATTTTGTCTAAAGTCAGTAATTCTCCTGCAAGAAAGAACTGATGCACTTTCACTTTTATAGCCGATTTATCAAAATCGTCCAACTTGTTAATTACGGACTTCCTTCTTTTAATAATTATTCCCTTTTCTGGTATTTTATGGGAATCTCTATACATGCTTAATACGTGATATATAATGCTCTTGTTGACCACTGAGATCTCCAAAACCTTTTCTACCATTTTAACGTTTGAAGGATACACGTCTTCGGGCCAGGTATTTTTGACATATTTGTATACATTATAATCTCTTGTTCCCCGACCGACAAAGTGGTAGGTTTTCTCTTTTTGTATTGGTGACGTTAAAAAGGTGCTCCAGAAGATGGGCCTGTAAATAAATGACAAAAATATACTACCATAATACTACAAAACATAAATGAATATTGTTTTAGAAAATAAATACCACATGGTCACGTAAAAAGAGCGCTTTAAGAAATGAAAAGGCTACGTGGTCGCATTTTTTCCTATTTGTACATACCTGCTACGTTTATTATGGGTCGGCGACGTCTATTTCCACTTGACGTTGAAGAACCAGGTCCTTCACCAGATTCTCCTGAAATCATGTCGATTTAGTAACGACCGTCACAGTAAAACTAATATAACAGAATCAACAACAAAAACTTAACGATATAACAAATTTAGCAGTAAAAACTCAACCAAAACAATGCAGTGAATGCTACGAATTACCCGAGACGTACACACGAAAGCGCTATCCGAACATGAATGAAAACATAAGGCGGACCGGCCCAAAAAAGGTGACGCATCTCTGGCTGCCATTGTCAAGTTTCTTTTAGAACGAACTGACGTAACCCGCGTTTTGTTTATTTTAAAGGAATGAATTTGCAAAAGCTCAATATGGTGATTTAATTACTTCAAATATTTTTTTTAATATGAAACTGTTATTAAGTGAATTGCTGCGTTATTAACCATAAATTGAAATATAAAATATAACACATTTTTCGCGATGTATCGTAAGATTTTACGATGTTTATAGGAACCACAGACAGACAATATTATTTAAGAAAAAAAAAACAAAACGTATGTGCTGACCTAAAAGTGTGAATAATATCAATATTTAAATATTGTTATCACATCTAAATTGATATTTGTAAGCTACGCCTTTTGACATATCTGAGGTTTTCCGTTTTTCTCAATCGATTTGCCACATATTATACTATGTTGTTGTCCTTATTCCCGTACGACTTAACAAGCCGTTTGGCGTTAAATTTAGTGGCAGACACTGCAACCGTCACGGAATGTTTCATGATTATTATTTGTTTTAAAATTTATCTGCAAACAAAACTCGATTATTGTACGTTTTAAGCTAGAAAATTATTTGATTTTATATCTTATCATGGTGTCGTGCAGTGTGATGGGTTGTAAAAGCCGCAGGGAACAAAAAATTGAATGCATTGCATTTCACGCGTAAGTAAACTTATTTCATGAATATGTATTTAAATAACCTTCTAGATCAAGATTTACATGCTAGTATTAATTAAACTGATGTTTGTGGTCATATTTTCTTTAAATTATAATCATATTATCACTATGAGCGTAATTATAATGTCAAACCTATGTTGCCAGCTAAAGTTTATAATTATCTGAGTTACGACCTCATCGCTTACAATTACTGGGGGAATATCTAATGTATTATACTACATATTTACCATTGTGTTAATATACTCGTGATTATTACGTATTTTTAATTTATTAATCTTAATTTTTTATTTGTTGGTTTCCCAATTGATTCGGAAATAAAAAGAAAATGGGTTTTACCTATACAGTTCGTCACTGGTAAATTGTCGCATTGTCGCCGACACTAACTACACTAATTTGGAAATTATAATAGTCTTATGAACAAAACACAGTTCGTCACTGGTTAATTATATGCCTTGTCGCCGACAACGTGTCACGAAGAACAAAAGTATACGCTTGTTTTTTGGACTTGTGTCGCGCCTTTGATAGGGTAAACTATAGCATCTTGTGGGATAAGTTAAAACTGGTAGAGTGTTCCTACCGACATAATTAGAATCCTTATTAATTGGTATAATACGCAGGTTAATGTAGTGAACTGGGACGGCTCACTTTCGGACGAGTTAGTACTGACAAATGGGGTTAGGCAGGGTGGGCTGACTTCTCCTCTGCTGTTTAACCTTTACGTTAATGCTCTAATTGAGGAGCTCAATGAAACGGGTATCGGCTGTCATGTAGGTGGGAAATGTGTAAACAACCTTAGTTACGCAGACGATATGGTTTTATTGAGCCCCTCAATCGGAGCCTTAGGGAATTTAACTTCTATTTGTGAGAAATACGTAGCAAGCCACGACTTAGTTTATAATGCAGACAAGTCTGTGGCAATGGTCTTTGGAGCGCATAGTAAAGATGTTTGTTTACCGTTATACCTGAACGGCAAAAATTTGAAGTTTGTGACGAGCTTTCGATATTTAGGACATATCATATCGAGTGACCTGAGGGATGATCAGGAAGGGAAAGAATGAGCGATTATACAAATTTTAACGCAAAATTGTGTTGAAATATTTAAATATTGGTAGTATGTTAAGATGTAAGTTTTAATTTGTTTGATGGCATTTATTTAATTTATATTTATTTTTGTATTTCATTATTACCTATTTCAATTTATTTAAATTTTTTATTATTGTTGATTATGAGTAATTATGTTTCTTTTTTATGGGCCTTTGTTGTCTGTCAATAAATGATCATTATTAAAGAAATCTAAAACTGCATTTGCTAGTAAACAATACTCAAGCCTCTCCGTTTAACTATATAACAAATTAAACAAAGAACTAGAGTCCTACAGCAAAACAAATAAGGAATGTAAGAATTGGATTACCAATTTTTTATCTCCCTTAAATTATGAGGAAACACAGACATTATTACAATACAGATACTAAATGAACATACACACATACATACACCCATACTCAGAACATACTCATACAACATGCACAAATTTATGTACCACACCACATACTACAACTACCAAATACACATATACACATTATTTACTTAAGGACATTTTATTTCGTTAATAATATTGTAATTCTTAGCTATGGAAGAGCGAAGTCACCTGTTACAGGCATTATTTTGCTTACTAGGTGATTTCGATCACTGATCGTATAATGTAACATTGATGTTTGACGAAATAAATAATTTATTATTATTATTATATATCCTACATCGTCAACATGATGCCGATTTTCGGTCATTTTAAAGTCCTCCTATAAAAATATCACATTCAATATTATTTAGCATTCAATAAAAATATACCAGTTACTCGCACTAGTGTTTCGCAAGGCACTTAAAATTAAAGACGCACCGTATTTGGTTGTTCCATCACTACATAGGCTGCACTAAAAGTATCGGGAATGGAATATTTCCACTGTTCCTGTCATATTAAAATCTTTTTAATTGAAAACTCCTTGGTTTTAAAAATCGAATACCATTTATTTATTTAAAAAAAGGTTCTCGATCTTGTCACAAGGTTTTGTCAAACTTGTTTAGTCGTTGAGAAAATGGAATTGACTCGAGAAAATTCAAGAGCGATGATTTATTATGACTTTGGAAGTGGTTTAACACAAAAACAGTGTGTTGACCGGATGATTTCTACATTTGGTGATGAAGCCCCATCCAAAACCACAATTTATTGCTGGTTTGCTGAACTTCAACGTGGACGTGTCAAGCTCAGTGATGAACCCCGTCAAGGTCGTCCAAAAACTGCAGTCACCCAAGAAACGTTGATGCTGCGTAATCGTATGCGTACGCGTATGCGTAAGCTGATTGAGGAAGATCGACATGTGACATACCGCGAAATTCAGGCAACTTTAGACATTAGCATGAGTCAAATCCTATACTATTAAACGAGCAATTCTTGTATATATATATATATATATATATATATATATATATATATATATATATATATATATAATCGGGATCTCGGAAACGGCTCCAACGATTTTCATAAAATTTAGTGTCCAGGGAGTTTCGCGGATAATAAATCGATCTAGCTAGGATTTATTTTTAGAAAATGTAGAGAAGTCAGAAGTCTGCAGTCTGCGAACATGTTCAAGATCGTCCCCACCATTACATTAGATTTGATAAACCACAAATTCTCGCAAAAGAACACCGATTCCTACCAAGGATGATACGCGAGGCTATTGAAATTAAAAAACATCCAAATTTCAATAGAGAAGATGGTTGGGTGCTACCATCTGCTTGGGATCCTATAATTAACAAAATTAAACCCAAACCCAAGCATACCACTGCAAGACTTCATGATACTATAAGCTCGTGTTGCGTAAATCGGACCAAAGATTAATATTAAAAAACTGACTGACTAACTATGACATTGGGACGTCAAACATCTCAGTCCCCCCGTGACCATGGGCGCTGTAAAGCACCCGAAACGTCGGGATAATAATAAAAATAAATTAATGTAATTAAACGCGATAAAATCCGTAAATAATAGTTTTATTCAATCAAAAAATATTATTTATATTTCATCAGTATGTAATTTGTATCTAAATATAATTTCCAAAACACATGAATTAAAAAAATCGAGCGAAAAATACCGAGCAAAGCTCGGTCAATCAGGTACTACAAATAATCTTGCAATAAAAATTTGGTGTAAAAAAGTTGTTTTCCGGATGGATACCGCATTCGCTCTGTGAAGAGCAAAAAGCGGCTCGCGTTACTTGGTGCATCAGAACTCTCGAAAGATCATCGTATCAGGTGACGAATCCTGGATATACGCGTACGAACCCGAAACAAAAAATCAGTCACGAGTTTGGGTGTTCGAAAATGAGTTAAAGCCAACAAAAATTGTTCGTTCACGAGTGTTGCAAAAAAAATGGTGGCCACGTTTGTCTCGAAAGCCGGCCATGCTACGGCTATTCCTCTTGAGGGACAAAGAACGGTTAATGCAGAATGGTATGCTAGCATTTGTTTGCCACAGGTCGTTTCTGAACTCCGTAAAGAGAACTGCAACCGCCGCATCATCCTCCATCACGACAATGCGAGTTCTCACACCGCACACAGAACAAAAGAGTTTTTAGAGCAAGAAAACATAGAATTATTAGACCATCCGCCGTACAGCCCCGACCTAAGCCCTAATGATTTCTATACTTTCCCTAAAATAAAGAATAAATTGCGTGCACAGAGATTTTCATCACCTGTAGAAGCTGGACGCCTACAAAACGGCCATTTTGGAGACCCCAACTTCCGAATGGAATGGTTGCTTCAATGATTGGTTCCATCGTACGGAAAAATGTGTCAAATTTCGCGGAGAATACTTCGAAAAGCAATAAATACATTTTTAAATAATAATGTTGTTGCACTTCCTTCATTCCCGAAATTTTCAGTGCCGCCCTCGTAAATTATCATGCTCAGGTCCTTCGATGTTTTGTAAGATCCTCCCGAAAACATTTTAATTTTTCAATTTTCTTCTATACATTCAGTGTAAAAGAAATTATATCTTTTCAATTTACTTTTATCCTACCATAATCCATCATAACTTACTTTAAATAAGTTTAGGTCATAAAAACACAGTTAAAAAATTTAAAGTACGACCATATTTAATACAAAAAATACAAACCTTAAATGTATAAAGTGGTGGGACAGCATTACGTAACAATTCAGTTCTTATCCTTTTTCGGAATAATAAATTCCTTTTCAAATTACCTGGAGCAAAGCCGAGGGTATTTAGTAGGCTCTCAATTCTTCTTACGCGTAGCCGTAGCGTAGTAGTAACCGTAATATTCATAATGAATATTACGGTTATTGCATGCACTTTTAGTCGTTTTATTTTCTTGAAGTAGTTGTTAGTTTCCATTACTTTATCTTTGCGTCTTTTATCAGTGATCTCTCTTCTATAGGACAATTTTAAGTGCTGTTTTAGTAACTTACTCATAACGAATAACTGGCACACTGAGAGGACATTACAGGATTTATGTAAGTGATGGGTCGGAAATAGGATAGGGCAGAACGTTGCGACTTTTAATACAGCTCTTTGAGCGCGTTCCAGTGGTAGCAGTGTAGTTTTAGCTGCCTAGCTGCCCCAGGAGGTTTTATATAGTAATGCTCACCTATTGTATATAGGTGAGAATTGATTGACATAATACGAAATATACTTGCTTTACTACCTTAATAATAGCCAAAGAACGAATCTTTTAACAAACATTAGTTCACGGAGTACT
Organism: Parnassius smintheus behrii; assembly: GCA_036936625.1. Lineage (NCBI taxonomy): Eukaryota > Metazoa > Arthropoda > Insecta > Lepidoptera > Papilionidae > Parnassius > Parnassius smintheus. Next base: position 41,347,524 of record JAUPFT010000002.1, on the reverse strand, counting down.
GCACAGGTGGTTTATGTGGTTTTTAAATGTAAACGTATAATCTATAATTATTACAAGGTACTTAATAGTTTTTGTATTAAAAATAACTAATCAGTTACATTTAGACTCTGCGACTGAACAACATTGATGTGAATAAATTTCTGGAATGGTTATATACTAGGTTGAGCTACGCATAGAAAATGAATATATTTATTTTAGCCATTTATTAATCCTATCAAAACATTTCTGTGTATACATCAATGTGTCTATGTTTCTTTCTAAATGTTTTTAACCATGAATATTCTTTTCGATCTTCAATGCCTTCACCTAATTCTTTAACTTCACTTAACCCTAATATGTCCCACTTTATTATTGAGAGTGCTAGCTCCTATAATTCTATAACAGTTTATTACATTGAGTTATACAACACTAGAGGAGCAAACCACATTACCGCGCGTCATAAAAAGTGTAACTACTATCCAAACGCGACGACGTAGCTTTGAAACTAATAACAATTTTAAATAAACTCATATTATCTCACTTACACAAGTAGTGAAAACAAATCGTCGCTAAGATTAGATAAAGATAGACACACAAACATTCAATGACGGGTTGGTGTTTGCTGAGTTTGAAATGAGTTTTTGTAAGCTGCAGTTAATGGTTTTTATATTAGAAAAGTATGTTTTATTTTAAAATATTTATTGCGTCCCCTTAGAAAAAAGGATACAAAGCTTATCAGATGAATAGGAGTAATATAATGATTAAATAAAACATATTTTTATTAGTATTTTTATTGTACTAATAAATCAAACAATATAAAATAGGCAATAAAATATAATTAATATAAAATTTATACGAAATTATAATAAATATAAAATTATTAATATAAAATAGGTAATAAATATATTTAATGGATAATTCATGAATAAACTATAATAAGAATAATTAATTATTTTCTATGAAAGTTAAAACGTAGTTTTTATTATAATTTGCAAAATATTTAAAATCAGAGGTAACAAATTAACTTACTCCATTAATTATATAGCCTCCCATTAATGTAGGATAATCACAAATGCGGAAAAGTGGCAACATAGAAGCTAAATGGCAATATTCGATAATTTTATTCAACTATTTGAGTTTTTTTTTACTTTGAATGAAACTACTTTTACGGATTTTATCGCGTTTAATTTTATATTTAATTATTTTTATTTTTAATTCCCGACGTTTCGGGTGCTTTCCAGCACCCATGGTCACGGGGGGCTGAGGACCCCATGGGACTGAGGTGACTGACGTCCCGATGTCATTGTTAAACCCGGAGTAACTTCAGCTATTTTAAATATTGCCTATGGTCGGATCTATGCAAAATGAACTGACTATGTCCTGAGGTCTTGCAGTGGTATGCTTGGGTTTAGTTTTTGGAGACGCCAGTAACTTAAGGTATCTTCGATAAAGATTTAGTGGACTGTAATTTTGGTGCATACGGCAAAGGGGAAAATAAATAGGTGGGATAGCACGCACTGACCTGATGAGGGCTGCCGCGCCTTCCTCCTGGAGTGTCTGCTATACAGCGAGCTCGCCACGTGGTTCGGTGCACACGCACTCTCGGAACAGTCTCGTGAAGTCCCACACTCTCCACCTTTGCCCTTACGGGGGCGTCTCACACTTTTATGAGTTACAAAGACACAATGTCTGATGCGGTGAATATTAAACATAAACAGGAGAACTCAATGTTCGTCCTGCGCGGTTTGCGGTTAATGTACATAAGACGCGACGGGTGGCCGTGCGTTGTGGATGGCGTAATATCACTTAGTATAATGACGCGCGCCGAGATCCTCTTTTTCACCTCGGCGGCAGCGCGTGCGGTAGGAAAGGGAAGGAAGGAAGTAAACAAAAAATATGCACTAGTCATGTTGATAAAGTAGATATAACTTAGGACGAACTCAATGCGATATGTAATGTAATGTTGATAAAGTAGATTGTTAACTGGCGTTACCATTTCCTCCCGCCCTTAAAGGGTCACCTTTAAAAGACAACCGTAATATAAAAGTAAAAGGAAAACAAATAAATAAGCGGTATATAAAGTGAGAGGATGCGCTCAATGCGCATGTCTCATCTACTAACCTTACTTGGTAAGCGAGAAAATGTATACATAAATATAATATTGCGGTTTAATACTTTTTTAATATATATAAATATAAACTTAATTCCTAATTTAGATAAATAATTATAATCAAAATAATCGTGATTTATTGTCTTGGGAGAGGGCAAATACGAGCAACAGGACGGAGATATATTCCCTTAGTAGTTCTCACGGTCACTACTCGAACTACGCCATCCTTCGAAGGATGAACAGACTCGACAATCGCTAATGGCCAAGCAAGGGGCGGTTCATTATCATTTATCACAATTACAACCATGCCTGGTACGATAGCCGTAGACGGGGTGTTCCACTTCTGACGAACTTGTAATCCGTGAAGGTATTCCGTCCTCCACCGGTCCCAAAACGACTGAACTAATTTATCCAGTAAAGAATGCCTGTGTAACAGACTGGTAGAGTCAGATTTGACTTTGGGTGCGGGTAATGACAATAAAGGTGCGGTATTCAAAAAATGACTCGGAGTAAGAGCTGAAGGCTCTGCAGGATCAGAACTCAATACTGTCAAGGGCCGCGAGTTTAGCAAGCACTCAATTTGCGCAAGAACAGTATTAAGCTCTTCGTATGAAAGTAACTGATGTCCGATAACTCGGAACAGATGCGTTTTTACGACTTTGATCATACTCTCCCAGGCGCCTCCAAAATGAGGAGAGTTGGGACAGATGAACTTCCATGTTTTACGATTCTCAGCACACTCTTGCTCAAGCTTTGGGCGGTATTCAACGTTTAGAAATTTATAGAGATCGCGAAGATACGAAGCGGCACCTTTAAAATTCGTTCCATTATCCGAATATAAAAACTGAATCGGCCCTCGTCTAGAGAGGAAACGTTTAAGCGCAGCGAGGAAACTAGAACTACTAAGATCTGTAGCGATTTCTATATGTACAGCTCGAATCGTGAGGCATGTGAAAACACATAAGTACGCCTTCTCGCTGCGTACACCACGACGACGTACAGGAGTGTATGCGATAGGACCGGCATAATCGCAGCCCGTGTGTGTAAATGCCTTAATAGCTTGTCTTACACGACTATGGGGAAGATCAGCCATCAAAGGGTAAGTTGGACGGGGTCTAAGCCGGAAACATACATTACACTTGTAGACTCTGCTTCTCACAGTGCGGCGTGCGGAAAGTATCCAAAATTTTTGACGGAGCAATGACAATAACAATTCAGGCCCAGCGTGTAAATTTTTAATATGATAATAGTCAATGATCATGTTCACTACATGATCACTGCGCGGGAGTATAATTGGATGTTTTTGCGTGTAATCTAATGCGGAGTTCGAAAGACGACCACCAATGCGGATTAAACCATTCTCAATAAAAGGCCTTAAACGATTGAAAGCGGGCGAGCAAGGTTTGTTACCTTCACTATTTAAATATTCCACTGCAAAATGCTGTTTTTGCAGGGCGCGGAGGATTATAACCTCAGAGAAACTGAGATCATCAGCAGTCACTACAGTAGTGCTGCGGCGGGGCAATAATTTAGCAAACTTACACACGTACGCAATTATACGTAGAAGTTTACTCCAAGAAGAGATGCGGAGTGCGAGCTCATAAATCGCAGAATTACAGACGGATGTGCACACAGTGTGCGACAAAATCTTCTTCTCAGGCATATTTGCAATAACCTCATTGCCTAAAGTACGAAGAGGCCATTGAGATGGATCTAACGATGTCCACTGAGGCCCATGGAGCCACAGGGGGTTTGAAACTAATTTATTTGGCGTAACGCCACGTGAAAGTATGTCAGCGGGATTCTCAGTACCTGCGACATGATAAAAGTTATCAGCGCGAATATTGTCGGTAATCTGAACAACGTGGTTTGCAACAAAGGTCTGCCACTTGTGTGGCGAACTCTTTATCCAGTACAAAGCTACTTTTGAATCTACAAAGGCATAGACTGATATTGTAAGGTCAAGAGAATAATTGTCGAGTACTCTGCAAAGCAATTTTGAGAGTAAAACCGCTCCACAAAGCTCAAGGCGTGCAATAGATAGTGGTTTCGTCGGTGCGACTTTAGTCTTTGCACAAATCAACTGGACGGTGTTACCATTGACGCTCTTTACATGTATGTAGACTACGGCACCGTATGCGTGCTCGCTGGCGTCGGAAAACCCCAGGAGTGACGCAGTACAGTTTTTGGATACACCAACATGTCGCGGGATACGTAAATCATTAAGAGCTGGTAATTCAGCACAGAATTGCCTCCACATCTTAATAATTGGCGGTGGTGGTATGTCGTCCCAATCTAAATTAAGTTGCCAAAGCTGCTTTATTAACAATTTGGCGTACGCGACTGTGGGAGCAACGAAACCCATTATGTCCCACAGGCGAGCGACAGTAGATAAGATGGCGCGCTTAGTGCACGTCACATCAGCGGGAACAGATATCTTAAAATAAAAGGCGTCACTATCGGTAGACCAATGCAAGCCTAGTATTTTATGTGGCATTGATTTATCGAACTCTACTTCTCCTGTAATTTTATGGGAAGTAGGGAGGTCATCTAAAACAGATCGACGGTTGCTATGCCATTTTATCAGGTCCCATTGGGCACCCTTGAATAAGTCTATCAGCTGCCGAGAGGTCTCACTGGCCTCGGATTCACTGGGCATAGAGAACGCGATGTCGTCCATATATAGCGAAGTAAATGCGATACGACTCGCAAGCGGATACTTTGCGCCGTCGTCATCAATGAGCTGTCTTACCGTGCGCAATGCATGGTATGGACTCGAAGTTAAACCGAAGCACACGCGATTGAAGTGGTATAACACAAGTGGGTCTTGTGGACGGAAGCGGTATAGGAAGCATTGGTAACGACGATCAGAATCGCGAACAACTATTTGCAGAAATTGTTGGCGACAGTCGGCTGTCATAGCGATTGGATGTAAGCGGAAAGTAAAAATTATATTGAACAAGTCGCCTTGCAAATTTGGTCCTGAATGCAGAATATCATTTAATGATCGCCCAGTGCTAGTCTTACTGCTAGCATCCAGGACGATGCGCAGACGCGTTGACTTCTTATCTTCGCTTAAGACTCCATGATGCGGTATGACATATATTGGAGCGGGTTCATGAGAGTCATACGGCGGTGCGGGGGATATATAATTTTTAGCTAAGTATTCCTTTATGACGTCATCATATGCTAACCTTAATGTAGGCGAGGCTTGAAGTTTCCTCTCCAAGCACATGAATCGCCGTCGAGAGGTTTCATAAGAATCTCCGAGAGAGTAAACGTCATCTTTAAATGGCAGGCCAACAATATATCTACCAGTAAAAGGATCGCGGGATGTCGTAGATTTATAAAACTCTTCACATTCAATCTCTGAAGGACACTGAATGGGCGGTGCGGAGGGTGGATGTTCAAGCTCCCAAAATCGTTGCATTAATTTGTCAACGATAGGAGACTCTAGAACTGAGCAGCACGTTAAAGAATGATTTACCTGAAGTGTCGGCACTGAGCCCATAATAACGTAACCAAATACCGTATTCAAAGCCGAGGGCCCGGACAAGTCGTTAGACGAATAAATTACGTCTGGACATAGTAAGTGCGGGAAAAGGGATGCGCCTATCAAAACATCAATTTTATTAGGCATGCTATAACATTCATCAGCGAGTCTTATGCCATGGAAGTGTGATAAGACAGATGTGTCTACCACAGCGGTGGGCAAAAGGTCGGTGATTTGATCAACAACTAGCGTTGAAATATTGAAGTTAATATTCGACTCGAATCGTGAGAAAATTTTAATATCAATCGATTTCGATTTTACAATTTTTTCAACTCCACCGAATCCCTTTACTACAGTACATTCGGTATCGTGTTGTTGAACGCCTAAACGATGACAGCACTCTTTAGTCATAAAATGGCTTTGAGCCGCGGAGTCTAATAATATATGAATAATTTGTTTCTCTCCCTTAGCATCGTAAGCAAATACTTGAGCGGTTGATAATAAAACAGTTCTCTGCGAACGACTTGCGCGCGCGGGAGGCGGCGAACGTTGAGAAACATTCTTGAACGAAGTACACAGCGCAACGTCTGAACGCGCACCTGCGGTGAGGGGTGGCGAGTGTGCGGGCGCGGGGGTTGTAGACTTCAGTGTAACTGGCTGAAGCGGTGGAGAACGCGCCAGCGCAGGGGAAGCATTATCGCTTCTGCGGTGGAAGTGCAACAATGTGTGATGTTTAAATTTACAAACTCGACAACTATAATTTGAAGAGCAACTAGACACTCGATGACTTAAACTGAGACAATTCACACATGCATTGTTACTCTTTACGCATTTAAATCGTTCCTGCGGCGTCATTTTATTAAAGTCTGCACACTTAAATAGGTGTTGATGCACAATATTATCGCACAGACACTTTGAGCAAAGTCGTCGTGCTTACGTACGCCTGATACTTCGGCGACGAAGTATTATTACAGCGACGATTATTACCGTTACCTCGTCGATTGTTTGGTGCGCTATTAGAATTTGTACTAGAATCGGTGCGTTGCAAAACTTTGGAGCGGGTCTTAATAAAATTTACTAAATCATCAAAGGTAGGTACCATCGAGTTATGACTATATTCGAAAGAGCGAATGGTATCCGGGTCCAGCTTCTTAAGCGCGATATGAAGAACAATTAAGTCTCGAGATTATCTAACTTTAAGTTTTGTAAAGCGCGCACTGTACTTATAAAGTTATCAGTAAATAAATCAAAATTATTTGCGGTGGCCGATTGCAATGGCTTAAATTCGAACATCTGATTAATATATGTAGATGCTAGCATACGCCGGTCTTCATATTTGTCAACGAGTGCTTGCAATAAAATTTTATAATTTTCAGCGCAAGGTGTTATACCTGAGCATACAGATAGGGCTTTGCCCGTTAGTTTACCTAGCAAATAGTATAACTTTTCAGCGTCGGTAAGCGATGTGTTGTCATGGACGGTTGATTTAAAGCTAGCATAAAATAAAGGCCATGAGCGAATGTCACCCGAAAATGGCATAAGTTCGATAGGCGGAAGTGTGAATCTGGCTTTAGATGGTGTACTAGTACTTTGTGAATTAGATTGCGAATATTGTAAATAAAGCCTATTTATTCTACCGCAAAGAGACTCAAACGCAATGAGGCTGTTATAATCAGGTTTAGCAATAGGGTTTATTTTTAATAAATGTGAATTATAATTATCTAAGACCTGTTTAAACTCAATACGTAAAGCATTAATATTAGAACTTCCATCAAGAAAACGCTCCATCGTGGAAGTGTTTGTGTGGATGTCCGAGGACATATCATATATTTTTTGCACTATTTCAAATAAAGCATCTCGTTTAGCTAACAATAAAACCAACTCAGCATCAGGCGTGCCCTCATTATCCGAGGAATCGCTATTATTCGATGCTATTTGTTTTTTAGGCGGCATTACAACTTAAGTTATGCGGCAAAAATATTATAATTATAAGCGGGTAGGCTGTAAGCGACCTCGCTACGCGGTTGAATTATTAAATATTAGTTTTGTTAACGATGAACTTTAATTGTTAACTTTTATAATAATTATGAAGTTATTTATAACGAATATAATGCTTAAATATATGTGCAAATAATAAATGTAATTTAACAGTATAATCTATAGATGTAGTTAAAAGTTGATGACGTGATGTGAACATACAACAAATAATTTATATAGATAATTATATGCTTATTCATTCTATGAATATAGTTTTAAAATTACTATGAATGTCACCTATTAGGACCTATTCTAGTGTTCTAATAAGGGCGGGGTTAATCCGAAGTCGGATTAAAATATAAATAATTAATTATATAAACGCTTATTACGATAACGATCTAATAAGGGCGGAAAGTCAAGGTCAATCCAGCGAGAAGTGACCATTAAAAATGGAGACGCCAGTAACTTAAGGTATCTTCGATAAAGATTTAGTGGACTGTAATTTTGGTGCATACGGCAAAGGGGAAAATAAATAGGTGGGATAGCACGCACTGACCTGATGAGGGCTGCCGCGCCTTCCTCCTGGAGTGTCTGCTATACAGCGAGCTCGCCACGTGGTTCGGCGCACACGCACTCTCGGAACAGTCTCGTGAAGTCCCACACTCTCCACCTTTGCCCTTACGGGGGCGTCTCACACTTTTATGAGTTACAAAGACACAATGTCTGATGCGGTGAATATTAAACATAAACAGGAGAACTCAATGTTCGTCCTGCGCGGTTTGCGGTTAATGTACATAAGACGCGACGGGTGGCCGTGCGTTGCGGATGGCGTAATATCACTTATCATTATACTATAATGACGCGCGCCGAGATCCTCTTTTTCACCTCGGCGGCAGCGCGTGCGGTAGGAAAGGGAAGGAAGGAAGGAAACAAAAAATATGCACTAGTCATGTTGATAAAGTAGATATAACTTAGGACGAACTCAATGCGATATGTAATGTAATGTTGATAAAGTAGATTGTTAACTGGCGTTACCAGTTTTAATTTTATTGATAATTGGGTCCCAAGCAGGTGGTAGTACACAGACTCCTTCTCTATTGAAATTAGGATGTTTTTTTTAATTTCAATAGCCTCACGTATCATCCTTGTTTTATGAATTAAACTCAAGGGTAATAGAAAAGTAATTTATTGGATTCGTGTCGTGCACAATTCACATTCTGAGATAAATATTACAATAACGTAGCTGGTTACTTTCTACTTAAATTGTAATAGAGAATTATTACGAATAATTTAAATAAAACTATTTTGGTGAACAATTTATCTAGTGACCAGAAGCCACCGCTACTCCAACAGGAATGAAACTCCGACCGCTGGCTGATTGTCCAAGCAAAAACGTTTCCCCTATCACTTTTCTTAACTTCTTTCTGATTGGTGCGTCAGTTGTCAGTTTCAAACCAACCAATCAAAGACAAGCAGAATTACTACAAATTTCACCGGAAATACGTATTCATTTTAGTAACTTATTACGAACGCAATTTGTCATCAACTCTCCTGTAAATTTTGTGATCTTTAACAAAATAATTTTTCTTTATGTCCTTTTTCCTTACAATTAAAACAGGTGATATTATCAGATGAAGATGTAGCAGAATTAACGAGCTTATTCCCGTGCTTTCCAATTGCTTTTTTGAAAATCGAAAAAAATCAGAGACGCGTTGCGAACTGAGATAATTTAGCAAGTCTTCTGGTTTTTTTTTATAGAAGAGGGGGCAAACGAGCATGCTGCTCACCTGATGTTAAGTGACTACCGCCGCCCATGATCAACCGCAACACCAGGGGAATTGCAGGTGCGTTGCCAGCCTTTTAGAAAGGAGTAAGCTCTTTCCTTGAAGGTCCCCAGGTCGTATCGGCCCGGAAAAATCGCCGGTGGTAAACTATTCCACAAAGAGGTTGTACGCGGAAGAAAACTCCTTTTGAAACGTACAGTGATGGACCGCCAAGCATCCAGATGGTGTGGATGGTATCGGGACGTTTGCCACGTAGTGCGTTCACGAAATTTGGCGGCTGGGATTAATCCGAACAATTCCTCAGAGCACTCTCCATGGTATATGCGAAAGAAAATGCAAAGAGATGCAACATCTCTTCGCAGTGCCAGTGAATCGAGCCGATCGGAAAGCACTCCATCATCGACGATTCGAGCCGCTCTGCGCTGGATGCGGTCAAGTGGAAGGAGCTGGTACTGAGGAGCCCCAGCCCAGAGATGGGAACAGTATTCCATGTGCGGCCAAACCTGCGCCTTGTAAAGTTACAGGCGGTGTATCGGCATGAAATACTGTCCCGCTCTGCTGAGTACGCCAAGCTTTTTAGAAGCCAATTTGGCCTTCTCATCCAAGTAACCACGAAACTGCACGTTACTCGATATGTCGACGCCGAGAATTCCGATACTGGCTGAGGCAACAAGGGGAGTGCCTTGAAACTGAGGAGATACGACAAAGGGGTTCTTTTTAGCGGTTAACGCGCAAACTTGTGTCTTCTGGGGATTAAACTGGACTAGATTTAGCCACTCAAACGTCCATGGCTACTACGCTAGCCAAAACAAAAGTAGCGTTGTACGTCCCGGATAGTAAAGTAGTCTAAGCGTCAAGTTTTATAAAACTGACATCTAGGGACATTTGTGGTAATTTTTGTAAGTTTTGTTTTTTGGAATCGATAGCTGACGAACTTCTTTACGTATTACAAACGAGATGGCAGTGTAACAAGCCTTAACGAATGAACCGTAATTATTTAACATCGGTCTACTCTACTCTCGGTGTTTTGTAAACGAGTGCTTGTGGAGTGTCAACGATTATGTCGTAAGTATTTTAGTTTTTTTTTTATATTACTTAGAATATTATACGTCACAACACTGACCTACATACATAATATACATAAACACTCACGCCTGTCACCCAGAGGGGTAGGCAGAGACTACAGACTTCCATTTGGTACGTACCTGACACACCTCTCTCGCCTCCTTCACATCCATACACCTCCGCATACATGCTCGTCGGTTAAGGGTACTCCTAATTTGGCCCGTTTTCAATAAATCGCCAATTTGGTCGATAAATTTTCGCCTAGGACGTCCCTTTCTGACTCTGCCATTCACTTCTGCAACATAAATTTTCTTTGTCACTCTTTCCTCATTCATTCTTTCCACATGACCAAACCACCGAAGCATTCCTTTCTTAATCCTGGTCACAACATCATCTTGCAAACCACACGCTTCTCTTATTACACAATTTCTTACCCTGTCATTAAGATTCAGCCCTAACACACTCCTTAACGACCGCATTTCCACTGCGTTCATTCTACTCTCGTGCTTCTTCTGCCACACCCACTTTCACTACCATACGTTAAAGTAGGGACCAACACAGCATTGTGAATTGCCATACGTGCCTTTTTCGACACATTTTGACTCCTCACAATAGAGTGCAGGGCCCCATTTACTCTATTTCCCGCATTCACTCGTCGTTCTATATCCTTATCATATCTCCCATCCCTGCTAAATACGCAGCCCAAATATACAAATTCATCTACTTGCTCGATCAACTCCCCTTCTATTCTCATTTCACAAATCGTTTTACTTTCTTCTCTTTCAAAAACCATAACCTTCGTCTTACTTGCGTTCACTTTCATACCCCTTTCTTTTAATGATCTGTTCATTAATGTAACCATCATTTGCAACTCGGCTGCCGACGACGCAAGGATAACTAACAGTGGTAATTTAAGTAAGATTTTAACAGTGGTAGAGCCATGCGGCAGCTTTGCTGTTGCACGTATGGGCCGGCTCAAACCGGGGTGGTACCACGACCTCACAGAATACCGGCGTGAAGTGGAAGCTCTGCTTCCGCGTTTCGTCTGGTGAGTGCAGGTGGCCGGAGGCCCAAATCCCCCCCCCCATCAACATGGTAGCGGAATTAAATAAAGATAGACTACCCCAGGAGGGTACCAGCACCCCTGGAGAATCCCTCGCTGAGCATCCACGACCATGTTTCTCCACTTCTGAGCGTGGGTGCTCAGGCTGCCCCGCGTATTCTGGGGGGGGCGAAATTCCGCTCAAGACTACAACTGCTCAGGGAAAACGGAGCAACAAGACCAAGGCGACCCCTGCCACGCTGTCCGTGAATTTCTGCAATATCAGGGGACTTCACTCTAACCTAAACGCCGTCCACTACCATCTCGAGACGGCGAGGCCGGCTCTGCTCTTTCTGACCGAGACGCAGGTGTCCTCTCCGGCTGATGTCTCGTATCTCTCCTACCCGGGGTACAAACTGGAACACTCCTTTGTGCCTCGGGCTGGAGTTTGCGTTTACGTCAGAGAGGACATCTGTTCTCGACGCCTCGGCAGACTTGAAGGTCCTGTCCATCCTTTGGCTACGCGTAGACAGCGACGACCATCCGCGCGTCTACGGGTGCCTCTATAGGTCCCATAGCGGTAATGCCGAAACAGACCGACTCTTCGACCACGTCCAAATGGCTGCAGATTCGTTGCTACAGCAGATCCCCTCCGCAGAGATCGTGATCCTCGGCAACTTTAACGCCCATCACGCCGAATGGCTTGGTTCACGTTTAACCGATCATGCGGGGAGATCTGTTCATGATTTTGCCTTGGCATATGGTCTGACACAACTGGTTACTTCGCCTACGCGGATTCCAGATGTGGAGGATCATGCACCTTCCCTATTGGACCTTCTGTTGACCTCTCACCCGGACGGATATCAGATTTCCGTCGACGCCCCTTTAGGCTCCTCGGACCATTGTCTGGTCCGGAGTGTTGTGCCACTCACGCTGAAATCGCGGTTGCATTCTGCAGGCTGTCGCCGTGTTTGGCACTATAGGTCAGCCGATTGGGATGGGATGCGGTCTTTCTTTGCATCCTACCCTTGGGGGCGGGTTTGCTTCTCGCCGGATGATCCCAACGTTGTTGCAGATTCTGTTACTGATGTGGTACTTCAGGGTATGGAACTTTTTATTCCTTCCTCTGTGGTGCCCATTGGAGGCAAATCTCAGCCGTGGTTTGGTCGCTCCTGTAAAATAGCATCATGCTATAAGCAGGAGTGCTACCAAGCCTGGGTTGATGCATCAGCGTCCCGGGATGTAAACACCAGCGCTCTAAAAAAGAAGTATAATTCCGCCTCTAGGTCCTTCAAAAGAGTCATTGCCAAGGCAAAGTCAGAGCACATAGGCAGAATTGGCGAGAAACTAGTTCGCCTTCCTTCTGGAACCCGTGCATTCTGGTCTCTCGCTAAGGCTGTCCAGGGGAATTTCTGTCAGCCATCTCTTCCATCTCTGCACAGGGAGGACGACTCACTGGCCCATACTGCAAAGGAGAAAGCCGATCTTCTAGGCTCCTTCTTTGCGTCTAACTCGACTCTCGATGACGGGGGGAGTACGCCGCCGACCATCCCGCGGTGTGAGTGCTCCATGCCGGAGGTGCAGTTCACACAGCGCTCGGTTCGCAAAGCACTCCTCTCCCTGGACATCCACAAGTCGAGTGGGCCTGACGGAATCCCCCCAATTGTGCTGAGGACGTGTGCTCCAGAATTGGCACCGGTTTTAACGCGTCTTTTCCGGTACTCCTACTCCCTAGGCGTAGTCCCAAAATCATGGAAGACGGCTTTCGTCCACCCGATCCCTAAAAAAGGCGACCGCTCAGACCCGTCCAACTACCGGCCAATCGCCATCACCTCCTTGTTCTCCAAAACAATGGAGTCCATTGTAAACTGCCAGCTCATGAGGTACCTTGAGGATCACCAGCTGATTAGTGACCGCCAATACGGTTTTCGCCGTGGTCGGTCAGCTGGTGATCTTCTGGTCTACCTCACTCACAGATGGGCGGAGGCAGTAGAGTTCAAGGGGGAGGCATTGGCCGTTAGTTTGGACATTGCAAAGGCCTTCGATCGGGTTTGGCTCAAAGCGCTTCTTTCGAAGCTCCCTTCCTATGGGCTTCCCGAGAAATTGTGCGATTGGATCACCAGCTTTCTTGCAGATCGGAGCATCAAGGTCGTTGTAGACGGTGCAAGCTCCGATTGCAAGCCTATTAATGCTGGTGTTCCACAGGGCTGCGTGCTATCGCCAACGCTGTTTCTTCTGCATATCAATGATATGTTGCATACCCGTAACATTCATTGCTATGCAGATGACAGCACTGGTGATGCTCTTTACACCGACCGAGCCAATATTTCTCGGGAAAACGTCTCCGAGTGCCGGGACAAACTTGTGTCTGAAGTCGAGTACTTTGCTGAACAGAGTCTCGGATTGGGGACGACTAAATCTAGTCCAGTTTAACCCCCAGAAGACACAAGTTTGCGCGTTAACCGCTAAAAAGAACCCCTTTGTCGTATCCCCTCAGTTTCAAGGCACTCCCCTTGTTGCCTCAGCCAGTATCGGAATCCTCGGCGTCGACATATCGAGTGACGTGCAGTTTCGTGGTCACTTGGAAGGGAAGGCCAAATTGGCCTCTAAAAAGCTTGGCGTGCTCAGCAGAGCGGGACAGTATTTCATGCCGGCACACCGCCTACAACTTTATAAGGCGCAGGTTCGGCCGCACATGGAATACTGTTCCCATCTCTGGGCTGGGGCTCCCCAGTACCAGCTCCTTCCACTTGACCGCATCCAGCGCAGAGCGGCTCGAATCGTCGACGACCGAGTGCTTTCCGATCGGCTCGATTCACTGGCGTTGCGAAGAGATGTTGCATCTCTTTGCGTATTTTATCGCATCTATCACGGGGAGTGCTCTGAGGAATTGTTCGGATTAATCCCAGCCGCCAAATTTCGTGAACGCACGACACGGCAAACGTCCCGATACCATCCACACCATCTGGATGCTTGGCGGTCCACCACTGTACGTTTCACAAGGAGTTTTCTTCCACGTACAACCTCTCTGTGGAATAGTTTATCACCGGCGATTTTTCCGGACCGATACGACCTGGGGACCTTCAAGAAAAGAGCTTACTCCTTTCTAAAGGGCCGGCAACGCACCCGCAATTCTCCTGGTGTTGCGGTTGATCATGGGCGGCGGTAGTCACTTAACATCAGGTGAGCCGCATGCTCGTTTGCCCCCTCTTCTATAAAAAAAAAACTTGATCATCGGCGTACAAAAGACATTTGACGGTTAACTCACCCATTCTTAATCCGCATTCTTCAGCTTTCAAATTTTGCAAACAACTGTCCATAAATAGCTTGAACAGCCACGGGGAAGCCACACAGCCCTGTCTGACACCTTTATGGATGTCAAACCAGTCCGAGTAGACCCCGTTGATCCTAACACAAGCACTAGAGTCCCTATAAAGGGACTCCAATGCCTGTATCAAGCCAGCGCTCAACCCAAATGAGTTCAGTGTTTGCCATAGCACATCCCTATTCACTTTGTCATAGGCCTTTTCCAAGTCCATGAACGCACAAAAGTATGCAAGCAAATAGCTCTTTACCAACAACAGGTAATACATCCTCACTCTTGACAGATTTTGAAGTTTTTCGATTAACTTTATGTAGTGTATAGACAATCGTCTAATGAGTCATCGCTACTAGTGTATAAATACCCTCCGCTTTGGGAACATCGGGCAGTTGCATTGTAAGCGGCGAGCAGACAACATCTCTGTTAACACGTATAACCGTTAGGTGTGTACCGTGTAAAGTGAAGTGTGTTAGTGACATTGTGTAATAAGTGATACAGTGTAAATTGTACAAAACAAAGCAACGTATTATATATTGGCGACGAGGAAAAAATACTGTAAAATTACAAATGTTTTTAAATAAACTGGAAAAGTTTTATGTAAGGATTTGATTATTCTCTTTTAAAAGATAGGTTATAATGCGGAGCCTAAAGTTGGGGACAATTAGCAATAGCAGTTTAATTGTTTACGCCGTGATTTATCTTTGTTAAAATCAAATGGACACCCTAATGGGATGGTCCAGGAGCAATGGACACTTATTGGTGATGGTCCAAGATTTACTAAAGCAAAGGTCCAGTCATGGACATGCTTTAGGTCCCAGAAAACGGTTTAAATTATTAAAGGCTGAGTTGTCGTAATTTATCTTTGTTAAAATCAAATGGACACCCAATGAGACGGTCCAGGAGCATGGACACTTATTGGTGACGGTCCAAGTTTTACTAAAGCGAAGGTCCAGTCATGGACATGCTTTAGGTACCAGAAAATGGTTTAAATTAATTAAGGCTGAATTGTCGTGATTTATCTTTGTTAAAATCAAATGGACACCCAATGAGACGGTCCAGGAGCATGGACACTTATTGGTGACGGTCCAAGTTTTACTAAAGCGAAGGTCTAGTCATGGACATGCTTTAGGTACCAGAAAATGGTTTAAATTATTAAAGGCTGAATTGTCGTGATTTATCTTTGTTAAAATCAAATGGACACCCAATGAGACGGTCCAGGAGCATGGACACTTATTGGTGACTGTCCAAGTTTTACTAAAGCGAAGGTCCAGTCATGGACATGCTTTAGGTACCAGAAAATGGTTTAAATTATTAAAGGCTGAATTGTCGTGATTTATCTTTGTTAAAATCAAATGGACACCCAATGAGACGGTCCAGGAGCATGGACACTTATTGGTGACGGTCCAAGTTTTACTAAAGCGAAGGTCCAGCCATGGACATGCTTTAGGTACCAGAAAATGGTTTAAATTATTAAAGGCTGAATTGTCGTGATTTATCTTTGTTAAAATCAAATGGACACCCAATGAGACGGTCCAGATGCATGGACACTTATTGGTGACGGTCCAAGTTTTACTAAAGCGAGGTCCAGTCATGGACACCCTTTAGGTACCAGAAAATGGTTTAAATTGTCAAAGGCTGAGATGTCGTGAGAATGTAATTGCGTGACGGTCTAATAATAGACACACGTAATTAAAAGAGATATTGGTCACTGTTTTAATTGTAATGCTGCGTGCATTCGAAATTTTCCCGTTTTATTAGAAAAGGTAACAAAATATGGTGTTCAATATTTGCTTGTATATTTCCTTTCTTGCAGATTAAAAAAAATGTCACTACCCCCACTAGAATCATTTAATTGTGATGGGGATTCTCATGGTGTTGGCGCAAAATGGGAGAAGTGGAAGCGAGGATTGGACATTTATCTAGAAGCTGCAAATATTGAACTACCCGCAAAAAAACGAGCTACATTATTACACATGGGTGGCCTTAGTCTCCAAGAAATACACTATAATATACCAGGAGCCCATGTTAGCAATATAGATGATCCAACGAAGGATGTTTATGTTATAGCTATTGAAAAGTTAGACGAGTACTTTGCTCCAAAACAAAGCAAAGTATATGAGAGACACTTATTTCGGCTAATGAAACAGGAATCTGGAGAAAAGTTTGAGAAATTTTTAATTAGATTAAGAAAACAGGCTGATAAATGTGGTTTTGCAAATAAGGACGAAAGCATTATCGATCAAATTACAGAAAAGTGTTACTCTAGTGAACTTCGTAAAAAAAATTTAAAAGGTGGTGACAAAATGACATTAGAGGATATTATAATAGAAGCCAATACTTTAGAAAGTGTGAATAGACAGATGGATGAATTTACTCACAACTCTGCATGTAATAGCAGTACCGTGAATAAAATTGACAACAGAAGAAAGATGTTTAACAAATCGTGTAAATAGGTGTGGGAGCTTTAAGCGTATGCCTCAATCAATAGAATGTCCCGCAAGGAAAATTAAATGCCATAAATGTGGTATAAGGGGACACTTTCGGAAGTATTGTTTGACAGGAAGGCTATCTAAAAGACAATTTTTAAGTTCAAATGATCCTAACGTCACAAAAAAAGCAAGGAGGGACGAAAAGGAAGAAATCGTTTATGTTTTTCATATAGATGAGGACACTAATATTAATTGTTTGGTAGGTGGTGTCAAGAAGTCATTATTGATCGATTCCGAATGTAAATGTAATTTGTTAACCGATGTCACGTGGAGAAAACTAAAGAGGAATAAAATAAATGTTTTTAACATAGATAGATCACCGGATAAAACATTTTACGCCTATGGTAGCGCTAAGCCACTAAATATTTTGGGATCGTTTAAAACTCATGTCCAAGTCAATGACAAGATTGAGGTTGCTGTTTTCTATGTGATAAAAAACGGCACTAAAGATATCTTGGGGAAGGTAACGTCCTTAGCACTGGGCGTTCTGCGATTAGGTGTCAGTGTAAACGCCGTCGAGTCCACATCACATAAAAATATAGCAGCATTTCCAAAATTTAAAGATAAATTTGGCGACACTCACTAAGCCGTTCCGGAAAATACTAACGCTAAAGCTGGGAAAACATGCCGACATTGGAAAATTTTGGACTACAGACCAGGAAAACGCATTTTAGAAAATGAAGAAAGCTCTATGCAATATGCAGTCATTAGGATATTATGATCCGGCAGACAAGACCCAAGTTATTGCCGATGCTAGTCCTGTTGGGTTAGGGGCGGGGCTTATCCAAATTAATTCTTAAGGACCTAGAGTAATAGCATTTGGAAACAAGAGTTTAACAGACTGTGAAAAGCGTTACTGCCAAACTGAAAAGGAAGCGCTAGCCTTAGTATGGACTGTAGAACATTTTCGAATATATCTTTATGGTAAAAGTGAGTTTGAACTGATAAGCGATCATAAACCATTAGAAATTATTTTCGGAAGAAGGTCTAAGCCTTGCGCCCGAATCGAAAGATGGGTTCTTCGATTGCAAGCCTATAATTACAAAATAGTGTACCGACCAGGTAAATCGAATATAGCTGACCCCCTTACAAGGCTTTGTACTTCTAAACATAATTCAGTGAATACAATACGTAATTTTGATGAGGAACATATCAGGCATATAATTGAATACTCAAGACCCGTAGCCGTATCGCTCAACGATATTGAACAATTTTCCAAGCAGGATTCCAAAATCGCTAAACTAAGGTAAGGCTTATACTCGTATACCTGGGATCCTACCATCGCAAATTATAAAGTATTTGAATCGGAGCTTTGTTTCCAAAATAATATTTTACTTTGAGGTACGAAAAATTGTTATTCCTGAAAAATTATGACAGCGAGTATTGCAAGCCGCTCACGAGGGTCACCCTGGTATTGTTTGTATGAAACAAAGATTACGGATAAAAGTATGGTGGCCTAAAATTGACAAAGACGTAGAAACAATCGTAAGAAACTGTAAAAGTTGCACATTAGTATCTGCACCAAATCCACCTAATCCAATGAAGCGTCGTGAACTACCGGTCGAACCATGGATTGGTGTAGCTATCGATTTAATGGGACCTTTACCCTCTGGAGATTTCCTGTTAGTTATCGTTGATTATTACAGTCGTTATAAGGAAGTAAAAGTGACAAAAAGTGTAACTTCACATGATATTATTAGGTTATTAAAAGATATATTTTCACGGCTTGGTTATCCAGTTACCATCACTGCAGAAAATGGCAGGCAATTTTTTAGTCAAGAGTTTAAAAATTACCTGCAGGAATGTGGTATAACTCTTCACAACACAATACCATATTGGCCCCAAGAGAATGGAGAAGTGGAAAGACAAAACCGAAGTATCCTAAAAGTTTAAAAATCAGTCAGGTTGAAAGAAAAAATTGGAAAGAAGATTTATTATACTATCTGATGATGTATAATAGCACACCCCACTCAGTAACTGGTAAAACTCCATCCGAACCATTCTACAAACGACAATTTCGGGATAAAATTCCATCATACATATATATTGAAAATAAACAAGTAGATTCAGAAGTTAGGAACAGAGACTCGTTACAAAAAGAAGCAGGAAAAACTTACAGTGACCGCAAGAGAAAGGCAAAAGGCCACAACATAAATAAAGGCGATAAGGTAGTTGTAAAAAATTCGCCAAAGAAAATAAGCTTACACCAAACTTTTCTCCAGCTATACATACTGTTGTAAAAACTACTAATGACCCACTGGAGACGTAGTGATTCGCAATAATGATACAAATGAACAGTATCGACGAAATGTGGTTCATTTAAAAAAATTTGAAGGAGAGTGGAGAGTAGTTAATGATGAACAAGAAGAAAGTTTACCCAATTTGCATCAAGAAGTAATAGAGAATAACACTAATGAAATTAGGATGATTATTGAAGACTAATTTAAACTATTTTTGTAACAGAAAAATCAACTATTGATCATGCATGGAAACAGAAATAAAAAATATTAAGAAAAAGGAAGAGATGTAGTGTATAGACAATCGTCTAATGAGTCATCGCTACTAGTGTATAAATACCCCCCACTTTGGGAACATCGGGCAGTTGCATTGTAAGCGGCGAGCAGACAACATCTCTGTTAACACGTATAACCGTTAGGTGTGTACCGTGTAAAGTGAAGTGTGTTAGTGACATTGTGTAATAAGTGATACAGTGTAAATTGTACAAAACAAAGCAACGTATTATATACTTTAAAAACTCTGAATGAGCAAATGCAACTGTTATTCAAATTATATGACCAATCTGAAAC
The DNA here is from genome assembly GCA_036936625.1 of Parnassius smintheus behrii. Taxonomy (NCBI): domain Eukaryota; kingdom Metazoa; phylum Arthropoda; class Insecta; order Lepidoptera; family Papilionidae; genus Parnassius; species Parnassius smintheus. The sequence goes on along the minus strand of JAUPFT010000002.1, from coordinate 41,327,456 downwards.
GAGATCTAGACGTAAGATGATCCTTTTACATGGTATCAGAGAGGAGAAGAAAGAAGACCTTCCTTCTACAATATGTAAATTGTTCGCAGACAAATTAAAATTGACAGATATACACACTGATGTAATTACCAGATGTCATCACCTAGGTGTTTCTAAAGATGGTAAACAGCGCCCCATTCTGGTCAAGTTCAATAATATTGAAAATAAAAATCCAATATGGTATTCTAAAACTGCATTCAAAAACACTGGTGTAACTGCATCGGAATTTCTGACCAAGAGTCGACATGACCTTTTCTTAGCTGCTCGTAATCAGTTTGGCATTAATAAATGTTGGACAAAAGATGGTCATATAATCATAATTGGTTCCAATGGTCGGCAATATACCGCCACCTCATTAGCTGATCTGAAATCTATTCCTTGTTCTACTGGTGATTTGGAAGGGTTGTCACTATCAGGGAAGAGCATTAGCGAAGATAGTGCTAAAGGAAACAAGGTTATTTCTACAGCTAGGTCTAAGAGAGTTATCAATGCAAAGTAACTTTGTATTAAACTTCTTCAAACGCTGTATGTAATGCATTTTATTGAACAGCCATTTAATAAAACCGAAGTATAATAAAAACTAAGTATACTTCGCTTATTTTTATTCTATTTGTTACTAAACTTAGTTACTTTAGTTTGCTATCCAAAGTGATTATTTCTCTTTTTGTACTGCAAAACAACAAAATTTTAACATTTTTATTATATTTTGAGTAGGACAAACAACACATAATATGAAATGAAATTGTATTATTTCCTTAGTTTTAGTTTTATAAAAATATGTTTATGTGCTTGTATTACAGATTGTATATTTTAGTAAATACAAATTGATGTAAATAACTTGCAGAATACTGAATATATCTGAGAATGACTGAATATATCTGTGACAAATCCCAACAAAACATATACCTAAAATGAAATACAAAAACTGATTCATTAAAATACACAATAGGTATTATCTTTTTAGCATGAATATGAAATTTAGTATAAAACTAGGCCTTCTATTCAATATTTATTTAAGAAGGCATAGGTAACAGTTATGTTAACAAACCGTCCCCTTACCCCAGATTGCTTTATAGGGCCAACATTTGCCATAGTTTCCACTCAAGTATTCTATTCATTAATATAGGTACTTCAAGTTATGTTATTACTTCAGCATACAACTATTCAATAACATGGGTAATGGTTATAACTGCATTTACTTTGTTGTACCAATACACTGCAAAATGATTACCCTTGTTCACTTGATTATTTTTGTTATTTAAGCTAAATACTTTAGTATATTTAAACTAGTTTACTATATTTACTACTAATGCTAGGTACTTTGGATAGATAAATATTTCTCTGTAATCGTTTATTAAAGTGTTTGGTTCATTAGCATAGGTACTTTAAGTCGGATCATTACTTCAGTATATGCATTTGTTTACTGCGTTCTACCGATACTACAAAGTTATTGCAAATTGTAGTTTTAGGTTAAAATGATTTCAATTGTTTGATAAAAATGTAATTAAAAAGGGTAAAATTATTAATTTCCACATTGACGTAAGTCTGTCAAAGTAAATCTTGTTGATATCAATATAAGCAAAGATCGAATGACCATACAGCCAACTCATACTCAAAGTTTTACATTAACTTATTGGATTACAAAAATTTTTCAATAAAATTAATTTGTTTACTTTTAAGACCTACTGTTAATTTTTCTATTTGTTTGTAATATCGATTTGTGCTACTGTTTGTAATATTATTAGCCTATACTACTTTTTGCAGTAACTTGTGTACGTATGAAGTGTAACTATGTACTACTGATAGTTTAGTTGCGTTTTTGATCGATCGATCTTCTGGTAACGCTGGTTGGTGAAGAAGAACTAGTTCGTTTTTGCTTATTTTTATTATTTATCTACGAGTATATATTTATATATTATTTTTATCATTTTATATCGCTATATATATATATATATATACCGAGCTTTGCTATGTATATATATATATATATATATATATATATATATACGCATTACCATATCATATATTGTTCATAAAAAGAAAGGCTTATTATGAGTTTTGAGTCGTTCAATTATATTGATTCAAGTAATGATTCCTTTGTGACACCTTACTCAGAAAGCGACGGTAGTGACGATAGTTTTCACAGTACAGATCTCACTCCTCTAAACGAAGTCATATCTTCTCAATTCTCAGATGTTCTGAAAAATTTCAATGTTATTCATATTAATGCCCAAAGTATTCCGGCACATTTTCCAGACATGCTTGCATCATTTAACACTAGCTTCCTCAGCGCTATTCTTCAATCAATCTTATTCGAAATGACCGAGTAGGCCAGAGTGGTGGTGGGGTAGCAATTTACCTTAGATATGATATTCCTTTTCAGATTATTAAATTGTCTACTCATGCACCCTTGCCTAATGAAGCTGAACATCTCTTGTTGGAAATTATATTATCTAACACCAAAATCTTACTAGGCGTCTTTTATAGCCCATCCCTCCATGTAAATTATTTCCCTTCATTTGAGAAAACACTTGAAGATCTGACTCCTCTATACAATCATATTATTTTTATGGGCGATTTTAACACTTGTATGTTAAAGAATAATCACCGCACTAAAAAGCAGCGCTCTATTACTGATTCGTGTAATTTACATATTCTGCCACTTAATGCTACACACACCTTGCCTAACTGTATTTCATCCCTGTTAGATCTTATCATAGTTTCATCTCCTGATCACGTGTCAAAGCATGGTCAATGTGCAGCTGTGGCATTCTCTCATCATGACCTCATCTTTCTTTCATATAAAATACGTACTTCTAAACTTCGAGGCAAGGTACCGATGCTACGGAATTTTAGTGGGATGAATATAGAACGTTTACAAGACGATTCCCGGAATGCTAACTGGTCTGCTGTATACTCTGCAGATTCTATAGACTTAAAAGTGGAAACATTTAATTACATTTTGATTGACCTTTATGACACCCATGCACCAATCAGACCAGTTAAAGTTAAACACTCCCCTGCGCCTTGGCTAACAGACGATATTAAATCACTGTTAAATAAGAAAAATAAAGCTAGGCTTATTTATAACAGTGATAAATCGGACCACAATAGAGACAAGTATAGGAGCATACGGAATCGCTGCAATACAATTTGTAGAGACGCACAACAACGCCATGTTCAGAGATCAGTCGAGAACGGAGACCCTGCAAAAATTTGGAAGTTTCTCGGATCTATAGGAGTCGGAAAATCTAAAGAATCTACTATTTCGAATGAAGACGTTGACATTGAATCATTAAATCAACATTTCTCATCTACCTCTTCGTTTTCAAACGATAATATAAAATCATATACTTTAAACAATCGGTCCAAAGCATCAACTCCTAATTTCTCGCCGTTCACCTTCAACCAATTTTCCGACTGTGATGTTAAAAAGAGCGTTTTGTCCATATCGTCAAGTGCCATCGGATGTGATGAAATTAACCGTAAAATGATCGTCCCCCTGATTGACATTATTCTCCCTATCTTAACTCATATTTTCAATTACTCCATATCCTCTGAATCCTTTCCTCGAATTTGGAAGGAAGCAAATATCATTCCTTTTCCTAAAAAGAAGAGCCCCTGTTCTCCCTCAGATTATCGACCTATATCTATCCTTCCATTCCTTTCAAAAGTCCTTGAACGTTTAGTCTTTGCACAACTTAACCTCTTCCTAAATAAAAACTCCCTTCTTGACTCCTTTCAATCGGGGTTCAGACTTGGTCATAGTACGGTTACAGCATAATTAATCACACTGATTCACTTTATTCCGCTCCGAAGCTTCGCTTGTGTCGCCAACTCCAATACTTCCCCGATAGCATCTTGCAGCGCCTATTTATATAAATTAGCAGCGAAATATCCAGAATATTCAAGTAAACACGCGCAAGGTACCGAGAGTTCGTGTTGCAACTTCAAGAAGTTTAGTTCTTCAGTTCGAGACTAGATGGCGCTAGTGCCGTCGACTTGAGCGCATAACACTGCCCCCTCCTAAGACATGCTCGTCCCGAGCATTATCGGCCCCATAATAACGCGCCAGGCGATCCACATGGGCGATCTTAGGAGTCCCTCTTGCGCCTTTCTGTAACGGCTCCGCAATGTCTAGGGCTGTCCTATCCCATGGTGCACCAACATTGCACAATTTCGATGCTCCTCTACTACGTGTCTGAGGTCCCTTCACGGCCGCACAACTTGTACATGTACGACACCAATCCTCGACATCGTCACGATAATGGACCTAGAAAAACTGTTCTCGGACCTTCAGTAGAGTTCGTTTAACTCCCAGATGGACTCTTGAACGACCATTATGGCTCAGCTGTAGAACATTCGGCACTTTAGCTTTAGGGACAACCATTTGCAAACGACAGCTGTCTCCTCGACCATTGTCCCATTTACGGCACTTAGAAAGTGTAGTTCTTCCATTTGATACTAGATGGCGCTGTCGGTTAAAAAAATTAGTCATGTCATTTTCTGGAAAGCTCTCTCCTCGCTCTGTTACCTGACACTGGATGGCGCTAGTGCCATGAGATGAGATGTCAACTTAGCAGCGCAACACTGCCCCCTCCTAAGACATGCTCGTCCCGAGCATTATCAGCCCCATAATAACGCGCCAGGCGATCCACATGGACGATCTTAGGAGTCCCTCTTGCGCCTTTCTGTATCCGGTAGGTTACATCGTTGATCCTGGTCACAATCCGGTACGGGCCGTCCCATTTAGCTTGAAGCTTAGGCGATTTCCCTTTGCTGCGGACTGGATTGTGCAGCCACACTAGCGGACCTTCATCGAACCCTTTCTTGTTCATTTAGCGGTCATACCGAGTTTTCATCTTTTCAGACATTTGCTGGCCCGATTGTCTGACGTGCTCGTAAATATCATTCATTTTGTTCCGCAAGTCATTTGCATAATCGGTTATACTGCGTGGGGCATCAGGTGGTATCCCGTTGATCAGGTCTGCAGACAGCCGTAATTCTCTCCCAAAGTTTGCGAAAGCTGGTGTCACTGATGTACTTTCGTGAACAGCGCTTCGATATGACAACAAAAACGGTTGTATGTGCTTGTCCCAATCTCGATTATCTCTCCAATGTCTGATTAAATCGTTCTACCATTCCATTAGATTGCGGGTGATAAGAAGTCGTTCTTGTTTTATAAGTACCCATAACTCGGCAAGTTTCCTGGAATATTTGAGACTCAAAATTCCTTCCTTGATCCAAAACTGAGTACTCCAAAACGACAGAAGAATTCATGAACTAGTTTATCTGCAACTGTTGAAGCTTCTTGATTTGGAATGGCGAAGACTTCCGGCCACTTAGTGAAGTAATCCATCACAACCATGAAATATTTGTTACCGCTTCCACTCTCCGGAAACGGCCCCGCCACGTCAATGGCTATTCTCTCCCATGGTGCACAGACATTGTACAACTTCAATGCACCTCTACTACGAGTCTGAGGTCCCTTTACAGCCGCACAACTTGTACATTTGCGACACCAGTCCTCGATATCGTTTCGACAGTGGACTCAGTAAAACCGTTATCGGATCTTCAGTAGACTTCGTTTAACTCCCAGATGACCTCCTGAATAATCATTATGGTACAGCTGTAATACATCCGGTACTTTAGCTTTAGGGACAACCATTTGCAAATGACAGCTGTCTCCCCGAACACTTTCCCATTTACGGCACAAAACTCCATCCTGAAGCAACAAGCTGTCCCACTGGGCCCAAAAGCTCTTAGTGGTCGAACTCATCGCCGAGACGTCGCTCCACTTGGGCTTGGGAGCACTGGCCTTCATCCATTCCATAATCGGCTTGATGTCCGGATCTTCCTGCTGTGCACGTTGTAAGCTGTCCTTCCACTCGTTGCTGAGGTGGTCTGCCCTGAGCATCCTCACGGATACCACTTCCTTACTCTCTTACCTAGTACAATGTTTGCAATCTTCAGGGCAAGGTCTTCTTGACAATGCATCTGCGTTGCCATGAGATTTCCCGCTGCGATGTGCGATCTCAAAGTCATATTCCTGCAGTAGTTCAATCCACCTCGCAACTTGTCCTTCTGGATTTTTAAACTGCAATAGCTATTTTAGTGCAGCATGGTCAGTTCGTAAGTAAAATTTCCGTCCCAGAAGATATTTGCTAAAATGCTGCAACGACTTTACCACAGCTAGCAATTCGCGTCTTGTGACACAATAGTTCCTTTCCGGTTTTGACAATGACTTGCTGAAGTACGCTATCACGACCTCTTGGTCACCATTCCGTTGAGACAACACACCGCCAAGTCCTATATCACTTGCGTCTGTGTCAACTATAAATTCTTTGCTTGCATCAGGGTATCCCAAAATAGGTGTTTTGCACAGACGGTCCTTGAGCTCCTGGAATGCGATATTGCAACTTTCATCCCAGCAGAAATGTCGCTTCTCCTCGGTTAGCTTGTGCAGAGGTTTGGCTATATCTGCAAAGTTCTTCACAAATTGCCGATAATAGGAGCACAAACCCAAAAATGCTCTAACCTGCGTCTTGTCTTTTGAAACCGGCCAATCCTTGACAGCGGCGATTTTCTCCGGATCCGTACGGATACCTTCTTCCGACACTACATACCCTAAAAAGTTGACTTGCCGTTTGAATAGTGAACATTTCTTCGGACTCAACTCGAGGTTGGCACTCTGAATCTTCATCAGCACGCGTTCCAGGTTCTGAAGGCGTTCCTCAAACGTACGGCCCACGATGATAATGTCATTCAAGTAGACCAGACAGGCATCGCCAATTAGCCCATCAATTGTTACGAGCTTGAGGTTCGTGACAATAAAAATCGCCGATAGAATTACCTAAATTAACACTTTAATTTTCTTTACACAAATTAAAAACTTAAAACACTAATAATTAAGCACACTAATTCACTTTATTCCGCTCTGAAGCTTCGCTTGTCTCGCCAAATTCAATACTTCCCCGATCGCGTATTGCAGCGCCTTTATATAGGGCTCTTCCACGAAAACATCCAGAATATTCGATTAAATACGCGCGCCAACCAACCAAGCGGAGAAAGATCAAGTGTAGAGCTTCTAGAAAGTTTAGTTCTTCAATTTGATACTAGATGGCGCTGTCGGGTAAAAATTAGTCATGTCATTTCCTGGAAAGCTCTCTCCTCGCGCTGTTACCCGACACTAGATGGCGCTAGTGCCATGAGATGAGATGTCAAGTTAGCCGCGCAACATTATTTAGCTGGTTACTATTCAGTCTTTGAGAATTCTTGCTCTTATTTAAAAACGAAATTAGCTTGGCTACCTCGTCAGCGGAAAGTGCTGTATCTGCATCCGATGAGGGTACCTTGAGAGGTGCAGGTGTACGATTCTCTGGATGCACCTCCGCTCTAGTGTCCACCTCCTCGATGATCCAAGACGCCATCGCAGCTACGTCAAGACCTCTTCGTTTCCGTGGTGCAGGCGATGGAATAAAAGTACTTTTTCGCTTCCTGTTGCGGTTTCTAGCCGATCCGGATTCATCCTCGAAAAGAAGATCAAGAATTAGATTTTTTAAAACAATAAAGCTCATATTCACTCAAGTCAAATTCCCTGGAATTCTTTAGTTTCGAGGAGGAGAGGATATTTAGTTAAGTTTTCTGATATTTTATTTTTATTACCCTTTTGTGAAGAAATGTATCATTAAAATTAATAATGATAAGAGTTGTATCATAATATAAAGGAATTTATCTCATTAAGGAGGACAAGATACATTCAAATCAAACAGACAAGCACCTAATTAAATTTAGGGTTAGGAATTTTTTTTAGCAAGTGAGGCGTCAGCGTATCTTTCACACCTCTGCCTTTCCAGGTACCGGTGCAAAAATTCAAGTATGCAAAAATAAGAAATAAGAAAATGAATGAAATTTTACCTAGTGGGTGATGCACATGATCACTAAGGGACTCATATGACCCTTACTAGAGGGGCACATGGCCATGTGTATGTGTTGTAGCCATGTGTTACCTCAGTAAGGGCACAAGTGTGTCCTTGCACGATTGTCCGTGCACAAGTGTGGCCATGTGCGCCTCAGCGCACACAAGGATGCACGTGGCCCTTACTGAGGCGCACATGTCCACAAAGACGCACTTAGTCCTTACTAGATATAATTCCCTTATGACATACCTACTTGACACTAACAAAAATATTTACAAAACTTAATAAATTACTAGTACTTCTTTACCAACTGATAAGTATGATAAGTAATACCAAATGCAATCGCATTAGAGCACTATTGAGGAGTAGCCTCAACCAAGCACTCCACACGAGATGCACCTTAGTATATCGCTTCTTCGGAATGGAATTGTTGAAGAGTTGCCTCAACCAAATGCCATTCCGTAAAAGTGTAAAAAGTCTAGGTAACAGCAAAGACTTAGCTAGTACAAAATACATCGCAGCAAATCGCTATTGAGTAGTAGCCTCAACCAAGTTTCTCACGTGCGATGCATTTCAGTATATCGCTTGTTCGAAATGGAATTGTCGAAGAGTTGCCTCGCCCAAATGCCATTTCGACAAGAGTTAAAGGTGTACGTAAGTATCTATATCTACTAACAAATGCTAATATCACCGCAGCGAACACTATCAAGGAGTCGCCTTGACCAAATGTTCACTTGCGAATCAAAATGCTATTTCTATCAACTACTAGTAATTCAAACGATAGCGTGGCTTTACAATGTAACACTAGCCGGGCACATTATCGGAGAGTTGCCCCGATCAAAATGACGCCAGACCATGTACACTGTGCCACTAAATCCAAACTAACATTTCTATTTTGTCGCAAAAAGCGTTCAATCAATTTATCAAGTATGTCAAAAGGGCCATAAGCATTTAAATGTAAAAAAATTCAATTGTACATACCTTCCAACAATGTGGGCAGCAGAGAAACATCCCACTTCTGAGATTTTATGAATTAAACCCAAGGGTAATAGAAAAACTAATTTATTGGATTCGTGTCGTCCACAATTACCATTCTGAAATAAATATTATAATAACGTAGCTGGTACTTTTCAACTTAAATTGTAATACAGAATTATTATGAATAATTTAAATAAAACTATTTTGGCGAACAATTTATCTCGTGACCAGAAGCCACCGCTACTCCAACAGGAATGAAACTCCGACCGCTGGCTGAATGTCCAAGCAAAAACGTTTCCCCTATCACTTTTCTTAACTTCCTTCTGATTGGTGCGTGTAGGAATTGTCAGTTTCAAACCAACCAATCAGAGACAAGCAGAATTACTACCAATTTGACCGGAAATACGTATTCATTTTAGCAACTTATTATTGAAAAATAGATTGAATCCTGACACTTGGTAGGAATTGGTGTTCTTTCGCGAGGATTTGTGGTCTATCAAATCTGATGTAATGGTTGGGGCCGTCTAGGATATGATCAAAAACTGCAGACTTCCCGGAACGTTGATGCTTGACATCAGCTATATGTTCTTTTACGCGGGTTTTAATTGATCTATAGTAGAGGATATGATCACAAACTGAAAACTCTATTCTAATTGATCTACTATAGATCAATTCTACACTTGTTATACATATATTATAAGCAAACTGATTCATTCACTGCAAATGTAACTTTGTAATTATATATATATATATATATATATATATATATATATATATATATATATATATATATATATATATATATATATATATATATATATATATATATATATATATATATATATATATATATATATATGGGACTACAAAGTTATTTATGCAGTTGGTGTATCTAGAAAACTCGAGAGAAATTAACAAATATTTTAGTTTTTCCTTGATTTATACACTAAATACTAATTGTATTCTAAATTTGAAGCCTCTGTGTCTGCTGGAAGTGCCTTAGAGTTTTGATGATCGGTCAGTCAGTGAGTGACAAAATTAAGAAACTTTGACTAGTTATAATGCTTAAACTACTGGTTCAAATTGAATGAAATTTAAAATATACTATGTTTATACAACGCCTACTTGGTTACTGAAAATTCAAGCTTCTAGTTTTATCGACTACGAAGTTATAGGAGATGGAATATGGCCTGAATCGCTTCGAGAAAAGTATGGTACGGCCGTACCACTTTTTTGCTCGACTTGCCGGGGGCACTATCGTGCCCCCAGATGGTTATGGTTTCAAATTTCAAAGGGGGTTTTGGCGCGAACTTGGCCGTAGACGGATTGTCGCTCCTGTTTTGTCGCTTGAATAATGGTTTGAAGTGAATTTTGATTCGTAAAAGTGGTGCGATTTTGTTAATTAAGTGTCCGCGCGGGTGAAGTATTAGAGAAAACGACGAAACAAGTGCTTTGATTTCGATATAAACCTCAAGTTATTTTGATCGCTTGAGGCGCCTTATGAACTTGAGTGGCTGTTGTGATCAACTGTCCGCTGGGTTGAGCTGTCGTCAAAATCTCCCAAGGGCTTCGCAATGTGATGCATCGGCATATTGTGAAGAAAAGAAAAAAAACGCGGGAACCTTGAAACTGGACTGATAAATCTATATGGATTGAAACTTATAAAGATTATAATATAAAGAAGATTTGACTTTATTTAGCCTTTGTGGTTTTTGAAAATATGAAGAATTAAAGAAAATAAGACTTGGCTTCGGCCTTTATGGAATTTGAAGAGATGGAAAGAAGAAAAATAAGACTTGGTTCCGGTCTTTACACTTCAAAATTCTATATATTCAAATTTAAAAAAAAAGACAAGGCTGTATGGCTTAGTTCCTTTGCCTGCTCTCTCGCGCGATTAATAAAAACAACAATCAAATTTCAAAGCTTTCAAAGATTAATTTTTTATCAAAGAGATATTATCAGATGTTATTTTAAACGGAAATGTTTTAAAGAAATACTAAAAATTTATTGAAATACTTAGCAATTATCACGTAATGTCTACATCTAGCAATATTTCGCAGTCTGCTTATTCCCCTTCAGAACCAGAAACGCCTCAAGTATGTATTTGTTGATTTATGCTTGTAACTTAATATATTATTGTGTTCTTTGAATATCTTTTATGTAAAGTTCTGTTACATTTTTCAGAACACAACTCAAAACAGAATACAAAATTTTGACCAGTCGTTAAACCATGTGGACCTTGGGCACAGCATTGAACAATCTCTAAAAAGTGCTCAAAAGGAAATACACCAAAAGAGAATTCAAACCATAAGAAAAGAGCTGGATTATTTGAAATCAACTGAATGGAAATTTGAGTCTACTATTTTATAATGTTTTCATCAATATGGTCTTGGTTCAATCACTTCTTTACTAGTGATTGCAATGAAGATTCTGATGATGAATTCAAAGAAAATTTTCTTGCAGAAGAACTTGTCGATTTAGAAATAATAGGTAAACATGAAGACAAAGCTATTAAAACAGTTGAAATTCCTCAAATACCAAATGATGCTATTTGCTTCCAAAGAACAGGTATAATAAATGTATTATTCACTTACAATGTACCATTTATGTTATATAATATTTGTTTCAATATCACATAATAACTCTAACTTGTATATATGTCACTTGACTATTTTCACTGAAGAAATTTGACATCTAAAGAGAAAAAAATTATTCACTACTGATAAATCTACTTTGATATGATTTTATATGTACTTGCAGAATTTTATGCTACTCTTATCTTTTTTTTACTTATAAGCTAGAGCTCGAGTACAATCTCACCATGTGTTAGTGGTGATGAAGTCTTAGACCCTAGATGGTAAATTGCACTGTATTATCATAAAAGCTTATTCACTCATTGTAAGATTGTAAACAGGCAACAATTTATTTATCTCCTTTGCAGTTGTTTAAATAATCTACTGGATCTCTTAGATGCTTATTTACAAAAAAGTACTCAGGTGAATCATCCTAGCTAATTTTGCATCAAAATATTTGATATAAGAGTTTTAAGAAAAATTTAATTAATTTTTTAATATCCTTCTTCCCATAATGCATTTTTTGTACAGAAATTAATGTACAGAAAGAATGTATGATATGAATGAATTTTTTTTAATTTTAGTTATTTTACAATCATAATCTATAAATTTCTATCTAATCTAAATTAAGTAAGAGCCGTTATAGCTCAGGGGCTAAGCGTTTGCTATAAATTTCACAGCATGTTAGCAACCTGGGTCTGATCCCTGCCAGCACCAATGAAATTGTTAATTGCAATTTTAAATGCTTATTTACCGACATTCGACAGTGAAGGAAAACATAGTGAGAAAACTTATGGGTTGAAATTTTGAATCGTTTAGCAGGAATTTGGAGGAGTAAGATATTTTATTTGGTAGAGATTTGGTTTATAATAATACCACTCACATTATAAAGTAATGCAATGTTCTTGAGAAAAATCAAAAAGAAAATCTCATAGAACTAACCTCAAAATCATAACTCAAAGTGAATTTAAGGGGAGGGAGGCAGGGGAGTTATAGGGTCGCCCCCCCCCCACTCCCATCTCCTTCCGGATGTGCTTAGTTTTTAAAATTTATAAAAATATTATTTTGAGGTTATGTTTTTGTAATGTTTTTCACTATAAACCTGATTTATGGGGAAGAGAGTTAGCGGAGGGAAGCACCACATAGCGCAGTTGAGAGAAGCCCAGTCGACAGAGCCCCACTTCACGGGGCTCCTACTTCTGAGTGGCTTATAAAATAATAACCACAAAAGGGGATGGCACCATCGCCTTCTAACCTAACCTGTCCGAGTCGGGATGCCCTGAGTCCCGAGCTCGCTTTGCGCGATCTTACACTCAATAAAACACCAAGATATTAACTTTTGTAAAAAATGATCCAGAGGGGTAGCGAAGTCATCAAAAATCAGGCGAAGGCAGACAACGTTAGGGAGCACATTTAAGCTACAATAATACACTGAAGAGCACACATTCACGCAAGAAGAGCAACCAATGGTGAAATGCATAAAAAATAGTATATCATGAATTTGACACTTGACAGAGAGTATAGACAGTAGGATAATGTGACAATAGTCTTACGTCCTTGTCGCACTTACACAAAATTCAGTATGCTATCCAGCTCTCACAGTAATATTGCATGTTTTTCCATGTTTTACGCATTTTAGGTTATAATAGTATTTATTTATTTTTTCGATAACAGTGCATTACCTTTTAATGTAAGTGGTATTATTATAATCAGGGACCAAACCTCTAGCAAATAAAACACCTTACTCCCCCAAATTTTTGCCAAGCGATTCTAAATCCAACCCAACTTACATGTCTGAGAAATAAAAAATAATATTTTGAAGACATGTTAATTTTGCTAACATGCATTGGAGCAGCATGCTGCACATTTCCTTGCTCTAAAACTCTCAGAAATTTGAAGAGACATGTACCCAGCAGTGGGATATATAGGCTGTTACTTTAATGTAAATTATGCAATATGAGTTTCCTCTATATAATATTTAAAATTATGATAACTATTCTTGAATGGTTTTTTCAGGTGTGATTACATTTAAGGAAGATAACTATGTTTTAATTGATGGAATGTTATACTTTGATACAACTGTCTGCTCCCATAATTTACATGTTAATGATCAGGTCTTATATTTGGGTTATAAAGATTTAAATGAGTCTATAATTGTTGTCCGAATATTGGAAAATAAAGGTTTGTTTTGGGGTGAAGATGTAGATTCAGAAGAAAACAAATTTCGTGTTATTGAACACATTCTGATTGCTGAAGTTCACTATAGAGAGGCCAGATATGTATTCATTAAAGAATCCGACTTAAAATTCAATCTAGATAATGTGGAAGGAACATTTGTACCTGTCAAAGGGGATTGGCTGGAACTGAAATGTACAGTTCAATTAGATGAGGACAAGCCATCAGATATTTCTATGGAACAGGTATACACTTTATACATTTAAGTTAAAAAAATTGTGTATTTATAACGTTGTAGGATTATCAGTATCCTATAATTTAAATTTACAATTATTACATACAATTTACCTTACCTACATTTATGTATTGTAAAAACAATACATATTACTTTTTCTCATCTAAAACTCTGGCCCGCACATATTTCTCACTGGAGGAGTTCACTGTTCCACTGGAATGCATATTTTCAATGGCTGGATTGTTTTGTGCAATGAGTGAACTAGGTGGTAGGATTTCTTTGTTTACTTGGAGTATGTCCGAGTAGGTTCACCTATTTACCTATTTCGGTCACTAAATAGCAATATTTGTATAGTAAGTTTGTTGGCATATCAGTTTTATAAAAAAATAACGGGAAACTTTAAACAAAAAATAAAATAGTTTTCAATGTAAGCAGCAAAATTAGTAAAATATTATCAAAATCTAGTATTTGATATATTACATAGAATAAAGGTGACAAATACACAAACACAGTCCACCCAATAGTAAGTGGATGCTGTGGGCCATAGACATCTATCCTATGACTCAGAATCAAAATACAGATCTGTTGTCACCCTAGAGAACCATGATGGATTTCCTTGTTTTCAGTGAAAAGGGTCTTCTATGTAATATATCTCTCCATATGAAACACAGTAGCATTAAGTGGTTGGTAATTTATTAGTGAGATGTAATATTTTATCATTAGTGTTTATTTAATTATATGTCAAAAAATAGACTGTCCAAACAATTTACATATAGTTAATAATAAGCCCAATGGTTAGAACAGTTATTAAAAAAAACCTGCCTAGGTACAGTTTATTGAAATGAGAAAATTTTTATACCCTATGTCAATTATACTAATCTAATAATCCTATCTAATAATTTATGTTTAAATCCAGCAAGCCGTTTAGCCTACGAGCTTGCCAAAGAAATAAACATACATACATATATACATACATACATAGTACGTACATAAATTTGAGAAGCATTATCTTTATGGCACAGTCATGTGAAAACTTGAATTAAAACTCCCCAGCCATACATTGTGATTGTTAATATCTTCAAAAAATTGTTTTGAAATTAAATGATTATAAATATTGATTAAAACTACTTTTACATAATACTACTAATACTATTAATTATTATTGTAAAAGCAGAAGGTAAGGGTTGACACTGGCATCGAGACGTCAGTCATGTTAGTCTCCTGTGACTATGGGTGCTGGAAAGCACCTGAAATGTCTTAAATTAAAAATCATATAAATTTAATGCGATAAAATCTGTAAAAGTAGTTTTAACCAATGTGTAGTGTTCGCATAAATATAATAAATCATTATGATTATAAATACTCTGATTTATGGAATGTGCTGGTTTTAGCTGATTAGTTTTTCCTTTCTTTTCTAATGAAAATCTTTGCATCACTGTCTTACCTAGTCCAAAGAGATCCCTTCCTCTCGTAATTCTGTGATGGTTTAAATATTTGATGATATCGAACTCCAATTGCAATAATATGAGGTTGTCCTCTCATCATCATCATGAAAAAACAACAGCTGAGGTTACACAAGTTGTAGAGCAACCCGCAGGTCAGGATGGCTGGCACAATAACCAAATCGAATCCCAGGATCCGAAGAAACAATTATGGAAACATGCAGTATGCCATTTGAAATTCTAACATGGCTACCCATATACCCCTAAGCAAGCGAAGTCGGACTGTCTTTAGGGATCTAAAGCCAACGTTAGTACCTTATTAGGACGCCAGCCGGAACCTTTGACTCATACTTTTAGGCGCTACATTGGCATTCTGCCGTATTATTGGCACCAAGCTTTACACTACTAAACAAAGTAGTGCCATATCAGCTTGGAGGAACGAGTATGGCAAAGGCAAGGGCTCTCATCGGCAGACTGATAAGGACAGGCAATAACAGTCCAAAGATTGTTCGTATTGTCTGGATAGTGTTAGGTAGAACTAATGTTGGTTTATATTAAAGTGCATAGCCAACCTGAAGCAGCGAATTGTTGCTTGAGGAAAGCGAATTCTACGGTATATCGGGACATGGTATAACCACCATTGTCTCTTCCAAAGTTGTCAGAAGAGGCTCTATAAATCTTTGGTGTGACTTATTGTATGTGGGACGACCCCTTTACCGAACCAAGCCGACACTGTCACCTTCTGGCCACAGCCTTTGGTTGCAACCCGTAAACCATAGCAAGGGCCTTAGTGACGAGTCAATGTGCGAGTATTACGCCTGTGGACGCCGTGTCATCATAATGCCGGATGACGCAGTTGAGACGATGCTGGACCAGAAGTCTCGACTCAATGGGCTGCATCACTACTACTGGCTGAAGTGGTTTGTAGTGTGTTACGCTGTGCTCACCTGATGGTTTTAAGTCCTGTCAAACAGAAGTTGCTCCCGAGCCTTTTTACAACTGGGATCACTCAACACCTAAACATAAATCTGCTGATGTGCGCTCAAAACGGATGTCATACAGTTGTGTTCGTGATGCTGAGGAACCACTATCGACGCGGTCGTTAGCTGGTTGGTTACATAACCGTCGTCATACTAGACTACAGAAAGGCATTCGACTCGTTATCATAAATGGCTTAAGAGATTCCTCAAGCTGAACACATTTGACTGTACACTTCTTCTGACACTTCTTCACAGACTTCCTCTGATATTATATGGAGCAATGTAGTACGATCCCTTGTCATTTAGGCAAGCGGATGGCAACTGCGGAAAGCCGTATAAAGATAAGAAGATGTATCTTCCAAGGACGATTGTTTGAGTCCAATCTAGTTTTGCCTTTCTGAAACCTCTATAGAGGATAGAGATAGAGATACCTTACTAGAGAGCTCCGGGAAGGCATGAAAGGAGGGACAAAAGTGACTGTGAAAAGTGAAAATTGATATGGATTTTAAGTTATTCGCCTCCAGGTGCTGCCATCTTATGGTTTTGTTAAACATCACCTGTGGTTTGAGCAATTCTATCAGAATGGAGCGAATGGATAGTTGTGCGGTCCTTCATTACCAAACGTAAGTCCTCAAAACAAGCTGCTACAGCTTGTTTTAGCTGCTACAGCTTGTTTTAGCTGCTACAGCTTGTTTTAGCTGCTACAGCTTGTTTTGAGGACTTACACTCATCTATGCCCCTTAACTTAACCTGGGTATATCACATGTACAGATAGATACCTGCTCAGAAATACGGTCTCGTGGATGGTATACTGTGTGAGTTACTTGCCGAACTGGTGGTCGAAAAGGTCCGAGCTAGGCTCTCCTAGGACTCTGGGACTGGGCCATCATCATGGATAGGCTATTCTTGCGAATGAGACTAATATTGTGTTGATGGTCCAGGCACATTCAAAGATATTTATATCGACCAAAATATCTTTCAATTATTCCGTATGATGAGAACCTTGTGAAAGCCGAAACACATAAGCGAACAAAATATATGGAGCTGGTTCACGAGGGGACCAGACATGAAGAGAGGTCTGCTAACCGAAATTATTCCTTTTGGTAATCGTTTCTATGAACGGGCTAATCCCGGCGACTGAGACTTTGTGACGGTCCTCTCCGAGTTCAAATACAGAAAGCGATGCTCCTTGATACAACCCGCATCATCCGCCGGTTTTTTCTCTTCTCCCTGACCCTCGGCCGTTTGTGGGTCTTCCCTGCCGACGACTTCCATCTAGTTAGTATTTATTTATGTATTTATTTTATTGTATTATAATCAATGCATACTTTTATATTAAGTATTTATCATTTTTAAGATTAATACAGTTCAAGTAGATGAGTCTGTCTGATGTCTAGGCTAATATTTGTAATGGCTGAACGGATTGCGATAAAACTTCACGAACCAAATAGAGAGCAATGCCGGGGGTCTAGGCGAGGCTATATTTTATTTGAAAATTTACAGGATTTTCGCGAAATAGCCAAACCGATAAAATATATGGCTTTGATAATAATGTCACAAAACCAACATAGATTTCTATAATTTTCTTTTGTAAAATTGATTTCTGACAAAACTTCTGATTCGCAATTTTGCAAGTTCCTTACCATAACCTTGCTCACTCTCTTTGATTAGCTTGCTTTTGTATTGTACCTACACATTTTGTTCAAAACCTTTCTTATATATAATTAAATAACTAAACGATTACTATAATAATAATTTAAATTAGTTCATGTAAAAGTTTATGTTTTATAATATTATCACAAACTTAAAAAATGATTTAGCGACGGGAATCGACAGAATACCTACCTACGCGAGTCATAAAATGTGCTAAAACAGTCTGATTCCTCCTGTAACATAAATGTGTAATCTTTATTTTAAAACCGTTATTTTTCCAGATATCTTAAAGATGGCTGTAGTTTGCCCTATACATCAGGAGTGGTGACAGAGACAGTGTTGAAAACTACCGGCCCGTATCTGTACTGAGTGTGTTGTCCAAAATACTTGAAAAAGTTTTAAATCTCATACACAAATTTTCTAAATCACAATAGGATTATTTCAGATAACCAATTTGGCTTTGTGAAAGATAAATCTACTGAAGACCCAGCAGATTGCAAAGCATCTTGATAATAAGTCGAAAGTTATAGGTGTTTTTCTTGATTTGTCAAAGGCCTTCGACACTGTCTCTATTGTACTTCATAAGTTGGATTGATCGGCGTACGAGGGATTGCTTTGAATATATTTCGATCTTACCTATCTAATCGCACGCAGTTAGTTAAAATCGGTGATTACACTAGTTTACCTACTACTGTCTCGTTTGGTGTACCACAAGGTAGCATACTAGGCCCAACTCTCTTTCTTGTTTACCTAAATACTTCATGCACACTTGCCTAACTGCAAAATCATTTCATATGTCGACGATATAGCTTTAATTGTATATGGTAAGGACTGGAATGAAGCCCAATACAATACAGAATATGAGCTTGGTAAGGTTATGTGGTGACTTAATAGTAATCTATTAAAACTTAATGCAAACAAAACAATATATATTACCTTCACTCACCATGTCAGTACCCAACCATCAGCAGAATTTTATCCCAAAGCACATACATATGTACAACATCGCATATGTAACTGCCTAAAACTAACTCGTTCCACTAACATAAGATACCTCGGACTTATCATAAAGCTATTTTAGTCAGCGCATATAAGCAAATTAGTATTGGTATTAGAAAATTTATTCCAATATTCAGAAAATTGAGGAATTCTGCTGAGTTTGAAACATCGCTATGTATTTACTATGCCCTCCCTTGCTCAGAGTTTACCACAATACTTCATTGTAACCTGGGGTGGAATTGGAAAGACAACTCTACTCCCCCTAGAACATGCTCAGAGAGCAATATTAAAGGTTGTGCAGGGTACACCACAAAGATATAACACCGAACTTATATTTAAAGAATGTTCCATACTTACTGTAAGGCAGCTTTATGACATTTCTGTTATACTGCGTAAGCACAAAAATACAGATTTTAAACCTAATTTAAAACGTAACATGAATAGAATTTGTAAAATGACTTGTCATAGAACTGCTCTAGCACGTCGTCAATGTTATGTCACTAGCAGATATTTATATAATGTAGCAAATAAAGTAAATAATATTAACCCTTTGTTCCTTAATAAATGAAAGGACAAAATTCGGAATTGGTTGCTAAATCTTAATTACCTGGAAACAGAGAAATTAATCAGTGTTTAAATCCTAACACACACTCATACACACACAGGTGTGTGGTAATTAGAAAGTTTGTTTTTCATTTTTCCATATTTATCTTAATTTGTTTGTATTGTGTACCAAAATAAGCTTTTTTTTGTTGTATTACTCGGTTTGGAAGACACTGCTGTAACATGCTGTTTATCCTAGTATGGCCGTTAACGCTAACTACTTAGAAATGTAATTTTGTAATTTTACATAGATATAATACATAAGTGTAATATGTTAAATTGGGAGTCAAATAAATTATTATTATTATATTTACATTTTTAGGTGCTCTCAGTGGTATCTTTCAAACCATTAAGGAGCAAAGTTGTAAGTGCAAACATTAATTATTGGACTGGAACATATGGTGTGTGTAATAGGATAATATATTTTGATAAAAATTGTATATTAAATGGATTCGAACCTCTCGTGGGATCTAAAGTAAGTTGTTGAGCAATCTCTATCAATAATAATAAAGTAAACTATACTAATACCGCTTAAAATACTCTATAATTATTTTTTAGGTTATGGTGGAAGCCATAGAAAGTAACCAAGGCTTGTGCACATGGAGGGCTATTAAAATGATAGAAACTCAAAAATCCCCTAGTGATATTATCCAACTTGAAACCAATGATGATGCAACAAGTATACAGGTTGAAAAACAAAAGAATATTGAGATGACCAATCCTCTGAAATTTGAAAATTTACATTTTAAGCAAACCTCTAAAATAACATTAAATGTTACAAATAAAAGTAATGACATGTATATTTTAAATAAGTGGATTGTGACAAGTAAAAAAAGAGATTCTCAAATTAAAATCGAACCATTTTTAACTGATCCTGTGCGACTTTATCCTGGGCAAACCATTCATTTTACGATAACATGCTATCCAAAATTTTTGGGGAAAGCAAAAGAATGCTTAATCATGTTATTTCGAGGTTTCCAGGTCAAAAGATTTATTGAAATAAATGTCATAGAGGAACAGCTAAAATTCAATAACACTGTCAGTCTTCATGGGGTTACTTATAAAACTCATAGTGAAAAGGTTGAAAACATGAAAAAAATAAGACAGAATGACATAACATTCATACCTGGGGAGAGACCTGTTAAACCACCATCATTTGTCCCAGTAAAACTTGGCGTTTTTCCAGTTCCAGAAAGAATATGGGATGTTGTTCTAGGTGATTCTGAGCAAACAATGTATAGTAATGATTATGACAAAATAATTGAACGAATAGAAACAAATTTTCCTTGTTTATCAAAACCATTGAACATTGCCAATTATATTGATAAATGGCATACTTTAATGTATATGGAAGAGATACAAACAAATATTAGTATGAGAGCATATGACATGCCGAAAGTGTTTCTCATTAGATGCCAAGACTATCTATGTGTTGAAATAAATGGCCTGTCTGAGAGAAGACCGTCATTAGTTAAAGGGGATAGAGCTATTGTAAAAGATTTATGGGTTACTAACTCTCCTCAGTATGAGGGTTATATTCATGAAATTAAAGGTGATTTAGTTCTAATGAAGTTTAATCGTCAATTTCACGAATCATACAATGGCAGTGATGTTTCAGTAGAATTTCATTTTAATAGATCAGTATTTAGGCGATCACATCAAGCTATCAACTACGCGATTTCCCATTTGGGTCCCGATATTCTGTTTCCGTCTCGTGTCATGTTACGAGAACCTCAAGTATCCAAAGAAAAACTATCAACAACGCGTTGGTATAACAAAGACTTGAATGAAGGTCAAAAGGCTGCTGTTACGAATATATTATTAGGAGAATGTCGCCCAATGGCGTACTGTATTTTTGGCCCGCCTGGAACTGGCAAAACCATTACAGTTATAGAGCTGATATTGCAAATATTGACTCTTATACCAGAGAGTAGAATTCTTGTGGCAACTCCTTCTAACAGTGCATCAAATTTAGTGACAGAGAGACTGATACAATACAGGAATGAATTTGATGGCTCGATTGTGAGGCTTATTGCTAATTATTTAGTTGATTCTGAGAATATACCAGATATTATAAAGCCTTATTGTGCGACACTCGATATTGCCAAAGAAGAAACGACAAAGTCTAAACATACAATAAGGAATGGGATAAATATAGATTGCCGAAAATCATTTATTGGTAGGCATCGTGTCACTATTGGAACATGTTATTGTCTTGGTTCATTGGCTCAAATTGGATTGCCCAAAGGTCATTTTACGCATATTATAGTAGATGAAGCAGGACAGGCAACGGAGCCTGAAATTATGATTCCAATGACTTTCATTGACAAAGATAATGGCCAAATTATTCTAGCAGGTGATCCAATGCAATTAGGGCCTGTGGTGATGTCAAAATATTGTAAAGAGTATGGTATGGAGGAATCATATATGTCTAGGATATTAGAATGTTTCCCTTATCAGAAAGACTATGATGCATTTAAAAATGGTTATGATAACAGACTTATAACAAAACTGAACGATAATTACAGGTCTTTAGAGGAAGTTATATCTTTGCCAAGTGAAATGTTTTACGACGCAACTTTGGTAGCTAGAATTGATAGAACTCAACCTTGGATATCAAAAATTATTAGTGCTACTTGCGAAATTTTTGATTTAGAAAGTGCAGAATTAGGTGGTATATTTGTACATGGAGTTAGAGGTATTAATAGAAGAGCTGAAGACAGTCCGTCATGGTATAATCCACAAGAGGCCTCAATGATAGCTTTGACTACTTGCAAACTGTTAAAGAGGGGTATAACCACAGATGAAATAGGGATTATTACACCTTACATAGCACAGGTATATATTCCGTATATTTTTTAATGATCTTAATCAACCATTAAACTGTAAAGGCTGTAATAGTATAATGAAGATAGGTCTTTCTTATTGTAAGAAATAATTTCCGTAATTGTTAATGATTCATGCATTATAAAATCTGGCATTTTCCATAGTTTACTTTTACAACACGAATATGAATGAAGGTTTCTCAATGTTGCCACCACACAGTGAAATAATATCACAATGTATTATTCACCATATACCAAATAATGTATTCACCATCACTATCACACAGTCCATCACAAGTCTACTGATGTCCTCCCCCATAGATAGCCACAAAGTGTGGTCGTGAGCCATCTGCATCCATCGACTACCTGTGTATTTAACCAGGTCGTCACTCCCATCTAGTTCGTTAGTCTTTCAACATTTCGCTTCCCAGAACGAGATCTTTAGAGCTATTGGGCCAGCCCACTGCCACTTGAGCTATTAATCCGGTGGGCTATCTCGGTTAATTACTTTTATCCTTCTGCGGATAATCTCGATTCGGATTTATTTCGGCGCATAATACAGGTATATTCAGAACTAATCGTAAAGATTAATATGTGCCAAATAATTTTATTCCAGATAAAATATTTGAGGCTCTTATTTGAATCAATGGGTTTGCCTCAACCGAAAATTGGGACTGTTGAAGAATTCCAAGGCCAGGAACGGCCTATTATTCTTATATCTACTGTTAGATCTACAGATTCATTGGTGGAAGAAGATCAGAAGCACTGTTTGGGTTTTGTAAAGAATCCGAAAAGACTGAATGTTGCTTTAACTCGAGCCCAAGTGTCAGCTGTTCTTATTTGCAATCCTCACCTTCTGTGTTTGGACTCTTTGTGGAAACGAGTAATCGTAAATTCCCTTAAAGAAGACAAATATTTGGGATGTGATATTCCTGCCTATGTTTTAAATAATTCATAAATAAATCTAAGTATTAAGCTTGGTGTGTGTAATTTTTATTTTTAGGGTGTTTCTCATTTTTCGTGCACATTACACGTCCAGGAGAAAAGTCTTCATTTTTTTATTAAATATCTACATTTCTTATAAAGGAAATCAAATGTAAAGTGGCTATGCTTACATGCATGTAATATTTACAGATAAAAATAACGTAATAAATTAATGATAAATAAAAAACTTCGATAATTCTCATTATCTTCGGTGTCCATTTACTACTCTCCTAAAAAAAATTGTATTTTTAACCAAAAATATAAACATTAAATATAAAAAATAACCATATTATGAAACTTTATTAAAAAACACAACGTTTACACTCATCATGTAAAGTTCACTCACGGCATAAGTAAGGTGACTTGTGACCGTCTACAAAAAGTATGACTGGAAATATTATGCCTATTTGGCCAAATGGAGTAAAACGTTCATAATGTATTCGTAAAAAATATCTGAATTCATCCACTCATTCTCATTAAGACCCACTCCCCAATCTTCAGGAATTTTAGTAGTTATTTCTGCAGGTAATCTTTTATCAGGAAAAATTACCATTGGTGGAGTAAGATTACCATCTGTGCAAAAAGTAAACATAACAGTCAACGAAGTTTTGGCCTGCGCGTGATCAACTTCATACACGTTTCTTTCTCCTTTCGAACTAAAAACGAGACCTGTTTTAGGGCACAAAACAAAATTTGTTTCATCTCCATTAAATACTCGTCTTGGGTCAGAAATTATGTGAAATAAATTGTTTTCATCATAGTCTTTGATTTGCCTAAACCATCCTCTAACATCATTTTCTGACACTGTTGAGCTGGCAGCTGTAACTGCTTCAGGTGTACGAAAAGCAAGCGTAGGATGTCTGGCTAAAAATAATTCAAACCATTTATAAAAGAAGACGCCCGATTAGATTTTTTTAGAAACTCCGAAACACTTTTTATCAAATCTTTTCGCTTTGGGAAGCCTTTTTGGCTACTGAGTTTGATCCAATTGAGTAAAGCCTCTTCTTCTTCGTTATTTAAAATTGTGGGAGGGCCTGGTTTAGAGCTATGTTCTGGCTTTTTAAATCGGAATTGTATGGTCGAACGCGGCACTTGGAAGGTCTTAGCAGCAAGTTTTTTACTCATGCCCTTAGCTATTTCTACAAGGGCTTTTTGCAAATTTTCTTCACGATAAACCTTCCGCTTTACCTTACCAGTCTTTATTTTATTAATGCTTTTTGTACGAGGCTTCATTTTGAAGATAACTGAAAATTATTTTTAAAAATTATTTCTGGCACCCAAGTACTAATTATTGACACTGCTGCTAATAAATGGTTTCTATTACAATTGGCAGTGGGCCAAAATTTGGAAAAATATGTTCTTAAGTTATGCATTTATTTGAAATCTGAATTGAAAAATAATGGACATAAAGTATATTTTGTCTTAAAAGTAAATTTATCATAATTTACCTAATATTGACACATGTTCCAGTAAAAAGGTTTGATTCATATTATGTGTACCAAATGTTGGCACCCCAAAAAAGTATTGTAAATGTTATATATAGACAAGTCATGAACGAACATCGCGGCGCTCGGCGAAAATACTAGAACTACTTATACGCATGAAGAAAGAGAAAGAAAATATGACACCGTACGGCGGGATGCCTGTTGCTTGACTACTAGCTGCATGCGCCGGCCGCCATTAGACGGCGTCGTCGAATAAAATGAAATGAAAATAGGTAGTTTTGTGAACTTATGCATGAAATGACACATTTTTGTCTTTAACTTTTGGGGTATAATTTGTACATCGTCTGAAAACACACGACGGCATGTTTTCTTTATGTTTTGCACATGTTTACACACACGAATAACGATATAATGAATTAAAAACAAACGTAGCGTCGCGCGACATGTTGGTTCTTCAAGAGAGCGTTGTCTCCTTAAAGAACAAGACCACCGCGCCTCTGCTCCACGCCTCCGGAGTAGTGCCACCATGGAGGACGGAATTGAAGAGCTTCTGAAGGACTTCAAGTACCGGTGTTCCACCCGCTTTCAGAAGCTCCGCTGTAATTCCATCCTCGCCCGGGGCCTTGCCGTTTTTAAGGTGGTGGAGAGCCATTCTAATCTCGCTCAGACTGACGTCCGGGATATCATCGGAATAGTGTCGGATAAGATCGTTACTCACACTTGCGTGTGGCTCCAACGGTGATGTGTACAGCTGCCCATAGAACCTCTCAATCTCACTCAGAATCTCAGGTGTCCCGGAAACGATGTTGCCACATTCAGTCTTCAGCTTTGACAGTTGGCTCTTTCTGGCAGACAGATCTCTGGCAAAGACTTTGAAACCCTGGTTCCGCTCGATCGCTTCTTTATTACGAGCAGCATTAAAGTTGCGTAAGTCTCGCCGCATGCACTTGGAGATCCGTCTGTTCAGTTGCCTGTATGCTGTCAAATCAGTTGACGATTGCAGCCTCATCTCCCGTCTAACAGCCATGAGATTAAGAGTGTGATCGGACAGTTTTTGTGTTCTTCTGCGGCGGGTGTTGCAGAACTTAGCTCCGACCGCATGGACAGTTTCCACGAGCTTGTCATTCATATCGTCCACTGCATTGCAATCCTCTAGGCACTGAAAGCGGTTTTGTAACTCGAGCTGAAGGGTTTCAGGATTCTGGATTAGAGCACGAGGGGGACGGAGCGTTGACTTCATCAGACGAGACCTCTCCAACTTAAAGTTTAGGTTCAGTGTGCCTCTAACCATTCGGTGATCGCTGCCAGTTTTCACCCTTGCGATAACTGAGACATCACTGAACAGTTGGCGTCTGGTCGTCATAATGAAGTCAATCTCATTTTCTGTCGAACCGTCGGGGTTCGACCAGGTCCACTTCCTGTGGGGCCGCTTCTGGAAGAAAGAGTTCATCACAAAGAGTCCCTCTTTCTCCATAAAGTCGGCCAGCTGCTGGCCCCTTCGGTTCCGTTGCCCCACTCCAAATTTCCGTACCTTCAGCTCACCGCTTTCTCTTGTGCCTAGTTTTGCGTTTAAGTCTCCCATCAACACCGTGTAGTGGGTTTTGGAGGAATGCATGGCTCTGGAAATATCCTCATACATTTCCTCCACCTCCTCATCGGGATGTGCCGAGGTTGGTGCGTAAACCTGTATGACCTTCAGCGAATACCGTTTGGCGATTCTGAGTATCAGGTACGCGACCCTCGTCGACACACTCCCAATTTTTACAACGTTGTTGACGAGAGACTTGTGGACGATAAATCCGACACCTCCTTGGGACAGATTCGCCCTCCCGGTGGTAGAACAAGTTGCCGGACTCGAGGATTGCCGTGTCCTGCCCCTCTCTTCGGACCTCGGATAATCCAATAATATGCCAGCGCAACTTGTCTACCTCTTCTTCCAGCTCCAGTATCTTCTCGTAAGTCCTCAGGGTGCGTGCGTTATATGTTGCCAGGTCGAGTCGTCGTAGGTGGCAACCGAACCTCCACCGGAGATTCTTAGCACCCCCTGCCCCGCCGTTACCATGGTCGCCACCGTAGCAAGGAATAGCGGGGCCGCCGGGGACTGAGGGCCGTTTTTTGCGTCGTTATTCATGGGGGGATATTTTTCATAGTTGCCACGCTTGGGGAGCGGGTTGGCAACCGCAGTTTTTTATTTTATCACAGTTGTTATCAGTAAGATGCTGCTGCCCATCTCCTGCCTGTCTCCCTCTGTCGCCTCTTACGACACCCACGGCGGGAAGACGGCAACCGCCACTAAACGGCATCGTGTATAGCCCATCCATATATATATATATATATATATATATATATATATATATATATATATATATATATATATATATATATATATATAATTTTTCGTAGCTCTGTGGTAAATTTCACTACGTCAACAATTTTTGTAGCATTTGCCGCACTATCTTCACCGTTTTGGCTGTCCGCAGCTTCTAGGTCGCTCATTATGGGTCTTGCTTAGTAACCTTAGCAAAATAAAACACACGAGTACCCTAGCCGGTTTGTTTACATTCCATGGCGAACAATGGCGGTGAAGACGAAGTGACGAAGAAGGAGGAACACGTGACTTATTCAACCAATCAGAGCGCACATGGTGTTTGGTTATTGCTTACTTATTATTTTACGCGTGAGTTCGGTAAGTTTATCAATTTGCGTAAAATAATACAATTTATCTGTCGTTTAGAATTCTACGCAGGTTTATAAATTTGCTAGGAAATTTATAAACTTGCGGAATAAAATCTGTAAGAGATCAATTATCAAATCAGCTTAAAGTAATTATATGGCTGTACAAAATTTTTGACGGTTGTATAGTCTTGTTTACAAATTTTGAGGTATACCTGACGAGAAAATGTGTCCTAATCTCCGACACACCGAATCGAATGCTGCCCACCCGAGTTGATTTCGTCGATTGACCTCTCGGTCGAACCTAGTCGGTGTAATTGTTCTAGGTAAACATATTCGTCGTGAACTTTCGAATGTAGTGCTCCTAACAACTAGTGACATGGATTTTGTTTTGTTCATGTTCATCTTACAGCCTATCCATTGGGAGACACTATTAAGGTCATAAAGCATAGTGCTAAGATCCCTCAGCGATTCTGCCATAACGACTATATCATCGGCAAACCGAAGGCGACTGGAAATGGAGGACGGAATTGAAGAGTTTCTCAAGAACTTCAAGTACTAGTTTTTCATCCGCTTTCAGAAGCTTCACTGTAATTTCGTCCTCGCCCGATGCCTTTCCGTTTTTAAGTGCTGGAGAGCCGTTGTGATGTCGCTCAGACTAACATCTGGGATATTATCGGAATAGTGTCGGATGACACTTACATTTGAATCGTTGCGTGTGTGACTCTAACGATGATGTGTACACTCCGTAGAACCTCTCAATCTCACTCAAAATCTCAGGTGTCCTGGGAACGATACTACATTCGGCCTTTAATTTCGACAGTTGGCTTTTTCTAGCAGACAGATCTCTGGCAAAGGCTTTGAAGCCTTTGTTTTACTCCATCGCTTCTTCAATACGAACTGTATTGAAGTTGTATAAGTCTCAGCGCATGCATTTGGAGATCTGTCTATTCATTTTCTTGTATGCTGTCATATCTGCTGAATACTGCAGCTTCATTTCCCGTCTAACAGCCAAGAGATTAAAAGTGTGGTCGGAGAGTTTTTGGATTCTTTCGCGACGGGTATTGCAGAACTTAGCTCCAACCGCATAAACAGTTTCCACGAGCTAGAAAATGGTTTTGTAATTCGAGTTTTGGGCATTGGATTTGAGCACGGGGAGACGGAACGTTGACTTTATTAGATGTTACTTCTCTAACTCAACGTTAAGGTTCAATGTGCCCCTTACCATTCGGTGATCGCTACCAGTTTTCACCCTTGCGATTACTGTGACATCACTAAATAGTTGTTAATATTTACACTACATACACTTCTTTACCTCACGATGTAGCAAACTAAACATACAATGCATTGTTTCTATTCCTTTTTTTATAGAAGAGGGGGCAAACGAGCATGCGGCTCGCCTGATGTTAAGTGACTACCGCCACCCATGATCAACCGCAACACCAGGAGAATTGCGGGTGCGTTGCCGGCCCTTTAGAAAGGAGTAAGCTCTTTTTTTGAAGGTCCCCAGGTCGTATCGGTCCGGAAAAATCGCCGGTGGTAAACTATTCCACAGAGAGGTTGTACGTGGAAGAAAACTCCTTGTGAAACGTACAGTGGTGGACCGCCAAGCATCCAGATGGTGTGGATGGTATCGGGACGTTTGCCGTGTAGTGCGTTCACGAAATTTGGCGGCTGGGATTAATCCGAACAATTCCTCAGAGCACTCCCCGTGATAGATGCGATATAATACGCAAAGAGATGCAACATCTCTTCGCAGCGCCAGTGAATCGAGCCAATCGGAAAGCACTCGGTCGTCGACGATTCGAGCCGCTCTGCGCTGGATGCGGTCGAGTGGAAGGAGCTGGTACTGGGGAGCCCCAGCCCAGAGATGGGAACAGTATTCCATGTGCGGCCGAACCTGCACCTTGTAAAGTTGCAGGCGGTGTGCCGGCATGAAATACTGTCCCGCTCTGCTGAGCACGCCAAGCTTTTTAGAGGCCAATTCGGCCTTCCCTTCCAAGTGACCACGAAACTGCACGTCACTCGATATGTCGACGCCGAGGATTCCGATACTGGATGAAGCAACAAGGTGAGTGCCTTGAAACTGAGGGGATACGACAAAGGGGTTCCGCGTTAACGCGCAAACTTGTGTCTTCTGGGCGTTAAACTGGACTAGATTTAGTCGTCCCCAATCCGAGACTCTGTTCAGCAAAAACTCGACTTCAGACACAAGTTTGTCCCGGCATTTGGAGACGTTTTCCCGAGAAATATTGGCTCGGCCGGTGTAAAGAGCATCACCAGTGCTGTCATCTGCATAGCAATGAATGTTACGGGTATACAACATATCATTGATATGCAGAAGAAACAGCGTTGGCGATAGCACGCAGCCCTGTGGAACACCAGCATTAATAGGCTTGCAATCGGAGCTTGCACCGTCTACAACGACCTTGATGCTCCGATCTGCAAGAAAGCTGGTGATCCAATCGCACAATTTCTCGGGAAGCCCATAGGAAGGAGCTTCGAAAGAAGCGCTTTGTGCCAAACCCGATCGAAGGCCTTCACAATGTCCAAACTAACAGCCAATGCCTCCCCTTGAACTCTACTGCCTCCGCCCATCTGTGAGTGAGGTAGACCAGAAGATCACCAGCTGACCGACCACGGCGAAAACCGTATTGGCGGTCACTAATCAGCTGGTGATCCTCAAGGTACCTCATGAGCTGGCAGTTTACAATGGACTCCATTATTTTGGAGAACAAGGAGGTGATGGCGATTGGCCGGTAGTTGGACGGGTCTGAGCGGTCGCCTTTTTTAGGGATCGGGTGGACGAAAGCCATCTTCCATGATTTTGGGACTACGCCTAGGGAGTAGGAGTACCGGAAAAGACGCGTTAAAACCGGTGCCAACTCTGGAGCACACGTCCTCAGCACAATTGGGGGGATTCCGTCAGGCCCACTCGACTTGTGGATGTCCAGGGAGAGGAGTGCTTTGCGAACCGAGCGCTGTGTGAACTGCACTTCCGGCATGGAGCACTCACACCACGGGATGGTCGGCGGCGTACTCCCCCGTCATCGAAAGTCGAGTTAGACGCAAAGAAAGAGCCTAGAAGATCGGCTTTCTCAATTGTAGTATGGGCCAGTGAGTCGTCCTCCCTGTGCAGAGATGGAAGAGATGGTTGACAGCCTTGGCGGGAGACCAGAATGCACGGGTTCCAGAAGGAAGGCGAACTAGTTTCTCGCCAATTCTGCCTATGTGCTCTGACTTTGCCTTGGCAATGACTGTTTTGAATGACCTAGAGGCGGAATTATACTTCTTTTTTAGAGCGCTGGTGTTTACATCCCGGGACGCTGATGCCTCAACCCAGGCTTGGTAGCACTCCTGCTTATAGCATGATGCTATTTTACAGGAGCGACCAAACAATGGCTGAGATTTGCCTCCAATGGGCACCACGGAGGAAGGAATAAAAAGTACCATACCCTGAAGTACCACATCAGTAACAGAATCCGCAATAACGTTGGGATCATCCGGCGAAAGAAGCAAACCCGCCCCCAAGGGTGGGATGCAAAGAAAGACCGCATCCCATCCCAATCGGCTGACCTATAGTGCCAAACACGGCGGCAGCCTGCAGAATGAAACCGCGATTTCAGCGTGAGTGGCACAAAACTCCGGACCAGACAATGGTCTGATATCCGTCCGGGTGAGAGGTCAGCAGAAGGTCCAACAGGGAAGGTGCATGATCCTCCACATCTGGAATCCGCGTAGGCGAAGTAACCAGTTGTGTCAGACCATATGCCAAGGCAAAATCATGAACAGATCTCCCCGCATGATCGGTTAAACGTGAACCAAGCCATTCGGCGTGATGGGCGTTAAAGTCGCCGAGGATCACGATCTCTGCGGAGGGGATCTGCTGTAGCAACGAATCTGCAGCCATTTGGACGTGGTCGAAGAGTCGGTCTGTTTCGGCATTACCGATATGGGACCTATAGAGGCACCCGTAGACGCGCGGATGGTCGTCGCTGTCTACGCGTAGCCAAAGGATGGACAGGTCCGAATCTTCAAGTCTGCCGAGGCGTCGAGAACAGATGTCCTCTCTGACGTAAACGCAAACTCCAGCCCGAGGCACAAAGGAGTGTTCCAGTTTGTACCCCGGGTAGGAGAGATATGAGACATCAGCCGAAGAGGACACCTGCGTCTCGGTCAGAAAGAGCAGAGCCGGCCTCGCCGTCTCGAGATGGTAGTGGACGGCGTTTAGGTTAGAGTGAAGTCCCCTGATATTGCAGAAATTCACGGACAGCGTGGCAGGGGTCGCCTTGGTCTTGTTGCTCCGTTTGCCCCGAGCAGTTGTAGTCTTGAGCGGAATTTTGCCCCCCCCCCCCAGAATACGTGGGGCAGCCTGAGCACCCACGCTCAGAAGTGGAGAAACATGGTCGTGGATGCTCAGCGAGGGATTCTCCAGGGGTGCTGGTACCATCCTGGGGTAGTCTATCATTATTTAATTCCGCTACCGTGTTAACGGGGGGGGGGGATATTTGGGCCTCCGGCCACCTGCACTCACCAGACGAAACGCGGAAGCAGAGCTTCCACTTCACGCCGGTATTCTGTGAGGTTGTGGTACCACCCCGGTTTGAGCCAGCCCATACGTGCAACAGCAAAGCTGCTGCGTGGCTCTACCACTGTTATAATTCCTGAATTTAGATCTAAAAAAACTCAAAACCTTGTTCGCATTAATTTTAAATACATGTTTAAATAAATTCTATTATATCTCTGAATAATAAAATTATTCAGAGATATAATAGAACACGTTCCTTTTTGAAAGGTTTTGAGGTCAGAAACGGCATAATTTTAAGATGATTGTGAGTGCTATCTGTTTCACATCGCTCGCTCCGTATCACCGTTGTGCGATAGAGAGAGCTGCAAATGTTGGAAGTAATTGCCTACATATTCCTTTTAAAATATTGTTTCGAGCGATAACGTTTTCACCCCTCTAAAACTTTACGAAATGACACAATTTTCGTCTATTTAGATTCAGTATAACTTAATTTAGGTTTGTACGTTTTTCTTTTTTAGTAATTCAGTTTAGTTGAATTAAAAAAATAAATACGCTCGAGGAAGTTTTTAAGTCAAAATATTTAGATTCTAATAACTTATATCGTACGCGATTTTTCCTTAAAATAAAAACTTATAGACCTAGTTTTTCATTATATCTACAACATTTCTAAAAAATTATGAAAATTAGACTATGTTTACGGAATGGAAAACGTTATCGCTTTTTGTATGAAAATTTACGGCTTCAAAATCCTCTTAAATCGTGTGAAGTAGAAAGTACTTATTACAGATTTAATTACAAAAAATACTATTACAGAAATGATTATTAGGCTGAGTTCGAATACCTATTATTTGGAAAACATAATATAACTAGTTTCGAAGTATTCAAAGTAAGTAGGTTAGTGTTCAGCCACTTAGCGATCCTAGCAAGGTCTTCTTCAGTAGATCTACGAATAGAATCGCAAGAGTCACCAGTAAACATTACTGCAGTATCTGCATAGGAGATTATGTTGCCCTCGTTAATGTCCATGTTGGTTAGATGCATAAATTTAGTATGAACTCCTGGAGTATGAACTCCAGGAGTTCATACTAAATCTATGGTTAGATGATTTATGTAGATTTAAAACAAAGTGGGAACCAGGATCCTGTCCTGTGGAACTCCGAGTGTTATATCTGATTCATCGCTTAAGTATTCCCCTATCTTTCTGCTTTCGATCCTTAAGATATTCTTTAAATAATTATAAGTGAGTATCCAATAATCCTATATCCTAAAGTATTGATTTAATTTGACAAGGATTGATTTTCCATATTTCCAAGAGATCCTCTTAAGCGGCAGATTTTGATTGCAGCTTGTAGAAATCATGAATCTTGGATACCTAAATGGACTTGCACCATTTGCTCCGAACATTTTGATAGATCATATTTCATACCCCAAGTTATCAATAAAAGAAGGTTAGCCGATACTGCTGTACCAAACTTGAACTTGTGGGAGGTAATGTCTAGCTGTAATTATATCAATAGATAAAATAGTTTTATTATAACCATTGACATCAATATTATTCTTATTGAAAATATTTTAGAATTACGGCAAGTTTACAATTATGACTTCTTATATTTACGAGAACACGACACATTAAATGAAACTAATTTTGCGAATTTTATCGTGTTAAGTTTTTAAAAACGACCGTATCTAAGTGAACAGACGAAACACTAAGGAAAATTAAACTAAAACAATGTTTTTTTTTTATTCCTTGGTCATGGTGAAATGATGAAATGTGACGTGATGAAATATCATGCTAGCACTCAAAAGCAATATGGCTATGTCTACTACGAGTTTGATATTATATCCGATAATTTCGATGAAACTACTGACGCATTAGTATTTTTATTGCTCGATATAAACACAGCACGGAAAGTGCCCATAGCCAACCTTTTGATTAAATTTCAATTAAAATCTGAGTTTGATGACGCTTTCAAAAACTGGCCATAAGTAATTATATTTACTAATAAAATCATAACTTTACATAACACTAATAAACAACCACATAACACTAATAAACAACCCTTCATTGCTGGCCGCATGAGGAAGCTCAAAGTCATTCAGCGAACTACGGAGACGGCTATCCTCTGGGCTTTCAGAGAACTAGAGAGCCCGACATAGCCCAACAGATTAGTAAGCTGAAGTGGCAGTGGACCGGCCATATAGTTCGAAGAATCGACAACCGATGGGGTGGGGGGTGGGGGGAATGTTCTCGAGTAGCAGCCTCGTAGCGGTGGGTGAAGTGCAGGGCTACCCCCCCAATAGATGGAGTGACAACCTGGTAAGACATGCAGGAATTCGTTGGATACAGGTGGATCAGAACCGTGCTTTGTGGCATCCCTTGGGGAGGCCTATGTTCAGCAGCAGTCTTGTGAAGGGCAAATGTGAAATGAAAACATAAAAAAAGTAAAAAATTTAAGTGACTTGTGAAAATGAAAAAAATACTAAAAATAACTTTTACCAACGTAGAACTTATGCGGACTATGATGATGTGTTCATCGATAAACAATATCGACATAGTCCCCGCATTACGTTGCTTACGCATGTAGACACCAGCACCAGTGTATCGACACGTGTACAATTTGATGGTGTGCGTAAATGCAATGAACACAAACCCCAATGATGTAGTGTGCGTGTATAGTGACGCGATTCAATTATGCATTTGTAGTGAAGTACACAGTAGTGTGTTTTTGTTGCGACTCCTGACATTGACAAACTTTCTGTTAAGGAATTAACGCGCATAGCATCTCCAGTTGGTTGAATACTCAAAGCACTAAGCTTTAATTACGAAGTTATTAAATTTTGTATGGTATGTATTCCCATAAAACATTCATTCATCAAAAAACAAGCTTTTAAATGTAGCATAACCCTTTCATCCACTTAGTTTTTCAATAACATGATCATATTACCAAATATAACTTATAAAAATACAGGCCATTAGCATAATTTTACCTTAAAATGATTCACTCCATATAAATTAGATAAGATTGTAAGGTCTCATACCTTTGTCTACTTTTGTTGACGAATTTATCAAATAACAACAACAATATTGTCATGAATGTCACTTGTCACAGTGTTGCCAGATCCAGAGGTTTTCCTCAATCTAGGGGTTTTTGGAGGACGTTGAAGTTTTTTTAGAGGTTTTAATATCACGAAATTAATCTAGAGGTTTTTCTGAAGGTTTTTCAATAGTCTTACCAACTTCCGAATTCTTTTTCAAAACAGACAATGCCAACAATTCATTATCGATATAAAATATCGATATGGTAGTATCGCAATTAATTTGTCCGTCTTATACTCATAACTTTATCTATATTGATGTATTTAACCTACATACAAAATGTAATAGTGTTGGAGGTTTAGGTTTGTGTGTTTTGTTTTGTTGTTTTTTGCCTTCGTGACACAAAATTTTATTGAGTAGGTGTGCAGTATTGTCTATGTAGTGTTTCTTCCCCCGCACCAAAATGACAGACTTTTTTGTTCGTAGCATTAGGCGCATTACTCGTCCATTGGCTTGAATGGTCTAAGTACGTAGCTTGTATGTAGTGGAAACTTTTTATTTTTGATAAATCTGATTCACACGAAACTTGACCGAATAAAAATTCAGAGGTTATTTGGAAAAATCTAGGGGGGGAAGGTGAAAAAAATCTGGCAACACTGAGTTGTCAGCTTGTCAGTAAACTTTTTTTAGCTTGAGTTAGAATAAATATGGAATAAACAAATATTCTTGTGGCAATCTGTTATTTTAATACAGTTTTCATAACTTAAGAGCTCTTTAAAATAATGGAAGTGAACGGTGTAGTTTTATGTGATAATCTAATCAAGTGGTTACAGACATTAAACCTTACCGCAAAACATGAAAATCCATCAGGTGAGACCTGGGTGAGACTTTCTAACGAAATATAATAACTCTATTGAAATGATTTTATTTTTATTGCAAGAAGAACAAAAAACTAGTTTCCAAATGCATTTTGTCTCTGTCTGCCGCTCTGCAGCTCTGTATTCACTGTTGTGCTCCGGTAAGGGCTAGTATAATTGCAATACAGATTATAAGGCATTCCATCTTAATCCTCAAATCTGACAACATATCGGCAGCCTGCTTTGTTTATATTTGTCTGCAGATGTCAATTAGCAACGAGCTGCATTACCTGCTTACTATCAAGTTTTCTACAATCTTACACAATATCCTTGAATTAAACCTTACATTAATACTTATTATAATTTTCACAATCCAGAGTTATCAGATGGTGTGGCTATCGCTGAAGCTCTTACTCAAATTGCACCGGAATATTTTACATCTTCATGGATTTCCAAGATTAAAACAGATGTTGGTCATAATTGGAGATTAAAAGTCAGCAATTTAAAGAAGATATTGGAGGGTGTTGTGGGTATGTATTTTTATTTCTATCAGTATATATATATATATATATATATATATATATATATATATATATATATATATATATATATATATATATATATATATATATATATATATATATATATATATATATATATATATATACTAGCTTGCCAGGT
Source organism: Parnassius smintheus behrii (assembly GCA_036936625.1). Taxonomy (NCBI): domain Eukaryota; kingdom Metazoa; phylum Arthropoda; class Insecta; order Lepidoptera; family Papilionidae; genus Parnassius; species Parnassius smintheus. The sequence goes on along the minus strand of JAUPFT010000002.1, from coordinate 41,290,830 downwards.
AGACGTTGTTCTGCCCTTTTCGATGACCTATTGAAATGATCCTATTAAAAATCCTTAAATTCGCAAAAAATAAATTGTAGTTCACTCATGGGCAAAAACACTATCCTATCTCTCAAGTTGGACCAAACTGCACATGGTGTGCAAATTTGATTAAAATTGGTCAAGTAGTTTAGGAGTCCATCGCGGACAAACAACTTGTCACGTAATTTTATATATATATATATATATATCGAGCGCAGTGGCGAAGCTAGGGCTCCAAACTAGGGCAAGCCCAAGATATGGTTTTGTTGTTTTTAGCAGTTTAATAAAAATACACCAATCTTGAGCTGTCTCCACTCTTTAGTTTCATATTCAGTGCTGACAAGGCGTGTTTAATAACAAAGTACAAACAAACTATGTACAAAGTTAAAGATGGGACACCTGGTAGATGTGAAACCTCGAAATTGTATTTTGTTTAAGTTATATGCATAAAAGAACAGATTACGACAGGAATTAGATAGTTATAATGAGAAGATAAAGCTTTGCTAATTTTTTACCATAAAATAATGACTATTTATTATAATTATAATTATTAATTTTCAATTCATAATAAACTGTACAAAATCATATTTTTAAACTCGTATATCATTATTAATATAAATATTGAGTTACTAAACCTTTAAATACGCCTAACTTAATTAAACTTTAATACTAGCGTCCTGTACCTATATTTAAAGTATGAAGAAATGTTTATTGAATATTAAATTTCATTTTTAAAGATTTTTACCCTTTCCGTTACCGTTAGCACTTCATCACACTTATATTCATCACAATGAACACTATTATCCTCCCATTTTCACTGAAAATCTTCGAAAAAGCATAAATTTGTAACAAACACAACAAAAACAAACATAAACATTGAAATGTGAAGTGAACTTGCATATGAGGGGCCCGCAACCACTCGCTAGTCGCTAACGCACTCCTAAACAACTTCATGACAAAGCCAGGCTTGTTGGCTCTATAGTAATTGCTATATAAACATTTCGTAGTTATATTTCATTATAGAATATTTTGCCATAGGTTAGAAAGAGAGCAATTGTCTTCTCGAAAGCCCCGTAAAAAGCCCACGCGAGCAAGGGAGACAAGTAATCGCTCTATTAAAACTCTACGACAGCAGCAGTATCGCCACAGAGTACCTTTGTATAAACGTATTGCTAAGGCAATACGAGGCCATCAGTCGACGTGTCGAACAGTGGAGTGCGCGGAAAAGTCGAAATAATTATAAACAGTTTATGAGTTATTTTATTATTTGATATTATTGATTTATTCAGTTTTAATATGGCAAGCCTGGCTTTTCGGCTTTAATGGAAGCTTCGCCACTGGTCGAGCGGTTTAAAAAAATATCCGCAATAAATTATTTTATTTATATTGAAGTTTGTATAAAATTTTTAATTTTACCACTTGTAACCATCAAAGCAGGAATGAAAAAGGTGTCAAGATGGGTACCACATTTGTTGACTGCAGAACAATAACTCAACTGGGATGAAATCTCAAGGGATTAACATAACTTCATTAACATTGTTTCCATAAAAACTAGACTTTTTAAAAATAATAACCACTGATGACATTTCATCACTATATTCCTGAGACACAACAGTCGGGTTGGATTTAGAATAATTTGTTAGGAATTTGGAGGAGTAGGGTGTTGTATTTTGTAGAGATTTGGTCCCCGATTATAACAATGTAAGGTAATGCACTGTTTTCGAGAAAATTAAAAAGAAAACTATTATAACCTAGAATGGGTAAAACATGGAAAAACTAATGCAATTGAGTTGCAAAAAATTGCTGTAAAAGCTTGATAGCATACAGTGAAAAGTCTATATAATGACACTCAAGGAACTGTGCATATTTTGATGTTGTTGTCAAATGAAATGTAGAAATATTTGTATTACAACTACTTTTTCGTCAATACACAGTGATTTTCTCTTACTAGCAATGTTTACAGTTTGAAAGTCTGTGAGCAACTAGGTATCATATCCTACGTACCCGTATCCTACGTTTAGATAATCCATGACTCCTAGTAACTACAGTATACATGTGCATGCAATAAAAATTTTTAAATAAAAAATGGATTTTTTGATTTCTTAGAGTTTAAAATGTATGATGCCGACAGTCGAGTTAATTATGGTCAGGATAATAAGCAACAAAAGAACATACACAGCTATGCAGTTTTTATTAATTTTTGCAACTTAAACAGTACTTTTTATTATTAGGTTGTTGAGAGTGGTTGTAATGCTATATAGCGGATATCATTCTATGGAAGACATGCTAAACCAACCAAAGCTGAGTGATGTCGTCGCTTTATGGAGTTTGTCGTTAAATCGTAATACATTACGTAGAGTTTACACTCTATATAATTTTGTATAAGTGCAAAAAGGACGTCAGACTAGTGTCACATATTATTATCCTTCTATGGTATTTTCATTCTTCTGTACTGTACTTCTATATTATTATGTTTACAAACAATTAAGAAATGCTTATTACATACTTTACACTCAGAAGTCCTTTCACTTGAATAGGTGAGAAGGTTGTGCCAAGAGCGAATTGCAGCGCAACTCCTGCCACAGCCTTCGTGGTTATTTTTTACCGCCCAGAAATGCTTGAGCATCCAGAAATCCTTTCAGTTGAGTTAGGTTAGAAGCCAAATTTAAAAAACGCCTGGCGGGAAGAAAGTTTTTCACAATCAAAGAGGTGATAGTTGAGGCTGAGCGGTTTTTTTGGAGAGTACGAGAGATCAGCCTATAAAAGCGGCATAGAAACGCTGGAGCATAGATTGAATAAGCATATTGGGATAAGGGGAGAACATGTAGGAAAATAGAACAATTTTTTAATTTTATTTTCTTTGTTTGCTTAGTTGGGCTGAGAACTTTTCAAACCACCATTGCACCTTAACTATTGAATTAAAATTTGTCACCATAAGTTTATCAGGCGGAAATTGGTTAAGTAATATGACCATTATTTGTAGTTTTTCATAATTAAATAATTAAGTACCTAATGTTGAAAGATGCAATGAAGAGTTATACATACATACATAAAAACTCACGCCTGTCACCCAGAGGGGTAGGCAGACACTACAGACTTCCATTTGGCACGATCCTGACACACCTCTCTCGCCTCCTTCACATTCATACACCTACGCATACATGCTCGTCGGTTAAGGGTACTCCTAATTTGGCCCGTTTTCAATAAATCGCCAATTTGGTCGATAAATTTTCGCCTAGGACGTCCCTTTCCGACTTTGCCATTCACTTCTGCAACATAAATTTTCTTTGTCACTCTTTCCTCATTCAGTCTTTCCACATGACCAAACCACTGGTGGTTTGGTCAAGAGTTATCTATCTATCTATATATTTTGACTCTTAATTCCAAAATCAATTGCGGCAAAGATCTGGTTATGAGTAAGTAAATAATATTAATGTGAAATATATGCATGAAATAAAAGATAACTAGAATTTTGCAGCTTAAGAGTATGGCATCGTGTTAATATTAAAAATATGTTGCAAAAATTTTAAAATGCTTATTGTGTTGCAGACTATCACCAGGACATACTTAATTTAAGTCTACAAGAGCTTTCAAGACCTGATGTTGTCAATATAGCAGAAAATGCTGATCCAGCTGACTTGGGACGGTTGCTGCAGCTGGTTCTCAGTAAGTTATTGTCATGAACTTCATACATTGAAAGTCTCTTATTAATACAACTATCAATTTAATTAATTAGTTGCATTCATCCAAGAAAAATACATATACGGGGTAGAGCCATGCTGCAGTTATATTAGTAGTATAGTTGTAGCATGAATGGGTTGGCTCGACTGGGGAAGGACCACACTCTCAGGATACCTGCGTAAAATAGTAGCTTAATGCTGCTGTGTTTCGTATGGTGAGTGTAGAGAACCGGATACCCTTTTTACTGGAAATGAGGCATTCCATCTTAGTTCTCACGGGTGACAACGCATCTGCATTTTGATTCATAATCGAGGATAGATGTAGATGACTATGGGCCACAGCAACCACTTACCATCAGGTGGACTGTGTGCTCGTTTGTCATCCTATCCTATAGAATAAAAAGGAGAAATATATTTTAATTTGAGAGTTTATATAACACTAGCGATCTGCCCTGGCTTCGCATGTGTGATAACTCGATTCTACAACAGCTACCGGGTCCGACTATGACTACAATCTTCGCGGAAGTGCATGCAATATGTTGACAAAGTTTTACTGCAATCTGATGACCGGTATGGCAGCACATAAAATACGAACAAACAAATATTAATTTTTATATATTAGATAAGTGAGCCGTGGTAGCTCAGATGGTTAGCGCTCGCTGTAAATTTCACAGTACGCGAGCAAACCGGGTTCGATCCCCGCCGGCACCAATGAAATTGTTAATTGCAATTTTAAGTGCTGATTTACCACGTGCTCGGCGATGAAGGAAAGCATCGTGAAGAAACCTGCATGTCAAAGAAATAAGAAAGAAAAAATATTTCGAAGACATGTGAAGTTCGCCAACGCGCATTGGGGCAGCGCGGCGGACCCTTCCTTGCCCTAAAACCCTCTCAGAAATAAGCGGCGGCCTGTGCCCAGCTGTGGGACGTATATGGGATGTAACTTTAGTTTACTTTAGATAAGTACATTTTAGTTATTGAAACATATTCATGTTGTTAAGCACTCAATAAGTAATATTGCAGACTTTTTTAAGCTGCAATTTAATCTTAACTTGAGTGTTTTTACTGGAAATGAGGCATTCCATCTTAGTCCTATTGGAAACAACTAATCTGCGTTCTGATTGATTCTGATTAAATGTAGATGTCTTAGGACCACATCATCCACTTACGAGTACTATCAAATGGACTCTTTGCATGCTTGTCACCTCCATTCTATTAAAAAAAAAACATGGAGTTTGCAAAATTATTTTCTCGAAATTTTTGATTGAATCAAAATAATTCATTTAAAGATAAAATACGCATTTTAATTTATTTAATATTTATTGAACTTTAAAATAGCCTGTATTTTCCTCACGCCAAAAGCATTCTCTTAAAAACTTCGCACATTGGTTCACAAGTTAGAAAGAGGTGGACGTCGAAGTGGCTACCGCTATGTCTCCTGTTATGGCTCCTTTAAACGTCGATAGATGCGTCTGCGGCCGTCGACAGTTGCATCAGCAGATGAATCAGCACGAGCCGTCCACACTTCTGTAGATCGTTCAGTCTAGACATGTGTCAATCATTCATTTCTAGTGACCGGATCATTTCTGGCTTCATTACTCTGTGAGTCTGTGAGATCCATTCGGAACCAAAAGTTTTCGATTTGACTTTGTAATAGCACCATCTATTGCATGCTATAGGTAACAAAGTATTGTATCGAACAAAAATTTTTTTGACTTTCGAAGTGGTAAGTACAAAAGACGCTAGATGGCATAAAAACAAAAGCCTCAAGTGATTCAATTGATTTGATTTGATTTTGATTGATTATGCAATATTATTATATATTTTAAATATTTAATAAATTTGTTTATTCTTAAATTTCATTCCTAACAATATACAATTTTATCTTACTTTACATGTCTAAAAATAAAGTAACATTTATTTGCTACAAAATTAAACTTTTATCTTATACTTATATAGGTGGTTGAAAATTATCATATCTTTTGAAGTGTTATTGTTAGTAAACCTCACGAAATGATATTTTTAACTCATATATATAACAAATAAATATAATAAAATGTAAAATAATTTTTAATTTAGGTAACAATATTATAATAAAAACCCTTAAATAATAAAAATACTCCTGATACTCCACTGTCTGCATTGTTTATTCGATTCGCCTGTTTATTCGGATCATTCGGGATTCGGTAGGTTTTCGGCTCATTCACAATTCACACCAATCACGAGTTAAAAAGGTACCGTCAATTGTTTGTGATTGGTTGTACCGGTACATTCAAAAACAAATGAATGAACCATCAATACTTTTAAGTGTATCATCTCAAACGAGCGAATCATGCATGATTAACACATTTCTAGTTCAGTCTGTGTTAATTCTCGACAGACGCAACTCGGATGCACGCACCACGCAGCGTTTTATAAATGAATGTTGAAACCGTAGCTGCTACTTATTTATTTAGTACTTTTAACTACTACTTAAGTGTGCATCGCAGTAGAGTTATTAAAAAGAAATGGAATTCGCAACTCCGATAGCACTTATGCATCGCCAGACGTTTCGTCAGACGCCGTGCGCTCGCGCTGAAAACTTGCGTGCCACAAAAACCGACAACAAACGGGTTGGCGGCAGACGCATCTGCCGACGTTAAATACCTACCACATACGAGCAGATGTCGTCGGATGACGCATTTGTCGACGTGTAGAGGTGGCTTTATGCGCATTAGCGTAGGTACATACTATAATTGTGAATATATTAATAGTAAAAAATAATAAGGTTTAGAGAAAACGAAAACGGCGGAGAACAAGTATCCATCGTATTATAATTTAAAAAAAAAAAAACACTTGTCGATAGATTTCTTTAAAAAATTATAAATAAAGATAATTGTTAATCGCAACAAACCATCAACAATTCTAAAAATTATAGTACTAGCTACCAACCAGTTCCAAATGAACTAGGAATTTTAATTTTACCAAATAATGCTAGGAATTTTCTACGTGATTCCGTTCTGGTGCAGTGTTATTCTTACTAGATCTATTAATTCTTCAATAGGTGAAGAAGTGGCTTGTCCCAGCGCTACTGCATCAGGTTCGTAAATATAGTGTCTTTTTCAATAAAATTTTTTGTCAACCAGGTTGTGCAGTTAATTGCAATAAAAAGGAAGAGTACATCACTCGTATTATGGAACTAGAGCTATCATGTCAGCGCTCGATAATGCAAGCAATACAGGTTTGTTAAATTTATTTTGAAATCAATATTGAAACACTCCAGAATTTTTACACAGGTCCAACTAGCTAGCTAGTTCTAGCTAGTTAGCCAGTAGGCGATTTCTAAGTACGTTGGACATTTTACGTATAGCGATCTAAAGTTTTTTTGCCTTTTGGTACCACTTGTGAAATATTAAAGATCCCTTTAACTTCGAAGAGCGAGAGATATTCAACATGTATTCAACATGAATAGATGTAGACGTCTATGTGCCACAGCAACCATTTACCATCAGGTGGACTCTGTGCTCGTTTGTCACTCTATCCTATAGAAAAAATCAACATGTATGTGGCATAAACGAAGGATGGCTTCTCCAACTTTGTTTTATTTATTGTTTACTGGTATTGTTTATTGTTTTTTTATAAGTTATAAGACATCTGAGGTAATAGATGGGCCGTCGGTGTTACGTTATTAATTTATCACATGACGATAACACTGACAAAGAAAATTTCGGCCTTTATTTATGTTAAATTTTTCTATTTTGGTGGACCATGCTGATTAGACAACTGTCAAATGTAATGCCACATGCACCTAACCCCAAACATATTGATGCTGTGTATACTGCGTTGGTCTTAGTTGGTGGAGAGGCTGTATTCTGCCCGCTTGCCTCGATAGATCAGTAGATTTCACCACACGAATAGTTTGGTAAGGAATATAGCAAACGATGAGCAATATATATGATACATATACAATCTTAAGAGTCTATTAAAAGTCCACTGCTGAACGTTAGATTGGCCTTCTCTTTTTTTATATACAACGAGTAACAAACCTTTTTACCCGTTAACTGCGTTATTAGAATCAGTATTCAAGCGTATAGAAATATATTTTTTTTCATAAAACAACCATAATTTTTTTAATTTAATTTAAAAAAATTGAAAATTGTATGTGGTTTTATTTCCTCTAACCTCACTACACGAGTAATACGCGGTTCTGACAATCCTCTTACTTCTCGGCCAATGCAGAGATAATAAAATCACATAGAATTTGCAAAAAAATTTTTTTAAATGTGTTTTTTTTTAAATAAAATTATTTCTATACGCTTGAATACTGATTCTGATAACACACTTAATGGGAACCACAGGGTTTTTGTTACATATTGTATATTGTCTAATAGCGGATATTTGGCATAGTTGCCACACTTAATAGGTAGGTGCGTTGTTACATGGAAGATGCTACTGCCCATCTCCTGTTTTCTTGTTTATCTCGTCTTTTACGACACCCACAGAATGATATGGGTTAGTATTAGATATTGGGCGTATTAATACGCCGACACAACACTGCGCAATTATTCATCTTATTTAAATATAAAAATAGTAAATGTTACTTACAATTTATAATTGAAATATTTTTGCAATGTACGTAACTCATTTTAAGCGTAATGTATGTTACAAAAAATGTATTAAGCAAATAACTTACCCAACAGCACTTTCAGCGGGGTGCATGCTCGTTAGACAGTCGAACTCAAGAACTACGTACGTTTTTGTTACCTACGCGTATTTAACGTCCTTGGATCACGAAAAAATGTTGGCGTTATGAATGTTACATGCATCAGTTTACACTCTAGTTTCGCGCTAGTTGCACTGTTAGATCAAGATAGTGTTATTTTTACTATTAGTTTCACTATCTCTAGCAGGTTGTCGCAATATAAGACTTTTTTCAACGTTTGTTTTTTACGAGACTGACCATTTTTGTGTAAAAAATTATTCATAAAAACTGTCGGATATTTTGTAACTTTTACAATTATTGTTTTTACTCTTAGTGAGCTATAAAGATATCCTAAAGTTACCCTGGTGAATTGTGGTGTGGCGTCATGATTTTCATGTTAGACCATTGTTTGAAAGGAATTAGAGACATTGACTCTGGGACCGAATCGAGGCAGCTTGCACTTGGAGCCGGCGGCCACTGAAACTGATGTTGATATGCGAGATGCCCTTGCACAAAGATGTCATGAGCTTGATAACCAGGTATTTTTTTTAATAATATATTGTAACGCGATTTTTACGTGTGTAACTTATTTTAGTTTTACTTATTTAAGAACAAAAAATTGGAGATTGTAACTTTTTATAGAAATAACTATATTCAGAGAGAATTTTCCCTTTACTTAAAGTTAAGAAGTTAAAGTTACAGCCTATATACGTCCCACTGTTGGGCACAGGCCTCCGCTTATTTCTGAGAGGGTTTTAGGGCAAGGAAGTGTCCGCCGCGCCGTCCCAATGCGTGTTGGCGAACTTCACATGTCTTCGATTGTTTTTTAATTATTCTCAGACATGCAGGTTTCCTCACGATGTTTTTCTTCACCGCCGAGCACGTGGTAAATCAGCACTTAAAATTGCAATTAACCATTTCATTGGTGCCGGCGGGAATCGAACCCGGTTTACTGTGAAATTTACAGCGAGCGCTAACCATCTGAGCTAACACGGCTCCCTTTATTTGTAACTGTAAAATCAATAAATTGACTGTTGCATATTAGTTTAGCTAAAAATTTAATTCAGAAACAAATATCTTGCACCTTCCGCGACACGATAATCAACAAACTGCTTGTTGCTTTGTTATTAAGGCGACACCGTGAAAAAATGCACCTCCTTTCATCGAATAGTATAGGACTATGACACCACTAACGAAAGTGGGATTTTGATATAGGTAAATTCATGTCTTTATCTTGAATTTGATTGCTCAAAAACACGATTGTATAATTTTGACTCGATCATAATTATTTGCGAAAACACCTTTATAAAAATCACTATAGTTGAAATTACAACGAAATCATTTGATCTATATGCTTGGGAATCACTCAAATATATTCATAACATCAATATTCATAATTTACTTACTCATTATTTTGATAACTTAAATCAATAATTTTTTTAAAAATATTTTAAGGTTCTGACAATTTCTAAGCGCTTTAATCGTCGCGGGCGCTACGCAACTTTAGACCTTATGACGGCGTTTCTTCAAGTTTTTATAGAAATTATGTATTCACTCGGATCAGTACGGCGATAGCGTTTTCAATGTGTCGTCTTAAGGCATAATAACATTTCACAGGACGAATAATGGGAACAATAATCTGCGACTTGACTGCGAAAGGAAATATTTAACGCGAATGTCACGAGGAACGTGTGATATCATATGCAATAATTTTGTTTCATCATTCATTTATTTGTGTCATTGCTCATGGGATGATGTTAGGCATAGTTGCCGCTTGGCGAGCGGGTAGGCAACCGCAGTTTTTTATTGTGCTATTGCTGTTATCAGAAAGATGCTGCTGCCGTCTTCTGGTTCAGTGTCCCTCTGTCGCCTCTTACGACGCCCACGGGACGAGAAATTTGAAATTTGAATGGTGTCGTCTGTGATTGAATTAATTTGCAAAATGACCACTTGTTGAGTTTTGGATGTGATAGGGGCGATGAAGTTATCGCTATATCTGTTTTATTAATGATTTTTAGTTTCTATCTCGAGTTTGACTTACAAAGCTCTGGCGACCGTCTGGTGGTGGAACATTCAACCAAAAACACTGCGTACATATTAATTGTTTAGGTCGACAGTGAGTATCTTCCTTTCACTGTTAGTACGTGTGTATCAACACTGTTCCTGCGCTCACTGAACGTCAGTGTCAGTCGGTCACCTGTCTCAGCGTGGTAAGGGCTAATTTACCAAAAAGATATGCATGGTGTGCATTGGACAGTTAGCATTGCATTAGGCTATTGATGATGCTAATGATTCGTTTCCCTGGTGTTTTCTAAAATAGAAGAATGATTGTTTAATGCAAATCCTGTAGCATTTTCGTGTTGACAGAAACCATTCTATCTCAGTGTTGATTGACCTAGGTGAAAATTCTTCAAGAGGAGAAGATGACGCTGTTAAGCGAGGTTAGCCGGTTAACGGCGTCTCAGTCGGGCGGAGGGTTAGGTGGAGCGGGTATGGGCGGTGAGTCGGGGGAGGAGCTGGTGGAGCGGGAGCTGGACGAGGCGGGCGCGTCGCTGGGGCCCGCGCACGCCGGCACGCTGCGCTACAGCCAAATGCGCGCGCAGCTCGACGCGCTCAAGCACGAGCTGGATAAGCTGGAGCTGCAGCGCGACGATCAGCGCGCGCGCGCCGACCGGCTCGAGCGCGAGCTCGCCATGCTGCGCCTCAAGAACGACGAACTGCAGGTCACTGAATATCTCTCTCCATACGTAACATTCTCCTGTCCGTGTGTATAAACCTAAACGGTTAGATGTGATAGAGGGGTGTGTTGATTCGCGATAGTATAGATTCACAATTGGACCCAGTTGGTGGGGCTGTTATTAATATCCAGAAATCACCCGTGCGAAGTCGGTTCGGATCGATAGTGTTATAATATAATGTCATTCAGACCGAATTTCGGCCACGGCGGCCTGCCTCAACGGAGGCTAGCCATCGGCGCAGGACAGGATTATAGTGCTCAAGTGTATGCGCAAGCACAGGTGCACTCTCTATTCCCTCACTCTCATAATCAGATGCTTTCCGAGCATGGGGGTGAGACACTGCCAACTTCCTGAGTCCGGGCAACTACTGAGAATTTCTTGACAGAAAAACTCAATAATTGATTTTGAATGAATATACTTTTATTGTACACCACAAACAAATATACAGTTAACAAAACACAAAAAAGATTATAATATTATGTAAGTACAATTTGGCGGCCTTATCGCTACATAGCGATCTCTTCCAGGCAACCAAAGGTGTAAGGATTAGAACAGTGAGAACTAGGTAGGTGGTGCAATATAAATATACATAATATAATAGCGATTTATAGACAATACATGCAATAAAATTACATACAAATAACTAATACATGAAATTATATAAATTGCTTAAATATAATAAAAATAAAGTAAAACATATGTAAATATAAATATACATACATACATACATATATATATATAAATATATAAACAAACTCACACACTCACCCAAATATAGATATACACACACACACATATATATATATATATATATATATATATATATATATATATATATATACACATATATATACATACATAAAAAAATCCTCAAACAATAATATAAAGCAGATAAATACAACAGATACATAATCACTTAATTTATTCTAACGGTGTTCAAACGACTGAGACAAGTAATGCTCTTTAAGTAGTCGCTTAAACATAACAATCGTTTGTGCTTTCTTGTGATTGATTTTGTTGGCCCGACCCGTGACTCGAACCCAGGACCTCATGATCAGCAATCGCACTACTACAACCACTAGACCAACGAGGCAGTCAGTGTTATAATATAGTATATTAATAATACGCGATGAGAAAATTTTGGACCCCTTTCTAAGCATATTGCGCGCACGGAGAAGTGTGACATTTGGCATAGTTAAAGTTTACATGGAGAAGGAGTTCAGAAAGCTAAATTTTATATATAGTGTGTTACAAATACATTAAATAGAACATTCGTTGTTTACATTTATACTACCAATGTCAAACACATAATAGTCTATCATTTGCTTTCGTTTGTACTGCTAATTTCATATGGTCAAACATTCGCACAGAGTGGACATTGTCGCGAAAAACAATATGTTACGCAATAAAGTCGCTTCTAAACGACTTTCTATTTTTTCTCAATGTAGCTTAAGTATGTATGTTTCGGTAATTATGTTACTTGATTTAAATCATGCAACCATTCAATTAAAATGTTTCTTTATTGTATAAGATGTAAAGCGGATGTTATATTATCAGGACAATAAATAATATGGAAGGATATTAAAACAATTATACATGTTTGTCATATAACCTGATTGTCGTCATTTAACGTTTATAATAAAAATATGTGATGTACTAGATTTAATTAAGTTATTAGAATTTATGATTACAGATCTCATGTTGATACTTACGGAAAAAATGTGACGAGCCTATGATCCCGACGGGTTCCTTGTCAGACTTGTAGGCGGAGACTATTTAAAATGTTTAGAGAGCTCATTACTCTATGTTATATAAATCTTATTTCACGCATGCTGAACTAAACATCTAACGCGGTAATTGCAGTCACTATCGCTGCTGTCATTCATTAAAATTTCAAATCAAGTTCTATTTATAAATACTGAACAAAAAATAATCTACTTGATGATATAATGCATATCAGAGCGTTTTGTCACTTGGTTATTATTGAATGGAGAAGAGGTAGAGAAAATATGTAATATAAATATAAAAATAAAAAAACGTTCTCGTTGTGAAATTTGGTATGTTAATAAAATGAAATTAAACAAGGTGATATTGCTGATCGAGTTCGACCAGGGTGACAAGTGATAGCTTCCGAATAATACCAAAAACACAAAAAGTCAAACCAATGCTATCGTCACTGAGGCCTTTAATTTATGGTCTTCTTTTGATCTAGGTTTTTCTTGACAAATTATCATTTTATTATTATTTTTATAATCATATCATTATTCAGGACGTGTAATTTTTATTATTACTTTGTTACTTTATTTTTATAGAATAATGTGATATATGGATGCATGGCCTATAGACATCCACATCTATCCTCAGTTAAGAATCAAAATTCAGATGCGTTGTCACCTCTGAGCACAAAGATAGAATGCCTCATTTCCAGTAAAAAGAGACTCCGGTTCTCTACATTCACCAGACGACACACAGCAGCGTAAATTTATTTGTGTTGTAGACTTTGAATAAACGTGTTTTCTTTCTACATTTCTTTCATTGGTCGTCACCACTAGCGAGCGAGCCTAAATTTTTCCCATTATAGGCCTATTGGATCAGATGAGGCTTTTTTAAAAGTTTTATGTACCTAGTGTAATATTATTTACATATTTGCATTAGATGTTATTTATGGCGACTTGTTATAATCTACATTATAAAACGTTTAATTAAAACAGATGGCTGCTTCGGAGAACGTAGCTCTGAAGGATGAATTAGACGCCCTGCGCGAGACGGCGGCTAAGGCGGCCGCTCTCGAGGCGACTGTGGCCTCTTACAAAAAAAGGATGGAGGAGCACGTCGATTTGAGGAGACAGGTCTGCTATAAAATGCTATTAAAATACACACATAAATTTGCCGTATTTTCGTTTATTACATTATTATTTTAAAAACGCACTGATCTTTCAATTGCAGTATACTTGGTTCATATGTGTCGTCGTTATTATTCACTCGCGGATAACTATTGTAACATCTATCTATCATATCTATCTATATATCGGGCTATTACGATGTTTCGGGTTACCACTACCAAGTCATCGTTCTCATCAGGGGTCGGGGCCCTTGCCACGAGCGCCTAGAGATATAACCCTCGGGAATACCGTCATCACGCCTACGCGACATCGTCTCCGAACGGGTTCCGCCCTCCCAAACCCGCTTAGCAGCCTCCTTCTGAATCATAACGGAATCAACTGGGCCTAACTCAACTCGGCATATCAAGTTGCAAGATATTGTTTACCGGAGACGTCAATTGGAGTAGTGGAAGAATGTTTTCATTTATGATGAGAAGAGAATGCACATGGCGCCGATGGTCGTAATCTTGTAGAATGCGTTATGTACCGTGTTGGCAACTGTACCATGTGGAGGTGACACAGTAATGTTTTTGGCTGGTTTTTTTTCTCTCTCTATCTTTCTCTTCTCTATCTTTAACTGCCGCTAGGTATACAACAGAGGTTCTGAAAGAACTTTAGGTACCTTTTGCAGAGTTCGGTAAAGAATTTTTCTTTCTTTTACAAGATAATGCTCGTATACACATTGCCACTTTGGTAAGGCAATATTATTTTTGTGTGTTTTAATTAAATGTAGATGAAAAAAAATAAAAATACACATATATTACATAACATATGAAAAACGTGTAATTCTTTTTCGTATCTAAGTCTTCTTTAAATTAATCATTACTGTATGGTATTGCTGGACAATTTAACATTCTCAAACCATGAAAAAAGTAAAAAAAAAGTTGTTACTTTGCAATTTGTCTGGGTGGCTAGATGTTTTGACCGCGCTGGTGTAATCAGCATTTTTATATTATTTTTTAAAGAATATAGCCAATATCTTTTCTGACATGGTAGTGACGGTGGCAATTTTGATAAAGTGATTTAGATTTAGATATACTCTTTTATTTTATTTTGTTTACGGTACTAAAAGTTGTATCGTAGTTACAATCGACGCAGAGGTATCGAAACAGACGGAGAAAGTACAGATTTTGTATATAAAAAAGAAACAAATGCCTTATCAAAATGTGCAAGATTATGTTGCTACCATTGTATATACGTAGGCGGTCCCATAATAAATTGGCCTAACTATGAACCAATGAAGGAAATGAAACGAAACCAATTTTATTTTTCAATATAATGACCATGAATACTAACACACTTCTGACATCTGTGAATCAACATCTCTAAACCTTTATAAAAATAATCACATTTTTTATCTTCAAAATGACTGAAGACGGCCGCCTGCAACTCTTCATCGCTTGAAAATTTTCTTCCTCTTAAGTCCCGCTTTAAATTTGGTAATAAATAATAGTCGGACGGGGCCATTTCTGGACTGCAAGGTGGATGTTGAACTTCTGTGAACCCGCATTGACGAACTGCATCCTTCGAAACACCAGCGGTATGAACAGGGGCGTTGTCATGGAGCAACAGGACACCTTTAGACAGCTTGCCTCTTCGTTTTTCCTTTATCTTGTCTCGTAATTTATATATTAAAGAAGCATAATATTCGCCGTTCACGACTGTATTACGTTCTTTAAAATCCACCATCAAAATGCCTTGAAAATCCCAAAATATTTTGCACATCAGTTTTTTAGTCGATTGTTGCACCTTTGCCTTTCTAGGGGGCTTTTCACCCTTATAACGCCATTCCATTGACTCGCGCTTGCTTTGTGGATCATAATACAAGATCATAGTTTCATCACCAGTCACTAGCCGCTCGATCACAATCTTTGGATTTTTGCCACAAAGATCCAAAAACTCCGAAACGCAGCGCACTATTTCATATCTCTGTACCACTGAAAGAAGTTTCGGTACCCATCTTGCACTCACTTTTTTCATGTGAAGATGTTCATGGATCGCGCGATGAACGGTACTCTTAGAGAGCCCAAGCCTTGCTGCAATTTCTCTAATTTTCAAACGGCGGTCACTCAGAACCTCCTCTTCAATAAGAGCAATCGTTTCGGGAGTGAGCACTTCCACAGGTCGACCATCGTGGCCAAAGTCTTCGACGGTTTCTCTCCCGAGGCGAAACTCTTTCACCCAATTTTTCACTGTGCTATAGGAGAGGGCAGACTCCTTATACACGCCATCCAATCGTTCTTTTATTTGGGCAGGGGATAAACCTTCTTTAAACAGAAACTTTATGACACTTCGATACTCAGTTTTCGACATTTTGAAAAAATACGCGACTCTCGTTATTCAAATGCCTGTTAAACTAAGACTAAGCATTTCATGTCGATGCATGTTTCTTATATTAAGTGCACAATAAACGTACTATTTAATGCAACACAACATGTAGCGACATGTCGCGTTGAACTATATCAGGCCAGTTCATTATGGGACCGCCTGGTATAAACATCATAACAACTCGGTATATCCAAAAACTTTATGAGCTTTGAAGCTTGTTATGTCTACCAAAAGATAGATGATCATTTAAAATCCGGTGACTACTATTTACTGGTCCAAGAAAATGAATTTCTTGCTAACTATGGTTTGTAGATATTATAATTATCTACGAATTTCTTAGAATTTGAGAATATATTTTTTAGGTAAAATTACTAGAGCGCGCTAATATGGAGCACGTGCAGCGCGCAATCGAGCAAGAGCAGGCTGCAACTAGGGCGAATGCTATCCGGGCACAACTTGATATCTACAAGAAACAGGTGAGTCAAGTATAACATGAGAACAGGGATGCTGCAAAGCACTGGGAAAGTCGGGAAGCAAAAATAAGTTAAAAGTTAAACTTAACAAAATAAATAATTCATTACGGTCCAAATAATTACAGGTAATGGATCTCAACGAGAAGCTGGACGCGGAAATTACGAAAGCAGACAAATTAGAGATAGAGAACAAGAAGCTGAGTAGTCGCTCGGCGTCGTTGCAGAGAGAACGTGACGCTCTGCTGCAAGAACGCGACACGCTGCGAGAGACCGTCGACGAACTGCGTTGCTCCACCATTACGACAGGTATGGAAATAAAAGTATCATTAATAATGCTACTAAGTACTAGAAATGAATGCATCACTCTTAGTGACAATTGGATCGAGTTTGTTAACAACTTCACTGTCTGTCATTTTTGCGCTGCAAGCAAAAAATTATTATTTATGAATTGCTGTTTTTCAAAAAATCGTGTTAAATATGTTAAGGTTACCAATTTGAAATCATAATTTAATTAATACTAGGCGAGCCGTGGTAGCTCAGATGGTTAACGCTCGCTGTAAATATAACAGAACGCGAGTAACCCGGGTTCGATTCCCGCCGGCACCAATAAAATTGTTAATTGCAATTTTAAGTGCTGATTTACCTCGTGCTCGGCGTTGAAGGAAAACATCGTGAGGAAACCTGCATGTCTGAGGAATAAGAAAAAAAATATAAATTTCGAAGGCATGTGAAGTTCACCAACACGCATTGGGGCAGCGCGCCTGACACTTCCTTGCCCTAAATCCCTCTAAGAAATGAGGGGAGGCCTGTGCCCAGCAGTGGGACGTATATATAGGCTGTAATTTTACTTTTTTTACTTTTACTCAGCCTTCGCACGGGTGATTTCTGGATCTCGAAAACAGCGCCACCTACCGAAGCCAATTGTGAATGCAAACCATCGAGATGCACGGCTGACCGTGCATAAGTGATGATCTTTCATACACGCGGCAATTGATAATATGCGTGTATTATACAAACAAACCTTCCTCTTGAATCATTCTGCCTATCGATGAAAACCGCAGCAAAATCCGTTGCGTAGTTTAAATGATCTAAGCGTACAGACGGCAGGAGGCGACTTTGTTTTATTCTATGTAGAGATTAACAGCCTGTTACATTTAGCAGGCGGTCGCATTAGAGAAGTCCACTAGATATCTGCACGCTGGTTTCCGCCACCAATTTGGGTATTTGCATCTAGTATGTCATCATCATCATAACATTCTATCTCTCTCGTAGGTGGCCTCATAGGGGTGGTATTCGCCATAGTTGCCACACTTGGCACTCAGCAACTTGGCAACTGTAGTTAAAGTAGAAATATTTGGAAGACGCTGCCCTCCATCTTGCGTTTCATTTTCCTCTGTCGCCTCTTCCGACATCCACGGTATATTATGGGGTATTAGATTCAATCGCGACGCAACTTCAAGGTAGCCAACCTTCTGCGAGATGTTTTACCGCCATGTATGGAAATGGAGAGCATGTTGTTCCTGACATTTTTAATTGAACACCAGATTTTTTACCCCGCCCCTAAAACACTTGTTTTTAAAACAAGTGTTTTTAGTCTATGTAGGCTAATGTTGAACATAATGCTTATTTAAAAAAAATTAACGTTAGCAACATATCAGATCATATCATATAAGAGCCGTGTTAGCTAAGGGGCTAGCGAGGTAGCTAAGCGCTCGCTATAAATTTCACAGTACGCGTGCAACCCGGGTTCGATCCCTGCCGGTACCAATGAAATTGTACATTGCAATTTTAAGTCCTAATTTACCAAGTGCTCGCCGGTGAAGGATAACATCCGTCAGTATTGTGTACACAATACTACTAATATAGCTGCAGCATGGTTCTGCCACGTGAAAATGCGTGGTATATATATATATATATATATATATATATATATATATATATATATATATATATATATATATATATATATATATATACACGATTGAGTAATACGAGTTAGTACACTATAGTGTATTAACTATGATTCCGATGTATCGTGTGTATGATAAGATTAGATTGGAAGGTATTTCATAAATTAACGATACCCTCCCCAATAAGACCGCGCAATAGACCGCCTCTTTACGGCGGATAATTTATTTATTTACTAAAATCGATTTTATAAAAATGTTGTGTATATTTGCCATGTAATTTCTAATTAAATTAATAAAATGAAACATTTTGCTGTTAATTTATATTCCAGGCGCCAGTGAAGATAACGTGTCCAAGGAACTGATGCCCAATGATTTGAAGGAACGTCTGGTACGGCTCGAACATGAGAATAAGTTATTACGGCAAAATCAAGGAGCACAAGCTGATCAGGCTTCAGTTCAGGTAAAGTAGTATTACATAGTTAAATTTTTTTTTGCAATCTTGTTAAGGCATTTCATTTTAGTCTTCGGGGGTGAAAATGCATCTACATTTTGATTTTTAATTGGGAATGGGTGAAGGTATTTATATGCCATTTATTTATTTATTTATTCATAGGACACCAGCAGTGCACACATTATTACATTTTTATTGAAAAAAGGGCTTAATCTAGGGGCTGATGTGTGCACACTTATAGATGACACAGCATTACAAAATAATGTAAAAATTAGGACAGCAATGTTACAATAGCTTATATGTTACAAAAAATAATATCTTAAGATTTTGGGTGCGTTTGGCAGAAAAAAGCGCTAGCAAGCGCTTGTAAGCAAAATGGCGATCGTAAGCGGTAAGCGCTGTCAAATCGTAAGTAGCTATTTTTCTCTAGGACACGAAGTTAGTTTTAATGGGGAACCTAACCTAATTTAAATATATGTTTGTAAAGTATTCATATTAAAAACTTACCAATCATGAATTTTTAATAACATGTATATGTTTATTCATGTCATTATATTACTTAAAACTAATATTGCACAAAACAACTTATAAACTACTTGAAAACAAACAAAATAAATAAGCAAAATGGCGGATTGTGTCAGCGCTACTGAAGTAGCAATCGTGTCCTGGCCGAAAACTATTTCGGCGCTTGTAAGCGCTTGCTAGCGCTTTTTTCTGCCAAACGCACCCAATGTATTACTGAAAAAAGTTATTTCCTTAGGAAACTAGGAAACTAATTTTTTTTAATCATAAAAGTGACAAACGAGCACACATTCTAGTAAGTGGTTGCTGTGGCCCATAGACATCTGTCCTCGTTTTTATCCGTGAGGATTAAGATGGAATGCCCCATTTCCAGTAAAAAGGGTCTCCAGTATTGAGTGTAAATTACCATGTGAAACATAGTTTTGTTAAGCTGCTATTTTACTCTGGTATTCTGTCGAGCTGACCCATTCGTGCTACAACTACTACTAATATAGCTGCAGCATGGTTCCACCACCAAAGAAAGACTTTCTTATAGGAGATTTAAAACGTCAATATTTCCTAGTTAGGCTTTTGTGGGTTAGATCCTTTTTGCGTAACGACTTCCAATAAGCTTGTAAATGTGAATCGGCTTGTTGTCGCGGGCAGGCGCTGCTGGAGGACTACGCGGCGCGGCTGGAGAAGCAGCGCGCGCTGAACCGCGAGGCCAACCAGCGCATCATGCAGCTGGAGGCCTCGCTCGAGGCGCCGCACCCGCGCCTAGCCTCCGCCATCGAGGACAGCCAGCGGAAATGTGAGTCCGCTCGCCAAGCTTCACAAATTTACTACCCGTGCGGGTAAAGAAAGACATTAAAAACTGTTAGTGTAAAGTAAAGTGAAAACTGCATTAATAACCTTGGGTATGTTCCGAAACGTTTTCAGTATACTGCCGAATACAAATTACGTCATCAATTGATACTTTATTGTACTGGCGTGCTGCCGCCATATTGCGACGGATATCCGGCCATAATAAAACAATTTTCAATTGTGCGTGCGCTGAATGAAGCATACCAGAATTTGTTATTATTTATTCAAATACAAAAAATTATAAAATAATTATTGGTATCTCCATTAAGAGGATAGAATGATTTTGGAGCGCAAAATGACAAAATAATCGCCAACACTTTTCCAATATGGCGCATATGTATGACGTCATATGCTGTCCTATGTTTTGGAACGAATCACCAGTATAGCGTCGATTCATGACGTCGTTTGCATTGGACATTACACTGGGTTCTATTTTGGAATATACCCCCTTTATAGTTATGTTAAAAATAACGATATTTTATAATTAATAGAATCAGGCGTTACTTTGCGGAAATCAATGGATTTATTTTTTTAGTATAATGATACTAAAGATATTAACAGTCAGTCCGCGCGCGCATCTATCCGTGACGCACGTGTGATCGATTACGAAATTGTGTTAGGAGTAAAAATGTCGAGTACAGTGAAGTGCGTTAGCTGTAATATCGTAATTGATGAGCTTCTGTCTTATGTACAGAATAAAATATCGATAGCTGACGAAGAAAGCTTGGTTAAAATTTGTGCATCATCTTTTACGAGTGAACAAATTCAAAAATCCCATACGCTATTATTTGAATCAGTACCGTCCGAGCTGCGAAAAATTGTGCGTAAAGGAAAAGGAAAGGATAATCGAGTGCTGTATGACATACTCAACTTTTTTAAAGTCAAGGATCCTGATAAGCTCCCTATTTTTGTAGCTAGGGACCTCGAAAAGCTACCACCTATAACTTTCGTCCACTTAGATGTCTCCAAGTTTTTAAAAGATCTTGTACGGATACAGTCTGAAATTAAGGAGATTAAATCGACGTACGTAACGGTTGAGCAGCTAGAGGATATAAAGAAAGAGTTATGTAATTTTAAAAATAACTCGCCACCTTTCTCAGCGGCTAAGATCAACATCAAGAGAGGCACGTATCGTGACAGCGGCCCTATAGGGTTATCGCTATTCGATGAGTCGACTGTTAATAGTAGTGAAGGCAAACCGAGCTGTGAACCTTCTACAGCTAAGGATTATATTTTAAAAAATATAAAAATTAACGAAAAGCAGTCTGAGGGCAGTAGTGAAACATTATCTCATGCAACATTTCAACAAACGCCTGGCTCAGTGACGGGTAGTCGCAGGGACGATGCGAACCGCGATGAGTCACAGCCTATCGTAAGTGACCGTAATCGGCTGTCGCCTAACCACCAGTCAGCTGGCGTTGGAACGATGGATAATGAGTCGTATGCGCAAGTGACTTTAAAGTCTAATAATGAGTGGACAGTTGTTCAGAGGAAGGGAAAGAAATCCAAAAATCGCGTTGAAGGAAAATCAGGGATAGCTGTGGTAGAAGCGGATGAGATGTTTAGAGCAGCGGAAAGAAAAACTCCTCTGTTTATAACCAATGTGCATAAAAATACTTCCGAAGCAGACATTGTTCGATATATCAAAAAGATGACACAAGAGACGGTCAAGTTAGAAAAAATATCCATCAGGCGTCAATGTGACTACAACGCATATAAATTCTTCATGGCACAAAATAAACTATCATTGTTTTTGGATGAGAAAATATGGCCACAAGGGATAATTTTCCGTCGCTTTATTAATTTCAAACTAAAGCGTAAAACTGAAACTTATGGTAAAGAAGACGGCGCCACTAATTTAAATAAATAAATAATGGATAATAATACATACAGATTTGTTACTTTTAATTGTAAAAACGTGAAACGCTCCATAGATAACATACGCGATCTTTGTAAGAATTATGACATTATAGCATTACAAGAGACATGGTTATTCACAGAGGAAATTGATGTTCTGAACACCATAAGTAAGGATTTCAGCTATACGGGAGTGTCGGCGATGGACACAAAGGCGGGCCTGATAAGGGGGTGACCATACGGAGGTACTAGCTCTGCTGTGGAGGCGTAGCGTTTTTAACGATGTTACCGTTATTAAGTGTGATAACCCGCGTATATGTGCTATTAAAATAATTTCAAAAGAAAGGTCATTTTTAGTGATGTGCGTGTACATGCCAACAGACGAGGCAGTCAACATGGTGGAGTTTACGGATTTACTTAGTTCGGTGAGTGCCATTGTAGACAGCTGTAGCCTAGACTGTGTGTATATACTGGGGGACTTTAATGCTCATCCCTATGAACGATTTTATAACGAATTATCGAGCTTTTGTATTGATCAAAAGTGGTCTTGCATTGATATTGATATGTTAGGTATATCATCTAATACGTATACATTTGTTAGTGATGTCCATGGGTCGAAGAGGTGGCTCGATCACTGTCTGGTGACTAAAGCGGCGATAAAGTCCATACAAAATGTCTATGTTATTTATGATGTGTTTTGGTCAGACCACAACCCAATTGTAATAGAATGTAATTTAAATATCGTTTCGCCTGTAAAATTACCTAACTGTATTAGTAAGAATCTAGTTTTTTGGGGGGAGAGGACGCCTGAACAAATAAACATATATCGGAATGAATGTCATAAAAAGTTACGGCTCATTGACTACCCAAATGGATTGCATAAATGTAGCGATAACATGTGTTCTGATATTAGTCATAGAATTGTTATTGATAATTTGTATAAAAATATTGTAACGGCTCTAAAGGCGTCCTCCGTAGTAGGACGTAACTGTAAAAAATCGAAAAATAAGGTGGTTGTGGGCTGGAACAGGCATGTTGCGGAAGCACATCGAAGGGCCAGGTTAAAGTTCCACCTGTGGGAGTGGCATGGTAAACCTACTTCCGGTACCATATATGAGGAAATGTGTGAAGCTAGAAAAATATTCAAATCTCGCTTAAAGTGGTGTCAAGATCACGAAAATCAAGTTAGGATGGATATTCTAGCTTCACATCATTCGAAAAATGATTTTCGCTCTTTTTGGAAATATACCAATAGGTTACAATGTAAACCGGGTCTGCCCGTGAGCATTAGTGGTGTAAGTGAGCCTGAGAAAATTGCCAACTTATTCGTAGATCATTTTGCAGTTAAATCTCCTCTTGGGGCTTCACGCTCGTTACTAAATACGGTGTATAACAAAGAAAAGAAAATAACTTTTACAATTAAAGAAATAGATCAGGTAGTTAAATCTATGTCTAGAGGTAAATCCCCTGGCCACGATGGGCTCAGTATCGAACATCTCAAGTTTGCTGGCCCGCACCTACCTAGGGTACTTTATTTATTATTTAATCTCTGCCTAGGACATGGAAACATGCCCCCTGACGTGATACGTACGGTTGTAGTGCCTATAGTGAAGAATAAAACAGGCGATCTCGCGGATAAAAACAACTATAGACCTATATCGTTAGCAACTGTCATTTCAAAAGTGTTTGATAGTGTGCTTAATTCGCAATTAAATGAATACATAAAACCATACGACAGTCAATTTGGGTTCAGACCGAAATTGTCTACAGAAAGCGTGGTGTTGTGTCTTAAGCACACTGTCACTTACTACACGGCACGCAAAACGCCAGTCTTCGCTTGTTTCTTAGACCTGTCAAAGGCTTTTGACCTTGTGTCCTACGACTTACTGTGGGATAAACTGGAAAAGATCCAACTACCTTTGGAACTCATAAGTATTTTCAAGTATTGGTACGGGAACCAGGTCAATAATGTGAGATGGGAAGGTGCCCTATCTAGATCATACAGTTTGGAGTGCGGGGTGAGACAGGGGGGTTTGAGTTCACCCACGCTCTTCAACCTGTATGTGAATGAGCTGATAGGTGAACTCAACAGCATCAGAGTCGGCTGTCACATAGACGATGTCTGCGTCAACAACATCAGTTACGCAGATGATATGGTGTTGTTGAGTGCATCTATATGCGGCCTACGAAGACTGGTGAAGATTTGTGAAGCTTTCGCCCTCACACATGGTCTGAATTATAATGTAAAAAAGAGCCACGTCATGGTCTTTGAGACCGGGAGTTAGAAACATGACTTAGTACCATCTATTTCAATTAATGGTAATATTTTACAAAGAGCGTTTAGGTATAAATATCTTGGCCATGTTCTGACCCCTCGTCTCAGGGATGATGATGACATTGAGAGGGAACGGAGGGCGTTGTCAGTACGAGCGAACATGATAGCTCGCAGGTTTGCACGCTGTTCAAGGGAAGTTAAAATAGCCCTATTTAGAGCTTACTGCACGTCATTTTACACGTGCAGCCTGTGGGCTAGATATACTCAAAAGGCTTACAACGCCCTCCGAGTACAATATAACAACGCATTTAGGGTGCTGCTGGGACTGCCTCGCTTCTGTAGTGCATCAGGGATGTTCGCGGAAGCGCGAGTGGACTGTTTTTACGCGACCATGCGCAAGAGATGCGCGTCTCTGGTGCGCAGGGTGCGGGGGAGTAACAATAGTATCCTAAAAGTGATTGCTAGCAGGCTGGATTGCCTATACATGTGCCATTGTAGCGCCATATCGGGTGGATTGGTGAGAAAATGGCACATATAAATATAAATGTATTTTTTTTAATACTTCACATAATTATATGTAATAATAATATTATGCTTACTAACATAGCTATAAGTTTAGTTTATAAATAATACTAACAAAATGTGAGCCTTGGTTGCTTGAATAAATGAAATGAAATGAAAATTAATAGTTACTTTACAACCATCCGCTCAATAAAATAAAATGATGTGTCTTAACTAGTGTGAAAAGCACCTCCCGCCCTCCCTCATTTATTATTATATTAAAATATTATTACTATCTATTATTAATATATATATATATATATATATATATATATATATATATATATATATATATATATATATATATATATATATAATCTATTTATGAGTACAAGTAGATGAAGTTAGTTGAATAATGTACAAATTTTCATTTCATTTTTAATGAGAAAAATTTCAGGCTCCGTAATGTTGTAATTTTTGACCAAAGGTTTTGGTTTAGCATCTGATCGGAAAAATATACTCAAAATACTTTTATTGACCGAACCTCGACCGATCGCAGCGCCTCACTTATGGTGTCCATATTTCTGGACACAATTTTCTACGGTGATCGTTCTTCGTTCGTTCTTTAACCTTCATGGTTACTTTATTTGCGGATAAAGAATCTAATTCAATAACATGCCATTCATATTATCGAAAAGCGTTATATTAAGTTAAGAAAAAAGAAAACAAGAACTGAACGGGTACTTTACGTTTCTTACACCGCTACTACTTGACTTTAATTATGAATGATGTTGTCAGCGCTGCAAGTGGAGGAGCTGCAGGGCGCGCTGGCGGAGGAGCGGCGGCGCGGCGCCAAGCTGCAGGAGGCGCTGGCGGCGCGCGACGCCGAGCTGCTCGCGCACGAGGACAAGTACAAGAAGTGCGTCGAGAAGGCCAAGGAGGTCATCAAGTCGCTCGACCCCAGGACCATAACCACCGGTTAGTCCCAACCTATTTATCACTTGCTCGACGGCGAAGGAAAACTTCCTCATATTATACAAACTTGCATGTCAGAGTAATTAAAAAAAATTCTAAGATATGCCGTGTAGTGGCGGTTGAGAATATCCACTACCCCATATCTTCCCGTGGGTGTCGTAAGAGGCGACTGAGGGAGACAGGCAGGAGATGGGCAGCAGCATCTTCCTGATAACAACAGTGATATAATAAAAAACTGCGGTTGCCAACCCGCTCGCCAAGCGTGGCAACTATGGCAAATATCCCCCCCATGATTAGCGACGCAAAAAAACGGCCCCCAGTCCCCGGCGGCCCCGCTATTCCTGGCTACGGTGGCGACCATGGTAACGGCGGGGCGGGGGGTACTCAGAATCTCCGGTGGAGGTTCGGTTGCCACCTACGACGACTCGACCTGGCAACATATAACGCACGCACCCTGAGGACTGACGAGAAGATACTGGAGCTGGAAGAAGAGGACAATTGCGCTGGCATATTATTGGATTATCCGAGGTCCGAAGAGAGGGGGAGGACACGGCAATCCTCGAGTCCGGCAACTTGTACTACCACCGGGAGGGCGACCATCTGTCCCAATGAAGTGTCGGATTTATCGTCCACAAGTCTCTCGTCAACAACGTTTTAAAGATTGGGAGTGTGTCGTCGAGGGTCGCGTACCTGATACTCAGAATCACCAAACGGTATTCGCTGAAGGTCATACAGGTTTACGCACCAACCTCGGCACATCCCGATGAGGAGGTGGAGGAAATGTATGAGGATATTTCCAGAGCCATGCATTCCTCCAAAACCCACTACACGGTGTTGATGGGAGACTTCAACGCAAAACTAGGCACAAGAGAAAGCGGTGAGCTGAAGGTAGGGAAATTTGGAGTAGGGCCACGGAACCGAAGGGGCCAACAGCTAGCCGACTTTATGGAGAAAGAGGGACTCTTTATGATGAACTCTTTCTTCCAGAAGCGGCCCCACAGGAAGTGGACCTGGTCGAGCCCCGACGGTTCGACAAAAAATGAGATTGACTTCATTATGACGACCAGACGCCAACTGTTCAGTGATGTCTCAGTGATTGCAAGGGTGAAAACTGGCAGCGATCACCGAAGGGTTAGAGGCACACTGAATCTAAACGTTAAGTTGGATAGATCTCGTCTAATGAAGTCAACGCTCCGTCCCCCTCGTGCTCTAATCCAGAATCCCGAAACCTTTCAGCTCGAGTTACGAAACCGCTTTCAGTGCCTAGAGGATTGCAATGCAGTGGACGATATGAATGACAAGCTCGTGGAAACTGTCCACGCGGTCGGAGCTAATTTCTGCAATACTCGCCGCAGAAGAACACAAAAACTCTCCGATCACACTCTTAATCTCATGTCTGTTAGACGGGAGATGAGGCTGCAATCGTCAACAGATTTGACAGCATACAGGCAACTGAACAGACAGATCTCCAAATGCATGCAGCGAGACTTACGCAACTTTAATACTGCTCGTATTAAAGAAGCGATCGAGCGGAACCAGGGCTCCAAAGTCTTTGCCAGAGATCTGTCTGCCAGAAAGAGCCAACTGTCAAAGCTGAAGACTGAGTGTGGCAACATCGTTTCCGGGACACCTGAGATTCAGAGTGAGATTGAGAGGTTCTATGGGCAGCTGTACACATCATCGTTGGAGCCACACGCAAGTGTGAGTAACGATCCAAGAGCAAGTCTTATCCGACACTATTCCGATGATATCCCGGACGTCAGTTTGAGCGAGATTAGAATGGCTCTCCAGCACCTTAAAAACGGCAAGGCCCCGGGCGAGGATGGAATTACAGCGGAGCTTCTGAAAGCGGGTGGAACACCGGTACTTGAAGTCCTTCAGAAGCTCTTCAATTCCGTCCTCCATGGCGGTACTACTCCGGAGGCGTGGAGCAGAAGCGCGATGGTCTTGTTCTTTAAGAAAGGCGACAACGCTCTCTTGAAGAACTACAGACCGATTTCCCTTCTGAGCCGCGTCTACGTGCTGTTTTCGAGAGTCATTACGAATCGTCTCGCACGCAGACTCGACGACTTCCAGCCTCCCGAACAAGCCGGTTTCCGAAAAGGCTTCAGTACCATAGACCACATACATACCCTGCGGCAGATTGTATAGAAGACCGAAGAGTACAATCTGCCACTTTGCCTGGCATATAATTATGGACTATGAGAAAGCCTTTGATTCCGTTGAAATTTGGGCGGTGCTACAGTCCCTTCAGCGGTGCCAAGTTGACTGTCGGTATATCGAAGTGCTGAAGTGTTTGTACAGTAGGGCGACGATGGCTATCCGAGTACAGAACCAGAGTACGAAACCTATCCAACTGCAGAGAGGTGTAAGACAGGGTGATGTCATATCCTCGAAACTCTTCACCGCTGCGTTGGAAGACGTTTTCAAGCTACTGGACTGGAAAGGATACGGTATTAACATCAATGGCGAGTACCTCACTCACCTTCGATTTGCCGACGATATAGTCCTTATGGCAGAATCGCTGGAGGACCTAAGCACTATGCTCAATGACCTCAATAGTGTCTCCCAACGGATAGGTCTTAAGATGAACATGGACAAAAACAAAAATGAAGTTGTTGACGAGTACGTTTACCTGGGACAAATAGACTAGGTAAGTCCAACTTCGACCGAGAGGTCAATCGACGGATTCAACTCGGCTGGGCAGCGTTCGGGAAATTACGACACATCTTCTCGTCAGGTATACCTCAATCTCTGAAAACTAAAGTGTATAACCAGTGCATGTTGCCAGTGATGACTTACGGATCTGAGACGTGGTCCTTTACTGCTGGCCGTATGAGGACGCTCAAGGTCGCTCAGCGAGCTATGGAGAGGTCTATGCTCGGAGTTTCTCTGCGTGATAGACTCAGAAATGAGGATATCCGCACTAAAACCAGAGTGACCGACATAGCCCAACGGATTAGTAAGCTGAAGTGGCAATGGGCCGGCCATATAGCTCGAAGAACCGATAACCGATAGGGAAGAAAGGTTCTCAAGTGGCAGCCTCGTACCGGTAGGCGTAGTGTAGGGCGACCCCCCACCAGATGGAGTGACGACCTGGTAAGACATGCAGGAAGTCGATGGATGCAGGTGGCTCAGGACCGTGCTTTGTGGCATTACTTGGGGGAGGCCTATGTTCAGCAGCGGACTTGTGAAGGGCTGTAATGATGATGATGATGATGATCTAAGGTATGTACAACGCTATCCAAATAAGAATAGGAAGGACCTTGCGCTATATTGTGATTTCTTAGTTGCCAATTCAAACCAGTTATGCAAGGTGAGCAAAACTATTGAAATAATACTAGTTTTTACGGAATTTATCGCGTATATTTAACTTTTTAATAGCCGACCTTTCGAGAGCTTTACAGCACCCATGGTCACGGAAAGGACTGAGATGTTTAACGTCCAGATGTTATAGTTAACCGCGGTTACCATAGATTAAAATTTAACTTTTGTTCTTTTACTTTTAATCTATGGTAACCGCGGTTAACTATTACATCTAGACGTTAAACATCTCAGTCCTTCCCGTGACCATGGGTGCTGTAAAGCTCTCGAAACGTCGGGTATTAAAAAGTTAAATATACGCGATAAATTCCGTAAAAACTAGTATTATTTCAATGTGTAGTGTTCGCGTAAATATAAGAAATCATTGTGAGCAAAACTATTTTTGAAAAAATATTTATTTACTAAACAACCATAAACGAAAAAACGAAACCAAAAACAAGCATATGCTCTTAGTCACATGAGACAAGATGGCGTCCTCTTTACTTTCTAGCAAAATGTTGCCAACCATGGAAATAGAGAAATTAACTTTAAATTATATTTAAAACTAATTGCTTAGACTCTGTTAAATGAAGTGAAAAAAAAAACATTTGTAGGAAACGCGGTAGAAGTGACCTTCAAATGAAATGACAATTAGGGTGGATAAACATTGAGGTCGTAGTCATTTCGAACGCTATAAAATTTGTTTTGTTGTCAGAAGAAGCCCTTAATAAATACTACTAAGTTAACTTTGGCATGTAATTGGGTTGTTTACACCTATATAATTTTATTACTATATTATAAAATTTTGGTTCAATAAATTTTTATAGTTTGACTACAATAATTATTTCGTCATTTGTATTTTCTTGACTTTTATTTAATATTATTATATTTTTAGTCTCGTATTAACATGTCGTCGAAAGTATTTCAATTGATATCATAGTCAAGTACCCCTGTGTGCAGGGCAGCAGTCGCTGTCGGACATAACGCTGGGCTACTCGCGCGCGGGCGCCAGCAACGCGAGTGCGTCGCGTCCCGACGCGCCGAACAACACCCGTCACGAGTGAGTGCCCGCTTTCACTACAAATTGGAATTATCTATGGTGTATTGCTTATTTAGTGTATTGATGGACGTTTAAAAACATATTTTATTCCGAGGCTTGCGACCCGCCCACCTTCTTCTGGATAATATCTACCGATGTAGTGTGTAAACAACACGTTCGGCAATTTATATTATATCTATTAAGTTCAGGGGGTTATATCCATGCTGTTAATATATTTGATATAACCATTTTTAATATTTTTCTCAATCTCTCGATTGTGATGTAACGGATTCTAAGAGATAAGAGTTTTGGCGGAGATCGACTGCAACCCCATTACTGTTTGAACTGATCGGCATTAGGGAGCAATGTGTAAAGGTGAAGACATTTGAAACTCTAATCATACATCGGCCTATGAAAATTATTTCTTGTCGGTATTTTTCAATGAAACTTTGCTAATGCGATTTCGACTTCGGTAATCTGGTGATTACTGACATTAGATTTTGATTTTTAATTTGAGGATTGATTTTTAGCTGGAGTGGAAGCGGAAGCGGCAGCGAGGACGCGCGTTCCAGCAGCAACGAGCAGCGGCTGCTGGCGTCCGCGTGGTACCAGCTCAGCATGCGCTGCCACCGCGAGGCCGTCGAGCAGCGGTTCGCGCTCCTGGCGGGCGGCCATTCGTTCCTCGCGCGGCAGCGGCGCCAGCAGCCGCGAACACGAGCGCCCGCCGCCACATCCACGCCCGCGCCCGCTTCTGCGCACGCACCATGACTGCCCGCGTCGCTCGCTTCGTGGCCACCCCCGGCGTGCGAGCTTCTCTGCGCCCCGCCACACACGACCACAGCGCACGCGTGAACATACTCAAGTGCGTACGATACGTGACTGCGTTGTACAATTAAGTTGTTAGCTTTACTTGTTACGGCAAAAACTACTATCATTGGTCAATTCCCGTTTTTGATCCGTTGTTTAGTTAATTCATCCAACGAATCTTGATTATATACGGTGCCACGTATAAACTCAGCTGGACTGGACAAGTGTAGATGTCGTCGATGTCGTAGTGTAGACGACTGTATGTGTTACAAATTATTATTAAAAATAATTTTTTTTGTACGATTTAAGATTTATGTAAGTAGTTGTTAAGGGTTTACACCTGCGCCCCACACGGAGCGGACGCAACGTGTCAACGCGCACGTATAACTGTTCATGTTATCGCGCTTCTTTTATACTAATGATTGTAGAATTAATAATAGTGTAATATCTGTGATTAATTCGTCTTTAAAGTTTTCATACCACTCGGGGTTTAGAACATAATAATGACGTATTTTATGTCACGCATGTCGTGTTGGATTCGTTTGTTGCGTCCGACCTAAAAGTAGTCCTGACTCTGTCAGCAATGCGTAACTGACTTGTGACACTAACACATGACAACCTACGTGTGCTAAATCACAAATAATATATATAATATGTAATAGATAAAAAATTATTACTATCCATCTTCTTTGTGAGGTCCATTTTTCACCATAATCATTTACTACAGTATAATTATTTTAATGATTAATATTTCCAATATGGACCATCGATATTTGAGATTTTTGGTGGGGAGGGGGGAGGGACGGCTACCCCCCTGTGCCATCCCCACCCTGCGGAACCCCATGGTTACGGAGATATTCAAGGTTAA
This sequence comes from Parnassius smintheus behrii, assembly GCA_036936625.1. Classification (NCBI taxonomy): domain Eukaryota; kingdom Metazoa; phylum Arthropoda; class Insecta; order Lepidoptera; family Papilionidae; genus Parnassius; species Parnassius smintheus. The sequence goes on along the minus strand of JAUPFT010000002.1, from coordinate 41,258,676 downwards.
GTGTCTGATGAAATGGAGGGCGGGGATATGGGATAGGGGCGGTAAAATGAACTAGATTAAATGTAGGTAAGGGTGGGGATTATGGGAGGGGGGAGGGGGTTGTTTTTGAGGGGGGGGGGGTGTTTTTTTTTGTTGTTGCGCCCGAAGAAATTTAGGGCAACCCTCCGGAAAGCGGGGGAGGGAGGTGGTGAATGCTCATAGCATACCACGCAGATGTGGAGACTTTTACCCACTAAACCCCACCTTTATGAATTGGCTTATCGATATAACGAGAGATCTTTAAGCCGTACACAAACGCGACCCTCCTTGGCAGAAAGGAGGGTGCAAGCGGCGAAAAGCCGCTTAGAAGTGTGCCTAACTAAGGTAGATTAAGAGATGGGTTAAGTAGGCTAGGCACTATAGCGAGTGTGAAGAGGGGCAAGAACGATGCGAAAAACAAAAGACTCACCGACAGTGACTGCGACGGCTACGGGGACCGGAGCGCTGACTGCTTGACACGACCGCTCGAAAGCGATGCGGCAAGTAGAATGGAAGGTGAAACTAAAATAAAGTAAACCTTATTCTATTCTATATATATATATATATATATATATATATATATATATATATATATATATATATATATATATATATATATATATATATATCTATACAATTGCACTTATCAGCTCTTCATAGGCATCTAAGTGGTTTGTCATAATTCTTCGTCTCCATAGGTACTCGCACAACCAATCTGTAAAATTATGCTTGTGTTGGTGTTGTCTAAATTGTTTTTTTAATCCTCCACTGGCTCTCAATGCGCTGCGTGTGTGCCGTCTGGAGCCAAAAATTTCTCAGTTGGGTCGCTATGGTTACCCTTTTATGGATATATCCATGCTCAGGAAGGCTTAGATATGCTCTCCAACAATCTGTGTGAATGATGGAGCCTTCCTGGACATGTTTTTTTATGAGTGGCACCAATATGTCTGCAGACCTTTCATTATCTGGACACACCTCAAGCCGCAGATCGTCATTGCCATCTTCAATCATGCCAATCACCCAATGTCCTTCAATCTGTCTCCCACGGTTATAGTTCCTTTTTCCAAATTTCAATTCATCTATTTGAACCACTTTATTAGGGCCACCTATCTTCCCTTGGGCCCTTTGATTTTCCAGTTCATAAATGGAAATTGTTTCCCGGCAATAACTGAACCAGTCAGCCACAGTTCTGCCAGAAACTACTAGGCCATCATCACGGGCTAGCTCCTTCCTCGTTTGGTGGTAAGACAGTCCCTCACTAAATGCATACATAATTTGAAATATTAAAGTGAGGGACAAATGTGCGTTTTCAAACCAGGTCCCAATAGCACGAGAGACTGTTTTGGTGCGGCAGTTGCTTTTCCGGCATCTGAATTTTCCAACTTGCCCTGTTTCTTTTGTCAAAATCATTGGCTTCCGGTGGTATGCGCAGATTTTGTCTACTGGGATAAGTCCTCTCTCCTCCGCAAACTGAACACACTGTTCATGTGTACCCAATTTGGAGAAGATTTTTCTCCAGTTCCACATGGATCTAAAAAAAAGGTAATGTATGTGTTTTGATAATTATATTTAGATACAAATTACATACTAAATATGAATAGGTAATACTTTTTGATCTTATCCACATAATAGAAAAAACTGAACTGCTTATTAGAATAAAAATTTATGAGTGCAATTAGTTTATTTTATTTATTTATTTTTATTTTATTAAGAAACCCAACAGTTTTACAAATTATATATCTTATAACTATGTTTAATGTATGTAGTAATGCCAATAACAAGTTTCCCCTAAATTGACAAAGGGCACTGTAACAATCAAACTTTGTTAGTGCTAAAGTTAACTCTATAAATATTACAAGGAATTCAAGGATACCATCCACTTAAACCTATCAATATTATAGATAATTAAGTAATTACTCTAAACTATATGTATACATGTTTCCGAAAGTAATATATAAATACCAGCCATCATAGACATACACAGAGATAATGACACAAGATAAAGACAATAAATGACAAAAAAGTTTAATTAAAACTTTATTAAAATTCCAACAAGATTCAAATTGGATCAATTCAATTCTTTATTGCATAACTTAATCTATTATATGGCATAATTGTGGTTGGAGCTTCCTTTTAAAAATAATAGAAAATTAGTTATAAAATTATAGAAGTATAAATTAAAAATTTGATTAATTATACGCCCTTTTATAACCTGACCTGACATAACAATGATATTGTACAGTAATCATAACATAAATCAAAACTTACCTTAACTCATCTGAGTAAAGTTTAAGCCTTCTGCCAGATGACCCAGTAGGTCTGGGCATCGCAGCAGCAAATTCCTCGCCCTCGTCCTCCGAAGAACTAGCAATAGCTGATAGGCTACCACGAGAACCAGCTGCTCCACTGGGACTAGTCATCCCACTAGGACCAGCAACCGGTTCGTCAAGGACCGGGAATCGCACACACGGGAGCACAAGCGGCTCATTTGAGTCCAACACTTGCACTTGCGTAGTAGTAGGCACAAGCGGCTCTATTGAGTCCAACACTCGCGCACTACTTGAAGACGGCGCAGAAGAGGAAGTCGTGACAAGTGGCTCATTTGAGTCCAACACTTGCACTTCACTCAACTCTTCAGACACAGAAGTCGCCATGGTAGTCAAACGTTGTAAGCTTACAGGAGTACGTAAAACGATGTCAACTGCAAGGGCAATGGTCGACAATGGCGTCGTTTCGCGGTTCTTTCTAAGCAGTGTAAAAACAAATTTAGTGATCCGCAAAAAGTATCGATACTTGATTAGTATCGATACTTTCATTTCAGTACCAAGTATTTTTGTACTCGATACACTTTTTACGAATAACAAATCTTTAGCTAAATTATCAGCAATTTCATTGCCCTAATTCCCGCAGTGGTTAGGGATCCAAGCCAATACAATGTTCAGCCCTTTTTTATGACAATAGTACAGAGACTTTCTAATATTTAAAATTGGGGGGGGGGGGGGTATATAATCTTAGAGTGCAAAGGACTAGATACAATACTTTGAAGGCAACTAAGTTTATTGCTTATAGGTGGGGGGGGGGGGGGGGGGTAAGAAGCCGGGAAGTTGTGCTCCGGCGCTGCGGGATGAGCAGTGCCTCCGCTCTAGCGTAGGGAAGCGCAGTGCCTCCGCTCTAGCGCAGGGAACCGCAGGCACCGAGATCGCCGTAGCGGCTGAGGCTGACCAAGAAGCCGATGCTGCGAAGGCGAAGGCGTAATTGCGTGTTATTTATCAATTTGTATGAAAAGTTTAAAAAAATATATCTCATGAACCGTAAGTTTCCGCAACCTAAAACTTTGCAAAACGCTTTCTTTTAGTGAGTACTATCTACAAAAAACATATGGGCATTGAAATCGATGGTCCATATTGGAAATATTATTCTTAAATTTTATTAATTATTTTCAATAAAAACTAATATTAAACAAATAATATAAAATATGTAATGCAAATTTTATCTTATAATAACAGAAGATGGAGTTTATAATATAAAATATGCATTGCAATGTGAGTAAGAGGCGATGCAGTTTGCAATATTATTATTATATTGTGTATGTTTATGTCGAATATTGTTTTTATAATTAAATTTATATGATTTTGGATTACTTTATACTTTAATGTAGTTTATATTCATGATATCAATGCAATGAACAAGTTTTTAAATTTTTACGTAATTATTTGCTGTCAGTCCTCATAGTTCAGTTGAATTGTAGCAATGTTACATTTGTGTGAAAGCATATGCATAAGTTATGACGAGTATGAAACATCAATATAATAAGGCAATTTTTGATTCCAGTATATGTAAAATATAAATGAAAAAAAAAAATCATAGCATAAAATAAAAATTGTGAAGTGTGAAGACAGTGTGTTCTATAAATTTAGAGACATTGGATTGCCTTAGCTGATTGCCTTTTGGTGATAGTCCAAAAAAGTAATGTAACTTATTTGTCAAGTGTTTCTAAGCCGTTTTAGTAAAAGGAATGCTGACAGATCAAAATATTATTGTAAAAATATAGTAAAATGTGGTAACTAATTTTAATAAGTATGTAAATAAAATATTATATAATATATAATGAAATAATAATATATAATATTCATAATAAAATATACTCCTACGGATAAAGAATGGGATTAGAAATGGCGGCTCATCGGGCCTGTACTTCCGGCATACACGGCACCTAAAGACAGTACGAAAACAGAGCTTGTAATATTGACTTATATATTACTAGCGTAAGGACCGGGCCTACCGAACAACTGAAACGGACCAGTGCGCTGGCCCTAAAATTACAGTTTAGGACCAACGTGAATCGGTCGACGGTGGTGCGCGCGCAGGATAGATTTGCTTGTCATAAATATGTCTAGTTGTATGATAAAGGAATGCAAAACTTACGATACAAAAATTAAAAAAAAAAAACAAGGGATATCGTATCATCGGTAAATAACTTTATATTAATTTTATTACAATTAAATTATTGTATAAACGCATTTTTAAAGTTTTGTTTTACAGTTAGTTTCGTTACGTTACCAAGATTAGGCCAGGGTTGGATTCAGACCCTCAAAAATATTGTACATGGAAAATAAAATTATACTATTTAAAAAAAATTATATCACGTTTGACGTTTCATGTTTCTTTTTTCCCATGTGATCGAGCATAGATTGACCAGAATGGGAGCTAATTTTAATTTTATTAAAAAAAAACGCGGTACTCATGTACAATACAGAAATTCTCGATATCGTAGAGTTAATATTAAAATGTAAAAGGACCCAATAATAATACAAGTCGACCTTTAGGTAAAATTATGTTATTTTCGCTTAGTGTTATTACGATACTATATACTACAAACTATGAAATAATGGTACAATTAGGATAATTATACTACGAAATCCGACCCTGGTTACGTCGTGTTTTGATATGACGTTTGTAATATGACAACCGCTACTTTTCTTGTATGAAGAAGTAATGAGAAAAATACAGGGTGTTAGTGTAAACACCGTTATCCTTGAAACCAGTGGTCTGGTTTCACTTATAGAACGTAAATTCAATGAAAAATAACAACATTTTTTTCTAGTAAAATCTCAATTTTCCTTAATTGCTCAATTTTTGCCTGTCCTAAGCCAGGATGAAAGTATGAAGGAAAAGTTACATCACAGGTTATGCGTACCTATTGTATTTTTATTGGAATATTTTATAGGTAGCTAGCGCGGGCGGTGATCTTTACAGTGATTACGTCACTCGGGCGCATAGGGTATCCATGAATTTACGAACGGTGTCGGACAGACTCTTTTTAAATTTTATGAAAGAAAATAGCGTTTTTTTTAAATTCGGATAAATATATTTATATTAAAGTCAACTACCTATGGTTTTAGTGACAACGGTGTTTACACTTACACCTTGTATTTAGATGGGCCTATCCTTCCTTTTGAAATCATTGGCTTCTAACCTTATTACTACATAAAACAATAATATCACTTAATATAAAAGTACATATACAGCAATTCAATAGAACAGCAACTGAACAGTTATATTTTAAAAGAAATTTTAGGAATTTGTTTACAAAAATAAAAAACAACATAATATAAACTTGACAAATGGTTACTAAAAAGGTACCCAACTCAGCATAGTTTTGGTACTACAAAGTACTTCGACGCTGATCTTCCATGGGTGACGGTTTTGCTTTACGGGCGTGAAGTTAAAAGCAGAAAAAACTGTTTTTTTGGTCGTTCGGGTGTAGTCGGGAGTATCGACAGCGACAGTGTGCAAGGAGAGGTGAATAAAGCGACGCCTTATATAATTCCATTGTTGAACTACGCGAGTAGTAGGTTCATATTTTTTCACATTTGATCCTAGAGTGCATTGTTTTTTAGTATTATCAACTTTAATTATTTTTCCGTCTTCTTACAAACCATGGCTTATTAATAGTCGCGGGATTAAAGACGGATATTTACCACGAAACAAAAAGCCGCGGCGCCACAGTCTTCGTGAAATTTGGCATTTGCTTTGATTAAAACTACTTTTACGGATTATATCGCGTTTTATTTATTTTATGTTTTAATACCCGACGTTTCGAGTGCTTTACAGCACCCACAGTCACGGGGGACTGAGGTGAGTCACCTTATCAATAAAATCCGTAAAAGTAGTTTTAATCAATGTATAGTGTTCGCGTAAATATAAGAAATCATTGGCATTTGCTGTTAAATTATATAATTTACATTTTTATTTCGCATATTTGCCATGGGACTTTATTTAAAACAGACTAGTTTAAAGTTTCAACCTCAATGATAAACGAATTTATGTAATAAGGCGATTTGAGCTTTACCTAAACTTGATTAAAAGACATTTTATATTTATTTTGTGTTTGATGATTTTATATAACGAAGGTTTATTTACAAATTTCCTTTGCTCAAATTATTTTTTGCCTAAATATAGGCAGGTAATACAATGTTTAAATTAACGCTTTTAAGATAATAAATAAGAATAAATATTCTAACTTAATGTTAGAATTGTTGTTTATTTTGAACATTGCGAGTTGTCATCAAAACAGATTGTTTTTATTTGGGTTTGTTACGCTAATTAAATTTTAGTTTAAGAAAATGTATAACAAAGTTTTATTTATCGCATTATAATAAAAAAAAACTAAACAATTTTTAAATTTACTTTTGTATTTGTGATGAAACTCTTAGCTATAAGTTTAACAGTAATTATACAAAATATTATTTGCATACGGAAAACTTAAAAGAAAAGGAAAAATATTATATTCTACCTTCAAAGATATGGTAAAAATAAAGGTATACTATTTTACGTCTTTGTACATAAATGAGTGGATATTACTGTCAACAAATGTCAATGTTGGTGTTACGAACAGTTCCCATTTTTTCAGGGAACGGGTGGTAACGTAAGTTATTGGTGCTGTTTAAAGCTGCGTTTGGATTTTTATGTAAAATAGTGAAACAGGTGTACTATAGATTTCATGTAAAAGTAAGCGTGCCTTGGGTCTGCGTCGGAGCGTACGCAATATATTGTTTCTTTGTATTAATATTCGTTCACTAGCATCGACAATTCTGTGATTAGCATCGGCGTTTTGGAGAAAATTTAACATTGACTTCATCTATAGTGAACGCGCCAACCAGGTAATATCTACTTGAGACTGGCTATAAAAAGTAAAAATAAAAATTTGTATATTTTGCATATTTATCAATGTGTAGCCTCCTCCTTGGTGGAACATCCGCTAAGATGGCAGATTAAGATTCAAGACCTTTGAGAAACTTTTAGAACGAACTTTTAAATTTTTACATGAAATATTCGAAAATCTAAAACTTAAATATAAAGAGTACTTACACGGTAAATGCCGACGTTCTTAACGCTGCGTACGCCCCGACCCTACCCATTGTACATTTATCTTTAGGAATAAAGAGCCTGAAGAAAATCTCACATGAAACAATTTATGCGCGTGAGCACCGAGGGACCATGCATATATAATTTGTTTATTTGATATTTGTATATCTATTGATTTGAAAAAATTACGGACCATAAGGTTCAACAGTTCTCACGGATTATTGGTTTAATCTCGAAAAGTATTTCTCTTATAAATAAAGTAATGAAGTTAATGAGATTTACAGACATTTAGTTTGTGTAAAGCTTATTTACTAAATCACAGAGGTCACAAATGTGTTAGTCCATACAAAAATTTAATATATACCTGTTTAAGTAAAATTAATTGAAGGAAATTAATAAAATCACATTCTGTCCTAGTTAAGTTTTTATTAAAATCTTCAAGCGTTTTAAAATAAATGAAATGGAGAAAAACTATTAGCGCAATTCCAAGATAACAATTGCTTAAACTGGTCCCTCATCCCACACTTGAGGCTTATGGAAAGGTCTGTATTGATTATTTATTAGCTGAGATGATATATTAATATTAATCCTTTGAAGAAACACTGGCTTTATTAACTGACTTACTAGAAAATAGACAACTGTACTTCTCAAAATACAACTTAAACGTCATAATGAAGCCTACCAAGATTCCCACCAAATACACAACAGCACTGCGTCACCTACACGGTTTGGCTATCAAGTTACACATTTAAAAATATCTTTCCGTCAACAATGACAGCAATGTAATTCTCGCACACTGTACACATTGTATGATAGTAATGATTTTTCTTTCATACCCTTATTCTTAAAGCTCATTAGTTTTCAGTTGCACAACAGTTGAGCAAAGCATTCTCTAAAACAAATTTAATATTGTTTTTAATTTTAGATAAAAGAAGGTATTACTAGAAGAACAAATGTTTTATATATGGCTTCCATGATTATTTCTCTTTTGTTTTTTTTTTATGTTATGTAACAGGTGTTATGTAACGATTTTAAAGTCTCATGTTGAGTGTGATGTAATGTTAATACTAAAAATATAATATTTATTAAGTTACAATTGTTTTTTTTATTAATTAGTAAATATTCCTCCATTTTTAATTTAACATTATTAAACTAATTTTACGGATTTCATCTTTTTTTTTATAGGGTAGGGTGACAAACGAGCACAGTCCACCTGATGGTAAGTGTTTGCTGTGGCCCATAGACATCTACATGTATCCTCGATTACGAATCAATATGCAGATGCGTTGTCAGCCGTGAGGACTAAGATGAAATGCCTCGTTTCCAATAAAAAGGGTTCTCTACACTCAACATACAAAACATAAGCATTAAGCTACTATTTGACGCCGGTATTCTGTGAGAGCGTGGTCCTTCCCAGGTCGAGCAGACCCATTCGTGCTAAAACTATACTACTAATATAACTGCAGCATGGCTCTACCAAGTAAAAAAATCGCGTTTAATTTTAACTTTTTGATTCTCGACGTTTCTGGTGCATTAAGGCGTTTTTGGTTTCAATAGCTTCGCGAGTCGTCCTTGGTAGCAATCGGTATTCTTTTGCGGGGATTCAGGTCTATAAAATTAATGTAATGCCAGGTACCACCTTGCACTCGTGCACATACTGCAGATCTCTTGGAGCGTCAGTGCTTCACGTCGGCTATATGTTCTTTTTTTTATTTATTTTATGTACACACACCAAGATACAGAAGCAGTCTTATAGTAATTTCGTACAAAGGTTCTACTTATTCCATAATTAGCTGAAATATCTTCCAGTAGACCTATAAAGGAAATTATATTGAAATTGCAAACTTAGTGCATACATTAGTACTACTAAAAATAAATAATATACACAATGTTACGTAAATTATATAAAATAAATCAATACATAATAATAATAATAATAAATACGATATTTGTAAAAACGAACGTTGTTTTGTCCTATGTAATTAACGTAATAAAATCCGTAAAATTTGTGTAGTGTTCGCGTAAATATAAGAAATCATTATTTCGCCATCTGTTTTTAGCAAAAATGTTTCGTCCGGGTGTAGAAACTAGAAACAACGTGTGATTCCCAGCCATTCATGCATTGCTTCAATCCATCCATTGCTTTAAGTTATTAGCATAAAATAGAATATTTTTTTTATTCAATATAGATTACAAGTAATTCTCATTGAAAGTAATTTTTTTCTTTTACCAGTGGACCTAAAAACCTCTGTCCTGAGAAAAACCTAGTAAGAGGGACTTTTTTAAATTCAAACGAAATTAATAAAAGTAAGCGAATGCTTCGGTGGTTTGGTCACGTAGAAAGAGTGAATGAGGAAAGAGTGACAAATATATGGCAGATGTGAACGGCAGAGTCGGGAAGGGACGCCCTAGAAAAAAGTTTATCGACCAAATTGGCGATATTTTGAAAATGGGCCACGTTAAAAGTACCCTTAACCGACGAGCATGTATGCGTAGATATATGGATGTAAAGGAGGCGAAAGAGGTATGTCAGGATCGTGTCAAATGGAAGTCCGTAGTCTCTGCCTACCCCTCTGGGTGACAGGCGTGAGTGCTTATGTTATGTTTATGTAAGCGAATGCTGAGACTCATAGATATTTACATCTATCCTCGATTAAGAATTAAAATGCAGATGCGTTGTCACCCCCCAGGATTAAAATGGTATGCCTAGTCTCCAGTAAAAAGGATCTCCGGTACTCTACATTGACCATACAAAACATTGCAGCATTAAGCTGCTATTTTAAACTGGTATTCTCTACGCTAGTATTCTTTGAGAGCGTGTAACACCGGTAGAGCCGACCCATTTGTACTACAACCATAATATAACTGCAGAATGGCTGTACCACGCATAAATCAATTCATTTATATTACAATACCCCTTTAAGCTCGGTAATAGAGAAATATTGTATATTATCTGGGACTTTGTTGTAGCATATATATTGCCCCGTAAATGAATTACTGACCTTGGAGTCGAGAAATTGGTATCACTAGCTTGATTTTGCTACATAGTTGCAACACTTGGCAGACTGGTTGTTGTGCTGTGTACCGCCACGACACGGTTACATTTTATCGTCATCATTACAGCCCTTCACAAGTCCACTGCTGAACATGGGCCTCCCCCAAGTAATGCCACAAATCACGGTCCTGAGCCATCTGCATCCATCGACTTCCTGCATGTCTTACCAGGTCATCACTCCATCTAGTGAGGGGTCGCCCCACACTACGCCTACCGTTACGAGGCTGCGGCTCGAGAACCTTTCTTCTCATCGGTCATCGGTTCTTCGAGCTATATGGCCGGCCCATTACCACTTCAGCGTACTAATCCGTTGGGCTATGTCGGTCACTCTGGTTCTACTGCGGATATGCTCATTTCTGAGTTTATCACGCAGAGAAACTCCGAGCATAGCCCTCTCCATAGCTCGCTGAGCGACCTGGAGAGTCCTTATACGGCCAGCAGTGAAGGACCACGTCTCAGATCCGTAAGTCATCACTAGCAACACGCACTGTTTGTACAATCTAGTTTTCACAGTTTGAGGTATACCTGACGAGATGTGTTGTAATTTCTCGAACGCTGCCCAGCCGAGTTGAATCCGTCGATTGACCTCTCGGTCGAAGTTGGACTTACCTAGTCGGACTATTTGTCCCAGGTAAACGTACTCGTCAACAACTTCGAGCATAGTGCTCCCAACAACTACCGGCATAGGGGTGACATGGACGTTAAACATGATCTTTGTTTTGTCCATGTTCATCTTAAGATCTATCCGTTGAGAGACACTATTGATGTCATTGAGCATAGTGCTTAGGTACTCCAGCGATTCTGCCATAAGGACTATATCGTCGGCAAATCGAAGGTGAGTATTGTACTAGTCATTGATGTTAATACCATATCCTTTCCAGTCCAGTAGCTTGAAAAGGTCTTCCAATGCAGCGGTGAAGCGGTTTCATTTAGTGTGGTTCAATCTATTTTAAATGCGTGTAATTAACGAGGGTACCTAAACTACTTTAGCTTAAACCTTTTATACACATTACACAAATATATATTACATAACGATATGTATAATGTTACAAATGGCTAAATTTTAAAATAAATAAACTAATTATACATACATATATAATTAGAAATGTAAGCCTCCTCAGGATTAGGTCAGGTGACTATGTCCTATTTATGTATTTCCTATGTGTAGGTAACTGCTTTCGTCAATAAATAAACCGTAAATAAAAATGTAGGAAAGGACATCCAAGGGCCATTCTAAAAGTTAAAGTTACAGCCTATATACGTCCCACTGCTGGGTACAGATTTCCCGTCATTTTTTGGGAGACTTTTAGAGCAAGGAAATGTCAGCCACGCTGTCCTAATGGGTGTTGGCGAACTTCACAAGTCTTCAAAATATTTTTTTCTGAGAAATGCAGGTTTCACTACCGAGCACATGGTGAACCAGCACTTAAATTTTCAATTAACAATTTCATCAGTGCCCCCGGGAATCGAATCGTGGTTGCTCGTGTACTGTGAAATTTACAGCAAGCACTTGGTCCCTGCTACCGCGGTTCCATTCTTTTAGGCTTTTTTATTAGACTAAGGATGTCAAGCGAGCACACAGTCCACCTGATGATGTGAGTGCTGAGACCCGTATATATCTACACCTATCCTCAATTAAGAATCAAAATGCAGATGCATTATCATCCCTGAGGACTAAGATGGAATGCCTTGTTTCTAGTAAAAAGGGTCTCTGGTTCTCTACACTCATCATACGAAACACAGCAGCATTAAGCTGTGTTTTTTCGCTGGTATTCTGTGAGAGCGTGGTTTTTCCTCGGTCGAGCCGACCCATTCGTGCTACAACTATGTAGTGGCAGCATGGCTCTACCACGTAGAAAAACTCTTTCTTTTTGCGATACAATAAAATCTAAGTTATTTATGAAACAAAATTCTGAAATAATTGAAAATAAAAGTGATTCGTACAGTACATTTCATATAACTTTATTTAATGAACTGCGATCAAAATTCACGTCAAATTAATTTACATAACGCAAAAAAGGACGTTGATTACTCGGTGTCAAGTTTTATAATAGAAAAGAAATTTACAAAAATAAAAAGAACATTATTCACATGACTTAAGGTAAAAAAACCTTTTTTTGATGAATCCAACAATATAGTCATTTTTACTCGATGACTAATTTGTAATAGAAATTAAAAATGTTATAAGTGTAAGTATGCATATTATATTCGCTTACTTAATGTTAGTGTGTCATTTTGCAAAAAATGTCAGAAAATCTTTGTCGGAACAATAATGACCTAAGAAGTATGTACTGTTGAGGAGATGTTATACAATGCACACAATGTTACTGTGTAAAATTAAATATTTAGATAATAAAATTAATATAAATGCGTTTACCTGTTAGAAATTCTTTATGCTCTTGTTGAATTATTTTATTGAATGAATTCTAATTCTCTGTGATAAAAAAATACAACAGGACAAATTAAATACAAAAAAGTTTACAGTTAATTAGGTCGAATTAAGGTAAGTAGTAATGATAAGTCGATGTGCTCAAAAATATATTAATTCCTAATACAGCTTTTACAAAATTAATCAAAGTCTTCGTCGGAATCTGTTTTGAGTACGTTGTCTGAACCAGATCCCGGTTCACTGTCCACCGCTTTCACTCTGTAAAAGAAAACTTCCAATATAATCACGATTCTATTACAAAATTTTTGCTAGGATTTATCTTCTAGCTAGGAGTACGTCTAGGTATAGGTTTTTTTTTTTTTTATAGAAGAGGGGGCAAACGAGCATGCGGCTCACCTGATGTTAAGTGACTACCGCCGCCCATGATCAACCGCAACACCAGGAGAATTGCGGGTGCGTTGCCGGCCCTTTAGAAAGGAGTAAGCTCTTTTCTTGAAGGTCCCCAGGTCGTATCGGTCCGGAAAAATCGCCGGTGATAAACTATTCCACAGAGAGGTTGTACGTGGAAGAAAACTCCTTGTGAAACGTACAGTGGTGGACCGCCAAGCATCCAGATGGTGTGGATGGTATCGGGACGTTTGCTGTGTCGTGCGTTCACGAAATTTGGCGGCTGGGATTAATCCGAACAATTCCTCAGAGCACTCCCCGTGATAGATGCGATAAAATACGCAAAGAGATGCAACATCTCTTCGCAACGCCAGTGAATCGAGCCGATCGGAAAGCACTCGGTCGTCGACGATTCGAGCCGCTCTGCGCTGGATGCGGTCAAGTGGAAGGAGCTGGTATTGGGGAGCCCCAGCCCAGAGATGGGAACAGTATTCCATGTGCGGCCGAACCTGCGCCTTGTAAAGTTGCAGGCGGTGTGCCGGCATGAAATACTGTCCCGCTCTGCTGAGCACGCCAAGCTTTTTAGAGGCCAATTTGGCCTTCCCTTCCAAGTGACCACGAAACTGCACGTCACTCGATATGTCGACGCCGAGGATTCCGATACTGGCTGAGGCAACAAGGGGAGTGGCTTGAAACTGAGGGGATACGACAAAGGGGTTCTTTTTAACGGTTAACGCGCAAACTTGTGTCTTCTGGGGGTTAAACTGGACTAGATTTAGTCGTCCCCAATCCGAGACTCTGTTCAGCAAAGACTCGACTTCAGACACAAGTTTGTCCCGGCACTCGGAGACGTTTTCCCGAGAAATATTGGCTCGGCCGGTGTAAAGAGCATCACCAGTGCTGTCATCTGCATAGCAATGAATGTTACGGGTATGCAACATATCATTGATATGCAGAAGAAACAGCGTTGGCGATAGCACGCAGCCCTGTGGAACACTAGCATTAATAGGCTTGCAATCGGAGCTTGCACCGTCTACAACGACCTTGATGCTCCGATCTGCAAGAAAGCTGGTGATCCAATCGCACAATTTCTCGGGAAGCCCATAGGAAGGGAGCTTCGAAAGAAGCGCTTTGTGCCAAACCCGATCGAAGGCCTTCGCAATGTCCAAACTAACGGCCAATGCCTCCCCCTTGAACTCTACTGCATCCGCCCATCTGTGAGTGAGGTAGACCAGAAGATCACCAGCTGACCGACCACGGCGAAAACCGTATTGGCGGTCACTAATCAGCTGGTGATCCTCAAGGTACCTCATGAGCTGGCAGTTTACAATGGATTCCATTGTTTTGGAGAACAAGGAGGTGATGGCGATTGGCCGGTAGTTGGACGGGTCTGAGCGGTCGCCTTTTTTAGGGATCGGGTGGACGAAAGCCGTCTTCCATGATTTTGGGACTACGCCTAGGGAGTAGGAGTACCGGAAAAGACGCGTTAAAACCGGTGCCAACTCTGGAGCACACGTCCTCAGCACAATTGGGGGGATTCCGTCAGGCCCACTCGACTTGTGGATGTCCAGGGAGAGGAGTGCTTTGCGAACCGAGCGCTGTGTGAACTGCACTTCCGGCATGGAGCACTCACACCGCGGGATGGTCGGCGGCGTACTCCCCCCGTCATCGAGAGTCGAGTTAGACGCAAAGAAGGAGCCTAGAAGATCGGCTTTCTCCTTTGCAGTATGGGCCAGTGAGTCGTCCTCCCTGTGCAGAGATGGAAGAGATGGCTGACAGAAATTCCCCTGGACTGCCATGGCGAGAGACCAGAATGCACGGGTTCCAGAAGGAAGGCGAACTAGTTTCTCGCCAATTCTGCCTATGTGCTCTGACTTTGCCTTGGCAATGACTCTTTTGAAGGACCTAGAGGCGGAATTATACTTCTTTTTTAGAGCGCTGGTGTTTACATCCCGGGACGCTGATGCATCAACCCAGGCTTGATAGCACTCCTGCTTATAGCATGATGCTATTTTACAGGAGCGACCAAACCATGGCTGAGATTTGCCTCCAATGGGCACCACAGAGGAAGGAATAAAAAGTTCCATACCCTGAAGTACCACATCAGTAACAGAATCCACAACAACGTTGGGATCATCCGGCGAGAAGCAAACCCGCCCCCAAGGGTAGGATGCAAAGAAAGACCGCATCCCATCCCAATCGGCTGACCTATAGTGCCAAACACGGCGGCAGCCTGCAGAATGCAACCGCGATTTCAGCGTGAGTGGCACAACACTCCGGACCAGACAATGGTCCAAGGAGCCTAAAGGGGCGTCGACGGAAATCTGATATCCGTCCGGGTGAGAGGTCAGCAGAAGGTCCAACAGGGAAGGTGCATGATCCTCCACATCTGGAATCCGCGTAGGCGAAGTAACCAGTTGTGTCAGACCATATGCCAAGGCAAAATCATGAACAGATCTCCCCGCATGATCGGTTAAACGTGAACCAAGCCATTCGGCGTGATGGGCGTTAAAGTCGCCGAGGATCACGATCTCTGCGGAGGGGATCTGCTGTAGCAATGAATCTGCAGCCATTTGGACGTGGTCGAAGAGTCGGTCTGTTTCGGCATTACCGCTATGGGACCTATAGAGGCACCCGTAGACGCGCGGATGGTCGTCGCTGTCTACGCGTAGCCAAAGGATGGACAGGTCCGAACCTTCAAGTCTGCCGAGGCGTCGAGAACAGATGTCCTCTCTGACGTAAACGCAAACTCCAGCCCGAGGCACAAAGGAGTGTTCCAGTCTGTACCCCGGGTAGGAGAGATACGAGACATCAGCCGGAGAGGACACCTGCGTCTCGGTCAGAAAGAGCAGAGCCGGCCTCGTCGTCTCGAGATGGTAGTGGACGGCGTTTAGGTTAGAGTGAAGTCCCCTGATATTGCAGAAATTCACGGACAGCGTGGCAGGGGTCGCCTTAGTCTTGTTGCTCCGTTTGCCCCGAGCAGTTGTAGTCTTGAGCGGAATTTCGCCCCCCCCAGAATACGCGGGGCAGCCTGAGCACCCACGCTCAGAAGTGGAGAAACATGGTCGTGGATGCTCAGCGAGGGATTCTCCAGGGGTGCTGGTACCCTCCTGGGGTAGTCTATCTTTATTTAATTCCGCTACCATGTTGATGGGGGGGGGGGGGGATTTGGGCCTCCGGCCACCTGCACTCACCAGACGAAACGCGGAAGCAGAGCTTCCACTTCACGCCGGTATTCTGTGAGGTCGTGGTACCACCCCGGTTTGAGCCGGCCCATACGTGCAACAGCAAAGCTGCCGCATGGCTCTACCACTGTTAAAAACTGTGGGGTGCCGCCCTCTTGCCTAAGTCTGGCGTCAAGCAGCTGTTCTTGCAGTGCTGTGTTGTGGTCTGGAAAGGTATAGAGAGTCTTACCTCTCATCATCATACTTACAGGCTGTGAGGCATCCCATATTAGTCCTCAAAAGTGACAACGCATTCTGTCCATGAGCTGTAGGCCACATCCCATTAGGTGGACTAGTTTGTCGCTTCAGTTTCATAATTTAAATATAAAATTTATAATATAATTATTGTCAATCAACAAAGCACAAATGAAGGCATCACTTTCGGAATATTATAATTAAATTAAAATAAAACACAATTGTCAATCAACAAACCACAAAACAAGGCATTTCTTTTGGGATACCATGGTTTTGTTGTATTTCGGTTACAATTATAGATTTTTGTTTATAGCTCCTAGAACCGACCGATGACGTAGGAAAGTTTTCGAGAGAAAATCCTGCATCTGTAAGTAAGTAAGATGTGAAGCATCTTCTTGACGGATGACGACGTTTAACTGTAAAGATGGAGGTCTGTCCCATGTTCTGTGTTAGTCTAATATTTATCAATAGGGAAAGTTAGTATTTTAGGCAGTAATAACGTTGAGGATGGTGATGGTAAGGATTAATATACTACCTTTATAATAGCATATAAGTAATAATCAAAAAATTAACTCGGGTAGCTGAGATGGTTAGTGCTCGCTGTAAATTTCACAGTACGCGAGCAGGCGAGAAAAAAATATATTTCGAAAACGTGAATTTCCGGCCGCGCGGCGAATTTCCTTTCCCTAAAACCCAGAAACTAACTAACTAACTCTCAGAACAGATAGGAGGCCTTTGCCCAGCTGTGGCACGTGTATATAGACTGTAACTAACTTTAATAAAAAAAAATCTTTGTGGTGTTAAACAATAGTTTTTGTATGTTTGTTTGCGTAATACAAATAGGAAAAAATTTTCGAGTCAATATTACAAAGGTATGATGAACGGGTTTTTTCTGAACAATCAAATGATTTTGTGAATAATATTTCTCTTATTATGGCTATATACTCATAGTAACAATAAGTGACATGGGAATAGAGTAAAAATTGTAATTTTCATAACACAGCTCAAACGACTAAATTACTTAGTAAGCCAACCAAAAAAGAGAGCCAAAACGTTATTGTACTCGTAATAGTATTAAACTAAATGATTTCAAAAAAAAAAATTCATAAAGATCTGTAAAAAAAACGATAAATATTAGACCGGGTCTCATAAAAATATCTTAATGATTCTAGAGAAGTTTTCACTTCAAAACAAAAAAAATCAAAAAAAAAACTTCAAATCAAAAACAACAAAACAACACACACACCACGACGACACCGCGGAAAAATGCACCTTCTTTCATTGAATAGTACAGGACTATGACACCACTAACGAAAGTGGAATTTTGATATAGGTAAATTCATGCCCTTATCTTGAATTTGATTGTTCAAAAACACGATTGTATAATTTTGACTCGATCATAATTATTTGCGAAAACATCTCTAAAAACACTATAGTTGAAATTACAACGAAATTACTTAATCTATATGCTTGGGAATTACTCAAATATATTCATAACATCAATATTTATAATTTACTTGCTCATTATTTTGATTACTTAAATCAATAATTTTTAAAAAATATTTAAAGTTTCTATCAATTTCTAAGCGGTTTTATTCGTCTCGTCGTCGTCGTCGTTTAGGCTACGCAATTTTAGACCTTATGACGGCGTTTTTTCAAGTATTTATAGAAATCATCAAATCACCTGACCAGCATAGAGTAGAGTAATAGAATTACTGACTCGTTATAATAACATAACGTAAGGCGTTGCTTGCGTTGTACCAAAGATATTTAAGTATATAAATCTCTTTGCGTTGTACGGTGTGCGTTTAATTAAGCTGATCTGTTAGCTGATTTGGATACGATACGGTAATAGCAGCGGTTTGGATACTTATACTCCGTTGAAAACTGTAAAAGGCATATTACACCGCACTGAATTTAGGAACCTTTTATTAGGATTCAGGAAAGGAAAAGGAACCGCGTACATAACGCGTAATAAGAGCCGCAGAAATTAATTTTAAAAGTAATAAATAATAAATAAGTTATAACAGAACAAATAATAAATAAATAATATTATATATTTTTTAAATACTTATATTTTCAAAAGAGGCGTTGTAGTTCAAGGCCTGAGTGTTGATGTAAGTTTTGTATTTCGCGAGCAACTGGTTCGTTCCCCACTAGCACGAATGAAATTGTTAAATGAAATTTTGTGTTCAGATTTATAACATACTCTGTGGTGAAGTAAAATATCGTGTGAAATCCTGCACATCTGAGGAATGAAATATTTCGAGGACATGTGAATTCCGCTAACACTCCTTGAAGCGGCGCCGCGGACTAACTGCTCCATAACCCTCTCAGAAAGAGATGGCCTGTGTCCGTGACTTTGAGAAGCTTTGTAGAGCGACTTGTTCTTGTCCTCGAGCCTTAGGTAGTAGGTACCAGTGAGTGCAAATGATTTGTCCCGTGAATTTAATTGTCTAATACATCATCATCATCATTACAGCCCTTCACGACTCTAGTGCTGAACGTAGGCCTCCCTCAAAGAATGCATTAAAGCACGATCCTGAGCCACCGGCATCCTTCGATTTCCTGCATGTCTTCCCAGGTCGTCACTCCATCTAGTGGGGGGTCGCCCTACACTACGCCTACCGGTACGAGGCTGCCACTCGCGAACCTTTTTTTCCCATCGGTTGTCGGTTCTTCGAGCTAAATGGCCGGCCCATTGCCACTTCAGCTTACTAATCCGTTAGGCTATGTCGGTTGGGGTGCGAAGTCAGAAGTACTCCACGTGTGCCTGGTAGTTGCGCAAGAGCAGCTACCGGGCCGGTGCACCCTGGGCGCGGCGGTAATCTTCCTCGAGAAATGAGAAGAAATTCTTATTCCTTGGGGAATGTTGCTGCCGCGGCTAATTATTCTGACATGGGGGGAGGGGGGGGGGTCCGTCCTGGACCAACAGTGCGTTCCTCTGCGTGACCCTCTGATCAGCAGAGGGAATAGCAGTGAGGGCGGGCTCGGTGTGCACTTACCCTGCCTCCGGGCAGACAGTGAAGGATTCATCCTTTGCTGTCACCGCCGGTCTCGTAATCCCAGTATCGAAGTGTCGTGGATCATGTCTCGCGGCTTTGATAGGGACCGAGGGTCTTGGCTTAATCGCCCGGACCGCGAGGGAGAAAACCTCTATAAAAAGTTACTCCGAATCCCAAGTGGCGACACACCGCGAGGGGATGGATGGCTGACGGGGTTCTATGACCAAATCAGTCGCTAGTGCGCTCCTCGCCAGGGTACCTGCAGACCCCCTGGCGAGTAATAAATCCTCTAAATCTGCTTACCTTGGTACAGGGGTCTCTGCCAAGGTGGACATTTAATTCCCCCATATTCGTGGGTACAAAAATGGAACAAAATAAAACCAAAACCGCCGGCAACGGCAACGCAGAGGAGAGGAGAAATGATGCGGGGACAGAGTCCGACGCCGCATCGAGCAGCGTGGGAGGCTCAGAGAGCTCCCGACGCGTGGGGCCTGGGACCGCGGAGACCAGTAAGTTCTTCCGCAAGCGGTCCAGGCGGGATGGCGACCAGGGGCCGGCATCCGGTGAAGAGGAGGTTTCGGCCCGGAAAATCCCCACCAACAGTCGGGGCGGGCTGAAAGGCAAAGGGAGGGGGCTGTCTGCCAATCAGAGGGCCGAACGAGCAGCAAAGCTTGCCAAGGATGGGCGCCACCCGGGCGATACGGCTCGGGTATCAGGCGAAGAGACGAGTGCGACTGGCGGCTCCGAGGTGGAGCGTAAGGCCAGATTCGTAAAGGAGGTGGAGGCCGCGATCAAGGTCGTGGCCTACAAGCAAAAGCCCTCCTCGAAGTTTAAGGCCATTCCCGGGGCCTCCGCCTCCA
Organism: Parnassius smintheus behrii; assembly: GCA_036936625.1. Taxonomy (NCBI): domain Eukaryota; kingdom Metazoa; phylum Arthropoda; class Insecta; order Lepidoptera; family Papilionidae; genus Parnassius; species Parnassius smintheus. Next base: position 41,238,175 of record JAUPFT010000002.1, on the reverse strand, counting down.
TCATGGCGGCTGCGGAGGCCAACTTTGTTGGGGCCGGGCCTAATGCGGACGAGGTGGCGAAGCTGCGGGCGGACGTGGCCCGCCTGACGTCCGCCATGGAGACTCTCCAGAAGGAGAACGAGAAGCTCCGCGCAGACCTGGCCAGTCTACGTGAGCCTGCCTCTCGCGCGGCGCCCCAGACGCAGCGCCCAAGCCAGCCCGTGCCGGTGGAGAACCAGGTTCTGAACCTGGTCAGGCAGGAGCTGGCTGCCTTCCAACACCGGTTCTCCGTGCTGGAGGGCATCGTCCTGTGCCCCCCCCACCCTAGGGGCAAACAAGACGGTGGCCAGGCCGGCAACGGTCTCGTACGCGGCGGCCACGGCTGCCGCATCTAGGCCGGGGCCGTCCAGCCTACCCTCGGGCGGGGCTGCAGTTGCCCCTCTCCCCCCTGAAAGGCCGGCTCCAGCAAAACTCGTACTGGCTGAACCGGCTCCAGCTAAGCCGGCGACGGGAAAGAGAGGCAAGACGAAGGCGAAAAAGGGCAAGGCGGCAGCACAGATGGTGGCTACACCAGCCCCAGTGCCTGCGGCGAATGTGCCAGCGCCAGCGGCAAGCCAGCTGCCGCCGCCATCACCGCCCCCCCAGCTCCCTACACCTCCCGCGGCTGAAGCCGGTTGGCAGGTGGTCGGGGACTAAAAGAAGGGGAAGAAGGCAGCCAAAAAGGCTAAGGAGCAGGAGCGGCAGCGCCAGTTCAGGGCGCGCAAGATCGCGGCTAGGCTCCGCACCCCGAAGACCGCAGCTGTAGTGATTACACTACAGCCGGACGCGGCAAAGAAGGGCGTTACCTACCGCGACCTGCTCGCGAAGGCGAAGGAGGCGGTGGATCTCGGGGAGCTCGGGATCACCGGGGGCCTCCGGCTCAAAGTCACCCAGACGGGGGCCCGTGTGCTGGAGGTCCCCGGGGAATCCAGTGGCGCGACCGCGGACGCTCTGGCTGCGAAGCTCAGAGCGTCTCTGGACGCGGACGAGGCCCGAGTGTCCAGGCCCGTCAGATGCGCAGACCTGCGCATCATGGGTCTGGACGACTCGGTATCGGAGGAGGAGTTGGTGGCCGCCGTCGCCAGGTCCGGGGGGTGGACTACGGACCAGGTCAGGTCAGGCGCCATACGCCCGGACCAACAGGGTATGCATGCCGCCACGGTGTGCTGCCCTGTTACGGCGGCCAAAACCATAGTGGAGGGCCGAAGGCTTCTGGTGGGCTGGGTCTCAGCGCAGGTTAAGCTGCTGGAGCCCAGACCTCTGAGGTGCTATCGCTGTCTCGTGGGGCACCACGTATCAGTGAGATGCGCCTCGGAGGTTGACCGCAGTGGCCTTTGCTTCCGCTGCTGTCAGCCCGGACACATATCGGCGACCTGCTCCGCCACGCCGCACTGTGATGCATGTGCGGTGACCGGCAAGCCAGCCGATCACTGGGCCGGAAGCAAGGCCTGCGTGCCACCCGCCAAGGTCAAGGCCGCGGGTAGGGGAGGGCCCTCCGCAGCCACCGCCTCTGTGGCCTCCGCCGCAGCCGCAACTGCCGCTGCCACCGCTGTCATTGTCGCCGCCGCCGCCGCCGCGACACCGACGCCCGCAGAGGGGCCCCCCGTGGAGGAAGCTGAAATGGAATGCCTATAATGGCCACATTAAGCTTCCTCCAGGCGAATATCAACCACTGCGCCTGCGCTCAGGTTCTGTTGCTCCAGAGCATGGCGCAGTGGTCGATTAACATCGCTGTGGTCGCTGAGCCGTATTTTGTCTGGCCTAGGGAGGACTGGGTGGAGGACCTTAACGGCTAAGTTGCCATCATCTCTTCGGCCGCCGCCGGTACCCCAACCCTTGAAGGTGTCAGGAGGGGTCAGGGGTGCGTAGCAGCACGGTTCGGGGAGTTCGTCGTTGTGGGGGTGTACTTCTCCCCGAACCGATCTCTCGCCGAGCTCCACAACTCTCTTGCAGAGCTGAGAGCAGTCGTCGTTGGAAGTTATCCCCTCCCCGTACTTGTCCTCGGGGACTTCAATGCCAAGAACTTGGCTTGGGGTTCTCGTCGTACAGATGTGCGGGGTAGGATTGTGGAAGACTGGGCTCTGGAGACAGGCCTGGTCGTCCTAAATCGGGGTTCTGTCCCCACGTGTGTGCGGATGCGGGGCGAGTCGGTGGTGGACATCTCGTTCGCTAGCCCCGCTCTGTCGCCGCGTGCCATTGACTGGCGTGTCATGGAGGGGGTGGAGACCTACTCCGACCACCGGTACATCCGGTTTGACGTCTCCACCCAGCCCTCGAGCGCGCCAGTCCAACAGGCCCCGAGTGGTCCGCGTTGGGCGCTGAAGCAGCTGGACCGGGAGCTCCTCCTGGAAGCCTCGATCTTGCAGGCCTGGGTGTCATCACCGGACAGGCCTGCTGACGTCAATGATGAGGCAGGGTGGTTCCAGGAGGCCATGTCCGAGATATGTGACGTGACAATGCCCCGCGTCCGGCCAGGAAGAGCCCGGCGTCAGGTGTACTGGTGGTCGCGTGAGCTGACGTCTCTGCGCGAGGCGTGTGTCGCCGCGCGGCACCTGTACGCCAGGCACCGCAGGCCCCGCATTCGTCCACCGAATGCGGCAGCCATTGAGGCGGAGCTGTACGAGGGATACAGAGCGGCGAAGACCGCCCTCCGGGCGGCTGTCCTGCGGGCCCGGCATCGGGCCCGTGAGGAGATGATGGAGACTCTCGACAGAGATCCGTGGGGGCGCCCTTACAAGATAGTGCAGGATAAACTCCGCACCTGGGCCCTCCCGCTGACGCTGAGTCTCCGGCCCCAGCTCGTGGAGGACGTGGTGAGCGCTCTGTTCCCTGCGCGAGGGGAACATCCGCCCCCGCCTACGGCTCCGCCACCTGCGGTGCCGGAAGCGGACCACCAGGACGACGACGACGACATCCCGGAAGGGACCGGGGTAGACCTGAGAGTGGCGGTACGTAGGCTCAAGGCCAGGAATACCGCCCCAGGACCCGATGGCTTGCCTGGCAAAGCCTGGATCCTGGCCTCGGAGGCTCTCGGGCCCCGACTGGAGGGGCTCCTAAGCGCATGCTTGGAGAGAGGCCAATTCCCGCTTCGTTGGAAGACGGGGAAGCTGGTCCTCATTCGGAAGCCGGGGCGCCCTGCGGACTCTCCGTCCGCATACCGGCCCGTGGTGCTGCTCGACGAGGTGGGCAAGCTCTTTGAAAGAGTCATTGTAAACCACCTCGCCGAGCACCTTGCGGGGACGGGGCCGGATCTTGCGGAACACCAGTTTGGTTTCCGCAAGAGGCGCTCTACGGTGGACGCCATCATGTGCGTGAGAGCCCTCACGACGGGGGATGCAGTGGCCAGAGGGGGGTTGTCTTGGCGGTATCTCTCGACATCGCCAACGCCTTCAACTCCATGCCCTGGAGCTGCATTGTGTTTGAGTGTGCATTGTGTGTTGGTGCCGACCTATCTCCGTCGTATAGTCGGGGACTATCTGATGGACAGGGCCGTCATCTACCCCGGTCGCAACGGTGAGTGGAACCGGCGAGAGATGTCGTGCGGTGTCCCACAGGGTTCGGTTCTGGGGCCACCTCTGTGGAACATCGGTTACGACTGGGTGCTGCGCGCCGTTCTCCCTACCGGCGTCAGCGTAGTTTGCTACGCTGACGACACGCTGGTACTGGCACAAGGGGGGTCGTACGAGGCGGCGGCGGAAACTATGACACGCGGGGTTGCCATAGTCGTTAAGAGGATTCGGCAACTGGGTCTCGAGGTGGCTCTGCACAAGTCCGAGACCATTTACTTCCATGGTCCTCGGAACAGGCCACCACCGGGATCGTCAGTGATGGTAGGAGGGGTATCCATCGGCGTCGAGTCGACGCTGAAGTACCTAGGACTCGTCCTCGACGGCCGATGGAACTTCGTTGAGCACTTCCGACGTTTGGCTCCCAAACTGGAACCGACCGGGGCTGCCTTCAGGCGGCTCCTGCCGAACCTGGGGGGGCCAAACGCTTCCAGCCGGAGGCTCTACGCAGGGATCGTGCGGTCCATGGCCCTTTACGGGGCCCCGGTGTGGGCTCGTGGTTTGGCGCGGCTTGCCGTCCACCACCTGAACGCGCCCCAAAGGGTGGTTGCCGTTAAAATGGTTCGCGGCTACCGCACGATCTCCCGCGAGGCGGCGAGCCTCCTTGCCGAATTGCCGCCATGGGATCTGGAGGCGATAGTCCTCGCGCGCCTGCACGAATGGCGCGCGGAGGCACTATTCCGGGGGGAAACCCCGCTGCCGCGGCAAGTTGTCGCGCAGCGGACAGACTTCCGGCACGATCTCATGGCGACATGGAGAGAGCGACTGTCGCAACCCCGTGCTGGGCACGCCACTATAGCGGCGATAAGACCCCTCTTTGAGAAGTGGCTTGAGAGACGCCACGGCATCCTCACCTTTCACCTGACGCAGGTCCTCACCGGACACGGTGTGTTCGGGAGGTTCCTGCACCGAATCGGGCGGGAGGAAACGCCCGGGTGCTCCCACTGCGAGGATGGACCGGAGGACACGGTGGAACACACCGTGGAGGTGTGCCCTGCTTGGGCGGAGCACCGACGTGTCCTCGTAGCGGCGATAGGCGGCGGCGACCTCTCGCGTCCGGCCCTGGTCGAAGCCATGGTCCGGAGCGAGACGGAATGGGACGCCGTCACCACCTTCTGCGAAGCAGTTATGCTAGCGAAGGAGGTGGCGGAGCGGGAGAAGGAGAGAGCAGCAGCTTTCCTCCCCGGCCGTCGCGGGAGATGCCCCGGGGGCTACGTCGTGGCCCCCGGCCACCGTAGGCGCGGGCCTGTGGACGGCGAGCAATGGGTAGCTCGCCGTCCTTCCGTCTAACGACGACAGGCCGTGTCGACGGCGCGTTTTGTTCCACGCGCGCCTCAAAGAGCTGTCAGCAGCGTGAAGGGGCCCGCAAGGGCCGAGGCCTGCCGGGGCTACGGGCTGTTCGAAAGAGACCGCGGCTCCGGAACGTAAGGGCACTGAAGGAACACGGATGGTTTTTAGTCAGTAAAAGTCTGACACTCCCTTACGCTCCACCCAGAGCGAAATGCGTCATTAGATGATTAACTAAACTACAATTGTTAGGCATACATGGGGATTTGCTCAGGTGGATAAAATCCTATTTGAGTAACAGATCCCAGGCTGTTGTAATAGGTGGATATAGATCGGACTTTATCAAAATACCAACAGGCATTCCTCAAGGATCACATCTGGGGCCTTTACTGTATAACGCTTATATTCACGATATTACTACTTGCTTTAAGTTTTCACAACATTTAATGTACGCCGATGACAAAAAAATTTTTTACAATATCCGTACTGAGCAGGACTGTCATCAAATGCAAACTGATTTAACCGCTTTATCAGCTTATTATACTGCTAACAACATAACAATTAATATTGATAAATGCGAATGTATTAGCTTCACACGTAAAAAAAACCCTATTTCATTCTCCTACAATTTTAACGGTATTCCAATACAAAGAACATCTACTGTTAGAGATTTAGGAGTTCATTTTGACAATAAAATGCTTTTATCAGAGCATGTTGACGAAATTGTCAACAAGGCTTTTAAAAATCTTGGATTTGTGATGAGAACTTGCAAGCCTTTTAAAGATATTAATACCCTTAAAATTATGTATAATGCTTATGTTCGCAGTATATTAGAATATGCCAGTCCAATTTGGTCTCCCCAATACGCTACTTATAAAGATCGTATAGAACGCATACAGGAAAAATTCATCAATTATCTAAATTATCGTTTTTTTAAATCACCACTTGTAACCTATGAAAATACTTGTCAATCTTATAATTTATTGACACTCGAAAACAGACGTAAATTAATGGACGTATGTTTTTTGTATGACATTGTTCGTGGACAGGTAGACTGCCCTGAGTTGGTGGCGAGCATAACATACAACGTACCGTCGCGTCGTGCCCGCCGTCGGCCGCCCCCTTTATTGCATGTGCCGTTTGCTGGCACCAATTATGCACGTAATGCGCCTATAAACCGATTGCTCAGGACATACAATGAGATCTTTAGTGATATAGATCTCTTTGTTTTTAGTAAAGCAGCCTTTAAAGCTAAAGCTCTTAAAATTCTACATGAAGTGCAAAAGGAGTAAATCATTTTGATTTGCTTAATCATGATGATCATCATTACAGCCCTTCACAAGTCCACTGCTGAACGTGGACCTCCCCCAGGGTATGCCACAACGCACGATTCTGAGCCACATGCGTCCGTCGACTTCCTATATATCTTACCAGGTCGTTACTCCATCTAGTAGGACTCCCTACATAAAAATAAATAAATAGTAATGAACATAAATCAACTCTATTATAATATGAAAATTAATTCATACTTTGCATCATTTAGTATAATCATTACTTACTTGATTGTTGAGTGAAAATTTGACATAAGTGTAACGGTTTAGAAAAATAAATAAATAAACAGGTGTGATATTTCATATTTCATTAAATTAAATTACATAAAAGAATGTTAATATCTGGCTGCATTCAAAAGTTTTGCAGAGAAATAAATAATACAAATATTACTTCTACATACAAATATTCAAAAGTATAAATTTAGTATAAACATTTAGTTACATGTCTGTGGACGTATGTATATGTATATGTATGTATATGTGTATATATATGTATATATGTATATGTATGTATATATATATATATATATGTGTATATGTATGTGTATGTATGTATATGGATATGTATATGTGTATGTATATATGTATGTATGTATATGTATATATATGTGATTGGATTAGTACATACATATTATAATAAATCCAAAGAATAGTTAAATTGTACCGTCCATAATATATTTTGTTTATATAACTAAAAAAAACCTTTAATAGGCCTTACATTTAAGCTGTATACTTTAAGTCCTTAAATTGTTAAATCGCTGTTGGTTTTTTTAAATAAATTAAAAAAAAAAAAAAAAAAGTCTGACACTCCCTTACGCTCCACACAGAGCGAAAGGCGTCATTAGATGATTTTCCATCCGCAAAAAAAAAAAAGGTTATGTCGGTTACTCTGGTTCTACTGCAGATATTCTAATTTCTAAGTTTATCACGCAGAGAAATAGTCCCCCGAGCATAGCCCTCTCCATAGCTCGCTGAGCGACTTTGAGCGTCCCCATACTCGTTATTTACATCGGAAAGCAAAATTATCTAATACATCAGTGAAGTTGTAAGATCTTTTCGCTAAACTGTATAAGGCTTTTCATGTTGACTTCATTATTCTATTTTAATATCTAACTGGAATGAAAATACAAACTACGTACATACCATACGATTTATTAATAGAACTCCACAGAGAAACCAGCACCGTCACATCTAGTGACGTTATTTCCCTGCATAATTGCCTCCACAGATTCATCTTAGGTATAAGCGCTGTGCTTAATATTAAAATAGCATGGCCGGACCAATAAATTATAGACGCTGTATTGATTTAGCGTCTCCTGTATTGAAGACGTAATCGTAGTTGATGCTTGTAGGTCCTGGGAGGGGTAATGAATCGAAAGGGGCGATTAAGTTTCTTTTTATATCGCCGGGATGTAGTCACAATGCGTTTACTACGCATTGTGACTATTTATTGCCGCGTTTATAACGTCGCAAAAAGACATTTGACCGTAAGGACTAAGGAACATTACAGATAAATAATACAAGGGAATGTAATCTCGTTTGATGGACGTAATCTATGGTATTAAAAAGATAATAATAAAAAAAAACTATGAGGATTTGTTTTTTATTAATATACAGCTTGCGATTCGAATTCATGAAGGAATAAGAATAGTTTATCGCAAAAGTGACAAAAATATGATAATGTCTATAAAAATAATGTGATAAAAGTAGGAAAATACGAGATTATTTTCGAGCGATGCTAGTGGAACATGTTTCATTTAAAGCATTTGTTTTACCAGTGAAATATTGATTTATATGCAATGCAATACCTACAAAAAGTTAGCTTAATTTCTTACAACATTTTTTAATAATAATTTTATTTTCTTCAAATAAAAACCATATTCAAATAAAATTATATACACGTGTTGCACTCTGCTGATTGAGACACGAACAACTGATGGTGGAAAACCATCCAAAACGCTGAACTGAAATTTTACAGACTAGTGATCGGGCTTTACCGATGCGATGGCTACGCCTCTGAAGCTCTGAACTCATAGGTCCACTTGCCCAGCACTGTGCAACATCAGCAAATCTTCCCAGAAATTAGCCAGTAGACGTATTCTTGGAAAGACGGAAATGCATCAGAGGACAAAAAGTTCGTGAGGGTGATAATGATTATACAGGGTTATTTTTCAAGGAATAGCCAAATTTTAAAATTAAGTTCAAATATATGAATAATGATATACCATTATTGCAGGTTTTGAAAATACGAGTAAATAAGGCTTTTTATTTGAAATTATCTCAAGTTGAATGTGATTTATGGGTAACAAAGTTTTTGCCTACCGATCGATCCCTACAAAAATTTTAAAATCAGTTAAAATAATGCATCACCACGCATTTTGAACTTAAAAGATAAAGAGCACAGAATGTTTGAGATTTGTTTCAATTAATATTTCTTCAACATTCGCCTGTATTACTAACTCTGAACCTTCTCTGCAAATTCGGCCGGTTATTGCAAAATAACCCTGTATAAATTCAAGGTTAGGTACATTAAATTAGTTTTTAAGCACTTGTTTAGTTCTTATATACATGTGAAAATACGTTGTGTCAGATAATTTTACCACAAAGTTAACCACCAACAAAGTCTTCACTTTAATGTGCGATAGTTCGCAGTTACAAGCAAGGCTGTTTAAATAGTAATGCGTTTGCTGTTACGGCACTGTTATGCCGACTTCTTTTGTTAATTTAATGTCAAAGCATTAATGGTATTTAACACGATCAGTTATGTTGCCTAATTTGCGATAGTTTATTTAAAAAAATCAAGTCCTGTTTTTACCTTAAAATAAATATGAATACAAGGGTAAAAAGCTCTTGAACAATTGACTGTGGTAAAACTTCTTCAGGCGCGACTTCTGGGTAACTCAGACCATTTTTCGGACACAATTAACTTTAATTATAGTCTATGGTCCATGAGTGGAGTTTCCGGATTTATAAAGTCAGAGATTGATTATTATAGTGTTTAGTGATTCTATGTGTTATATGCATGTTATATTAAATTATTATTTTATTGACAAATATTTAATTTTTTAAATTTATCTAAAATTATATATTTGTATTGTTATTATATAATTAAATAATAACAATACAAATGTAAATAACCGCAATAAATATTAATATTAATTGAGAAGTTTTACTTCAACCTCTTGTAAAGGTTATGTAAACACACTCCTTATGATTATTTTTTGTTAAAGTTAAAAAAGAAACAATCAAATATTTTAAACTTTTGAGCACTTGCCTTATACCCAATATTATTCCAATTTACTTTAATCATATTTCTGTGAATAAAAATAAACATGAAATATTTCGTAATTAACAACATATTCTATAGCATCAGTTTATAATGCAACTTTTATTTTTCTTTAAAAAAATCTATCTGGGACTTGTGAATAGTCTGGTTGATTTATGGGCCATTTAATATTTCATACAATGTTATAATGGCTATAACCAGATCATACAAAGAAGACCGAGGTAGAAAACAATTTTACGATCATTAAGGATTTTTACTTATTTGCGAAAGACCGTCAGTAATATATATAAGTAATATTTTTGTTAGTAAGTTATATTCTTAAAAGAATTGTTGTTATTTTTGCTGATAGGTTATCTGGAGAGGTGCTTTTTACCCAATTTTCTATTAATATTACTGATTAGCTGTCACTTTTTATTATTAAATGGGCTAGAGTGATAACGGTTGTATCCAAGGGGTAGTAATCGCTTTTGTAGTAGCATATGAAATTCTGCTATCAACTCAAAAAATAAAAACTGCGGCTGTCAACCCGCTTGTCAATCGTGGCTATTATTAAAATTTTTTAAATAAATCACATTTCATAAACGAACAAGAATACCTATTTGTTATGTTTGCAAATCGTAGGTAAATTGATATGAATTACACCATGTGCGTGACATTTTAGTGCTTAGTTTGAGTAGCATCAAATTCTTTTTCTTTTGAATGTTTTTCTTTTTCTTGTCAGCCTGTACATGTACTTTTCAATTTATAATAATCAAATTATTTTCAACATCCCTACCTTTGTAATATAAAACTAACTACACTTATAACTATAGAATACTATAATACACAATAGAATGTCTGTCAACCATATTTTGTACCGAGGTTCGGCGTCGCCGGGAGCACACATACAAGCAATTACGTCGTATTATCAGTTAATCACTACTACAAACCCGATTCGCTGTGTTGACAGACGGATTTTAATACTTATTTATTTGTAAATAGCGTGCAATTTGGCATTTTCTAAATAATTTGCATGCGAAATTTGTCAAAACACATCTTGTGTTGTCATTTATACGTGTGAATCGACGTCTTGTGGTATTTTAGTGGCCACACGGGCTCCGCCCACACCCCCGTTCTAATATGTATGTTGTCGTAAAGCGACAGTTAAAAACTAAAGAACCTAACCTAACAACGAAACAACCAAAAAGAAAATAATTTATTTAAAATTTGTAAAGATATCTACAGTTTCTTTTATAAAATGTCGTAAAGCGACAATTAAAAACTAAAGAACCTAACCTAACAACGAAACAACCAAAAAGAAAATAATTTATTTAAAATTTGTAAAGATATTTACAGTTTCTTTTATAAAAAAAGGTATGAAGGTGATGATGGGCTGTAATGATGATAGTGAATTACAATTTTTTTAAAAAAAAGTTAATAACAAAGATAAATGAGTACTGAAACGATGTATGCACAGGCTATGCCTATGGTAGGTGCACAGCGCCTGATCTAGGTACTCGCAGCGCTTGAAGTAGACACACACAGCGCCCGGAGTGGGCACACACAACGCCCGGAGTAGACACACACAGCGCCTGGAGTAGACACGCAGCGTCTGGAGTAGGTCCACGCAGCGTCTGGAGTAGGTACACACAGCGTATTGAGCAGGTACACGCAGCGCTTAAAGTAGGCACACACAGCGCTCGGAGTAAGCACACACAACGCCCGGAGTAGACACACACAGCGCCCGGAGTAGACACGCAGCGTCTGGAGTAGGAACACGCAGCGTCTGGAGTAGGCACACGCAGCGCTTGAGGCAAGCACACACAGCGGCCGAAGATAGCGCGGGCACTAGTAGGTGGAGGCGTAGGCGTAGCTAGGCGACGACTTCAGGAGAAGGCAGAGGCTTGCAAGATCCCGAGGCAGTGCGGATAAGGTCATTAGGAGGTGCTTCTCGTATGAAAGCTGAAGTGAGACTCCCTTTTATTGGCCGATTGTTCGGCTTTTATACTTTTTGACGGATCTGGGATAAGAACGGGAAATTATTTAAATTAAATTTGAAATTATTTAAATTAAAAGCAAATTTTTGTAAATGGCCAAGAGGAAAAGAGTATTTTTGAAGTAAAAACATCAGGCCGGTAACGATATTTGAATAAAAATTGCCATGACAACCAGATAAACAACGATGACAAAACATGTCAAATTTTGGTTTTAGGCTCGTAATAGAGAAACGGCAAGATTTAAGTGAAAAATGAGATATTATTGATATAGAAAAAAAGGTAGCGCAACAGCGCGCACGAAGCCCGAAATTGCAGAGTTACGGAGAACTAAATAAAAGACCGAAAAGGGTAGACTCCATTGACACCGATTTAAAAAGTGCTGATAACGTGAAAATACGAAGTGAAAATGATTTGTTATTGTGTTCTTATGGTTTAAAAACGTTACAGGATCCTATGGAAATAAAGGTGATGCAAAATATCCAGTTTTGAGGCGAATGCAGAAAATCAAAAACAGAATGGAAAAATAAATTTAAAATAGTGTAAAATGATATGTAAGTAGCATAACACTACAATGTATTATAGTATTCTATGCTTATAACACCACCTGTGGGGGTAGCATATGTCCATCAGTGAACTTTTGATGGGCTGCAATTAATGATAATGATGAAAATATGTAATCTGAGCTCGATCCCCGATGCTTGAACCATTTTCAGAAATTTACCACGAGTTCGGAGGAACTGAAAATCAATTTATAAAATACATAGAATATTTTTGAAGAAAAAAAATTGGTGAATTAAGTCTTAGAAGTTATTCACAAGAGTTTTTTTAGATTTTGTTAACTTGGCAAATAATCATAAAGATGTTTATGTATGCTTATTTGTTTTGGGATTATATTTTTAACGAAGATCGTAAAGCGTAGTGCGTAGCTAAACAAACGCCTCTTTCTAAAACTACGTGAGACAGAACGCATCATCACATTGTATTGCTAATATTGTTTGGATTTCCGTTAGGTCTGACATAGGAAAATATTGTTGTCACTAAAATGCTTATCATTAAATTGTAATAATAGTTACATCGTGGTAGAATATTAATAGACTGTGGGATATGCGGTGAAATTAGAAGTCGTCTTTGCTACTTACAGTAAGACCAAATTTTCCGTAACTAAGGAATAAGCAATGACAGTTATCTAAAATATGTATTACCAGGACAGTGGGAAAAAGAAATTCTCAACAGCCTTTGATAAAGTGCAATATATCATTTAACTCTACTCCTTGAACCATCTCGTTAAATTTGTGTACTATAGTGTGGTATGGGCTCAAATCTTGACATTGTAGAGTTTGAGTTAAAACTCGAGATTGTATCTAAATACCGAACTTAGAATCACGAGGGAAGCGGCGCTAAAGATACTAAACATCCGGTAGAGATCTTCTAATTTGAAATTGCACGCGCCTTCCTTGTATATTTAGGAATTATAGTAAAAATGCTAAAATCTAATGTGACAAAATCTACCAAAATATAAGGGAGCCGCGTGCAGTTTTATAAGTTATACGATCTCATTCCAATTAGGTAGTCATTCTACTTAAGTACGGCGATTATGACAAATCTTTCCCACGATTGGAGTGGATCATATTCAGCAGCGGATTGTTGTAGGCTGAGAGAGAAGAATATTTGTGTTTGCTGTTTATTTTTCATATGTAGCTAGCTATCGTAAGTCTTTTGATTCACATCACATGTCACGTAAAAGATGGACTTACCCATTGAGATCTTTAGTCAGTTGTAAGTCGACGGTGGCGCCATCGCTCAGGCCTCCGAGTGCCTCGCACAGATCACCGCCCACGTTCTGTAGGTGTTGTGTGTTCAGATGGTAGCCCTGTTGTAATATATCATCATTGTTAAAATTTGTTTATTAAGTTTAACGATTTTAATGTACGAGTGATTTTATTCAAACTCACACGATACTCATGATAAGATGACGGTAATTTTCTAGTTGTTTTCAACGATTGCAAAATATTTTGTTTTTAATTTTGTTATTCGATTGTAGTAATTAAGTAATTGTAGTCTGAACGAGACGACGTGGTCGCTCAGCGATACAGGCCTTTATAGTAATAAATTAAAAAATTTAAATCTTTTGCGATAATTAGAATCAGTATAGATAGGTACTATGGTGTCGAAAATGGGGTTAGTACGTATGGTCAGTGTAGAGTACCGGACACCCTTTTTACAGGAAACGATGCATTCTGGCTTAGTCCTCACGAGTGACAACGCATTCTGCATTTTGATACTTAATCGAGGACAAATGTAGATGTCTATATGGGCCACAAAATCAACTTACCACTAGATAGATTGTATACTCGTCGTATCTTGTATGATAAATAAGAGGAGCAAGATATATTCTGTACCGAGGAGAGGCCGCAGTGTAGCGGCGGTATAAGAATATCCACTACCCCATATTATCCTGTGGGTGTCGTAAGAGGCGACAGAGGAAAAAAATCAGGATATGGGCAGCAGCGTCTTCCAAACTACAAAACTGCGGTTGTGAACCCGCCTGCCAAGCGTGGCAATTATGGCAAAATCCCCGCATGAGGCTATTTATAACCACCTCACCTATGTGCGGAAAAGAATCTTTTTGTGACGAACACCTTTTTTCGTCATAAAAAGATGCATGATAGATTTCATAATTGTGGATGAAAGATTGAGGAGTGCAGTGGTAGATACAAGAGTTTACCGGGGGTCCAAGGTAGGGACGGATTATTGAATTTGAAATAGAAATTGAAAGAGAATTAATGGTCTATTCAGACGTTGGTGGCATTGGACATCTGTGTCTACTACTGCGTTACAGCGTATTTGAACGGAGAGGTTATAAGATGAAGGTGAGAAAAACAAGTACAAATGTGGACTGAAAGAAAATATAAGTGGTTTGTTTGAACTGTGCATGAGTGAGTTAAGCTTGGAGAATGTATCGCAAAATGATAAGAAAGGTTTAGTGCATGCAACTACCGAAGTATGTGGTGTTAGTAACAGAACGAATGAAAGGAAAAATAATACGTTATGTTGGGATAATGAGGTACGTATGAAAGTTGAAGCAAAGAAGAGAGCAAGGCTAGATTTAGTAGCAAAAAGGCTGGCAATTCTGGTGGTACTAATGATGATATTGAAAAAAAGGCAGTCTTTAGACATCTAAATAAGAGAGAAAAATCTAAATCTAAATAAGTTGAAAGGAAAATGCAAGAAAGAAGGAATAAGAATGATAGAGAATATCTGATAACTTCCACGCAAATATTAAAATGTTCTGGGAACTCGTAAGAACTGCCAGGGAAAATTCAAAACAGTCTAGAATGAATACTATAAGAGACGAGAACGGATTTATTCTGAGTGACTAAGTTTCGGGTTTAAAGATATGGAAGGAATATTTTTAAAGCGTGTTTATGAGTGAGGAGACAACGTATGAACTAAATTAAATAGAAATTCCGAAAGAAGAGGAAAGAAGGAGGGAGATAAGTATAGGTGAAATAATGAAAGCAATGAAAAGCATAAAAGCAGGTAAGGCAGCCGGATATGATAGAGTTTCTCTCGAAATGTTAAGGGCTGGAGAGGAAGTGGTGGCAGGCTTGCTGTACATCTTAATCGACATCATCACATCGTTTAATTTATGTTGGGAACTGAAGCGGTTACCGGAAGAATTGTGCAAAGCCGTGATAGTCCCAATATATAAGGAAAAGGGTCGCAGCAGGACTGTAAAAACTACCATTGTATCAGCCTTCTTAGCATTGTGGGAAAACTGTATGCTAAGGTACTAATTGAAAGGGTCATGAAAGAAACCGATGAAAAAATTTGGGATGTGCAGGCGGGAATTAAAAAGGGAATAGGATGTGGAGATCAAGTCTTTTCCATGCGCATGATCGCGGAGAAGTTTTTGGCCAAAAACCAAAGAGTTTTTTGTGCGTTCATGGAAAAGGCTTACGACAGAGTGAACAGGGATGTGTTATGGCAAAAACTGAAGTCATTTGGGTTGAACGCTGGGTTGATACAGGAATTAAAGTCTCTTTATAGGGACTATAGTGCTTGTGTTAGTATCAACGGGGTCTACTCGGACCGATTTGGCATCCACAAAGGTGTCAGGCAGGGCTGTGTGGCTCACGACGGGGGATGCAGTGGCCAGAGGGGGGGGGGGTTGTCTTGGCGGTGTCTCTCGACATCGCCAACGCCTTCAACTCCATGCCCTGGAGCTGCATTAGGGATGCACTCCGGTATCATCGGGTGCCGACCTATATCCGTCGTATAGTCGGGGACTATCTGACGGACAGGGCCGTCATCTACCCCGGTCGCAACGGTGAATGGAACCGGCGAGAGATGTCGTATGGTGTCCCACAGGGTTCGGTTCTGGGGCCACCTCTGTGGAACATCGGTTACGACTGGGTGCTGCGCGCCGACCTTCCTACCGGCGTAGAGGATTCGGCAACTGGGTCTCGAGGTGGCTCTGCACAAGTCCGAGGCCATGCACTTCCATGGTCCTCGGAACAGGCCACCACCGAGATCCTCAGTGATGGTAGGAGGGGTATCCATCGGCGTCGAGTCGATGCTGAAGTACCTAGGACTCGTCCTCGACGGCCGATGGAACTTCGTTGAGCACTTCCGACGTTTGGCTCCCAAACTGGAACGGACTGGGGCTGCCTTCAGGCGGCTCCTGCCGAACCTGGTGGGGCCAAACGCCTCCTGCCGGAGGCTCTACGCGGGGATCGTGCGGTCCATGGCCCTTTACGGGGCCCCGGTGTGGGCGCGTGGTTTGGCGCGGCTTGCCGTCCACCACCTGAACGCGCCCCAAAGGGTGGTTGCCGTGAAAATGGTTCGCGGCTACCGCACGATCTCCCGCGAGGCGGCGAGCCTCCTTGCTGGATTGCCGCCATGGGATCTGGAAGCGATAGTCCTCGCGCGCCTGCACGAATGGTGCGCGGAGGCACTATTCCGGGGGGAAACCCCGCTGCCGCGGCAAGTTGTCGCGCAGCGGACAGACTTCCGGCACGATCTCATGGCGACATGGAGAGAGCGACTGTCGCAACCCCGTGCTGGGCACGCCACTATAGCGGCTATAAGACCCCTCTTTGAGAAGTGGCTTGAGAGACGCCACGGCATCCTCACCTTTCGCCTGACGCAGGTCCTCACCGGACACGGTGTGTTCGGGAGGTTCCTGCACCGATTCGGGCGGGAGGAAACGCCCGGGTGCTCCCACTGCGAGGATGGACCGGAGGATACGGTGGAACACACCGTGGAGGTGTGCCCTGCTTGGGCGGAGCACCGACGTGTCCTCGTAGCGGCGATAGGCGGCGGCGACCTCTCGCTTCCGGCCCTGGTCGAAGCCATGGTCCCGAGCGAGACGGAATGGGATTCCCTCCACCATCCCATGGCCCTACCCGCCTTGCGGCATACGGACCGAATCTCAGGAGACGCACACGGTACTTGCTCTCGGCTCTTTCCCGCGTGCGCTTGCTTGACTCCCTACAAATTTCTCTGATCCGTCCCTCTTCTCTACATTACACTTCTCCCCCTTCTGGGGCGTGACTCCACAGCGACGACACTTCGCGTTCAGCAGCTATCTGGTCGTGTTATTTAGTCCTCATATTGTTTCCTCTTGTGATGCCATGCATGCGCAAATCTCCTTAGTTCCTTGAAGTTGGATTCGCAGCACACTAGGTCCCGGAAATAAACTGGTCCTATTGCTGTTCTTTGTATGCTGTCCAATAATGTGTTCCTTTCTGCGTCATACAGATCACAATCCCATAATGCATGGTCACGACTCTCCAGTGCAGAGCCACAGGGGCATAAACCGGAGTTCCTAAGGTTGAATTTCAGAAGACGCTCATTGAAGCAGCCGTGACCAACCAGAATCTGCGATACTGCATAATCGGGCTCAACCCACCTAAAGATTAGGCGCTCTGTGATATCTGGGAAAAACTTGTAAAGGTCCCTGCCATCTTGGCTTGAATCCCATCGGTCCTGCCAAATGGCAACGACAGCCGTCATCATCTCCCGCTTTTTCTTCCTGCGCTCCTTGTCGACCAGACCCGTCCCCTCCTCGTCGACTCGTCCCGCGCGAAGGACTTCCAGGTCGGCAGGCAATACGCCCGCCAACACCGGTAACGCTGCGTTGCTAGCCGTCCTGTAAGCCTTCGTGAGAAGAATCAAAGCTGATCTTTGCGTCCTCATCAGTACGCTTCTGATAACGTAGAGGGACGAGCGTCGGTACCATACGGCAGCAGCATATGTCAACGTTGCCACATATGTCCCTGAATACAGGATTCTAAGGGCGTAATATCTTATGCCCCAGGTCGATGAAGACAATCGCGACATCTTCCCGAAGCAAGCAGCGGCCTTCTCGCCGATATACAATGCATGCTGCACATAGGACCTAGCCTCGTCCAAAACTATACCAAGGGCTTTTGCCTGTGAAACACTCGTGATCGTAGCACTGTCCATCTTGATAATTGGTCCACGTTTAAACTTGCCCTTGTAGGTCATCGTTTGTGACTTCCCGGCAGAAAACTCTAGTCTATTACGGACACCCCACTCGGACACGGCAGCGGTCATAGCTGCCGCTTTGCGCTCTATTGCGGAGCGAGACGATGCTTCGATCACGATCGTCACATCATCGGCGTAAGCTACGAAGTGTACTCCTTCGGGTTTTGGCAGCTTCAGGAGGTCATCGAGTAGGACGGAATGGGATGCCGTCACCACCTTCTGCGAAGCAGTGATGCTAGCGAAGGAGGTGGCGGAACGGGAGAAGGAGAGAGCAGCAGCTTTCCTCCCCGGCCGTCGCGGGAGATGCCCCGGGGGCTACGTCGTGGCCCCCGGCCACCGTAGGCGCGGGCCTGTAGACGGCGAACAATGGGTAGCTCGCCGTCCTTCCGTCTAACGACGACAGGCCGTGTCGACGGCGCGTTTTGTTCCACGCGCGCCTCAAAGAGCTGTCAGCAGCGTGAAGGGGCCCGCAAGGGCCGAGGCCTGCCGGGGCTGCGGGCTGTTCGAAAGAGATACCGCGGCTCCGGAACGTAAGGGCACTGAAGGAACACGGATGGTTTTTAGTCAGTAAAAGTCTGACACTCCCTTACGCTCCACCCAGAGCGAAATGCGTCATTAGATGATTTTCCATCCGCAAAAAAAAAGGGCTGTGTGGCTGCCCTATGGTCGTTAAACCTATTTATGGACAGTTGTTTGGAAAATTTGAAAGTTGAAGAATGCGGATTAAGAATGGGTGAGTTAACCGTCAAATGCCCTTTGTACGTTGATGACAAAGTTATTTTTGCATAGTCGGCCGCCGAGTTGCAATTGATGGTTAAATTAATGAACAGGTCATTAAAAGAAAGGGGTACGAAAGTGAACGCTAGTAAGACGAAAGTTATGGTTTTTGAAAGAGAAGATAGTAAAACAGTATGTGAAATAGGAATAGAAGGGGAGTTGGTCGAGTAAGTCGATGAGTTTGTATATTTGGGATGTGTATCAGTAGAGATGGGAGATATGATAAGGATATTGAACGACGAGTGAATGCAGGAAATAATATAAATGGGGCTCTACACTCTATTGTGAAGTCAGAATGTGTCAAAAAGGCACGTATAGCAATTCACAATGCTGTGTTAGTCCCTACTTTAACGTATGGTAGTGAGAGTTGGGCGTGGCAGAAGAAGCACGAGAGTAGAATAAATGTGGTACGCTAAGG
Organism: Parnassius smintheus behrii; assembly: GCA_036936625.1. Lineage (NCBI taxonomy): Eukaryota > Metazoa > Arthropoda > Insecta > Lepidoptera > Papilionidae > Parnassius > Parnassius smintheus. The sequence goes on along the minus strand of JAUPFT010000002.1, from coordinate 41,219,003 downwards.
AGTATGTTATGGCTGAATCTGAGTGACAGGGTGAGAAATTGTGTGATAAAAAAGAATGTGGTTTGCATGATAATGCTGTGACCACAATTAAGAAAGGAATGTTTCGGTGGTTTAGTCTTGTAGAAAAAATCAATGAGGAAAGGGTGACAAAGCAAATTTATGTTGCAGAAGTGAATGGAAGAGTTGGAAAGGGACGTCCTAGGTTAAAGTTTATCAACTAAAATGGCGATATATTGAAAATGGGCCAAATTAGGAGTAACCTTAACCGACGAGCATGTATGCGTAGGTATATGAATGTGGAGGAGGCGAGAGAGGTGTGTCAGGATCGTGCAAAATGGAAGTCTGTAGTCTCTGCCTACCCCTCTGGGTGACAGGCGTTTAGCAGTAGACTTTTATAGGCCGTAATGTATTAGAAGAAGTTAAACCAGTAACCATTGTTTGATTAAGGACTCAGTTCTGTATTGCTATAAATGTTTGTGATGTTATTTACCTACACGACAAAAGGCTAACAAGTTATACAGCACGAGACTTGTGGGTATTCAAGTGACTTCAAGTGCTTGCTCATGCTCAAACCCTTCATTTGGACCGTGCTATGATAAAAAGGTCGGTATGCCCACGGACACGCGACGCTTATTAAGCCTTCATTACCAGGGAATTTTGCCCGCAATATTGTTAAAAACTCGCTTCAAAGCGTACCGTCGCTAAGTAGTCGCCACGAGTAATGTCGGGTCATATATTTTGTCTTAAGAATTTTAGAAGTTTAGACAGTTCAACTTACAATCCCTTCTTGAAGAATTTTAATAATATTTTAATATTGAAGTATATTTTTTTACGTGGTTATTTAACATTTACCAACGTAACTACTGCGTCCTTACAACTGGAGTTCTGTTTTACGTAAACGAGAAAAAGTCGATAAAGTCTTCATAGGTTTCTCACAGTCACCTTATAAGGATGTAGCAAACGTGAACACCATAACGATTTCTCACACAGTTTCAGAAAAAATATACACAGAATCGTTGTGTTCCCAGTTCGTTGTTGACAAATGGTAAACTATTTTTTGAAATTGATCTCAATGGAATTATCATTAATTCTGAGTATATAATGAATTAGTAAAATTACGAATAGTTTTAAAATCTCATAACACATTATACAAATGCTTAAATCTGTTTTAATTACAATGAGTGATGTTAAAAAAATGGTAAACTACACTGGGTTTTTAAGACGTAACAACTACTGTTACAGGACCTACATTTTATACGAAAAGAATAAAAAAAATGTAAAAAAATAAATAAAAATGTTTGAAGCGAATATCCTATCGACATCGAGTAGCCTAATGGCAGGGCGCGGATCGCGAACTCAAAAGGTCGTGGGTTCGAATCCGCCATTTGACTACTGTCGTGAACCACTCCTAACACAAGCATTTTCAAGCTTACTAGGAGTGGTTAAAAGGAATATTAGTAATGTTAATTAACAAGATTACTAATATCTTTATTAATAAAAGGCTACATTAGTCTTTTTTGATGTTTTTGAACATAATTACTGTATTTTGTGTTAAAATTTTAATAAACTAGTTGATTTTGAATAAACAAAGGCAACAAGGGTGTCGTAAGAGGCGACAGAGAAAAAAAAATCGGGAGATGGGCAGCAGCGTCTTCTTAATAACGAGCATTATAAAAAAAACTGCGGCTACCAGCCCGCTTGCCAGGCGTGGCAACTATGGCAAATCCCCCCTATGAGGCAGTCTATGGGGGGAAGCCTATGTTCAGCAGTGGACTTTAATAGGCTGAAACGGTAAAGAAAGATGGTAGAGTCATGCTACAGATATGTTATGGTTGTAGCACTATTGGGTCGGCTCGACCGAGGGGAGCACCACGCTCTCACAGAATATCGGCGTAAAATAGTAGCTCAATGCTGCTGTGATTCTTATGGCGAGTGTAGAGAATCGGAGACCCTTTTCACTCGAAACTTATCTGTTTAGCCTTGAGCACGCTAAGTGCGTAGCCACGTTCACACAGGTCTCTCATCTCGAGAGTGGTACCTACTGATACCGATTAAATTGGGAGTCGTTATGAGATGACTATACAATATCTATTATATTACATATTATATTATATATATTTTTGACAAGTGCAGAATTATTAGCAATTAAGTATTAGGTTCATTAGAATTTGGATCCACGCGTAGTGAAGATGGTGACCTAATGTTTCTCAAGGAATTGTATTTGTTACTGGTTGTTGCCGCTAGTGGCGGACTGGTTATTATTTCATAGCTATCGAACGAGGATAATGTTTATTCTTATAAAGATTGTGTAGCCATTTCCGTGTGTGTATGTGTGCTGTATTAATCGAAGATATATGTAGATGTCTCTGGGCCACAGCATCCACTTACCGTCAGGCTAGACTGTGTGCTGGTTTGTCACCCCTATGCTATAAAAAAGCAAAATATCTTTGCGTTTGAATGAAAAATAGAGCCTGGGTAGCTCAGGGGCCATGCGCTTGCTGTAAATTTACACAGTTCGCGAGCAACCCGGGTTCGATCCCAGACGGAACCAATGAAATTTCAATTTTAAATTGCCAGCTCGTTGATGTAGGAAGATATCGTGAGGAAACCTACACATATGAAAAATAAGAAAAAAAATATTTCGAAAACATATGAAGTTCGCCAACATGCCATTTGGGCAAAACGGTGGACTTTTTCTTGCCCTAAAACCCTCTCAGAAATGAGAGAAGAATGAGGCCCAGTTGTGGGACATATTTTTCTTTTGAATGAAATATTTTCAGTATCCTTGTATAACCACAATAATTCCCTGTACAGCGATTATACTATGAACGCAGCGTATTAAAGAAATATTATGGAAGCGTCTTCACATATAAAGCAGATCTGGCTGATTTATTGTTAAACTTATCTCTGCGATCTAAAAGCTACATGGCCGGACGTCGGTAGATGTATTGCTTTACGGTAACTACTTACTATCGATATCATTAATCTTGAGGCACGCAATCATTTGTAACTGAAAATTTTTTTTTTTTTTTTTTTTTTTTTTTTATAGAAGAGGGGGCAAACGAGCATGCGGCTCACCTGATGTTAAGTGACTACCGCCGCCCATGATCAACCGCAACACCAGGAGAATTGCGGGTGCGTTGCCGGCCCTTTAGAAAGGAGTAAGCTCTTTTCTTGAAGGTCCCCAGGTCGTATCGGTCCGGAAAAATCGCCGGTGATAAACTATTCCACAGAGAGGTTGTACGTGGAAGAAAGCTCCTTGTGAAACGTACAGTGGTGGACCGCCAAGCATCCAGATGGTGTGGATGGTATCGGGACGTTTGCCGTGTCGTGCGTTCACGAAATTTGGCGGCTGGGATTAATCCGAACAATTCCTCAGAGCACTCCCCGTGATAGATGCGATAAAATACGCAAAGAGATGCAACATCTCTTCGCAACGCCAGTGAATCGAGCCGATCGGAAAGCACTCGGTCGTCGACGATTCGAGCCGCTCTGCGCTGGATGCGGTCAAGTGGAAGGAGCTGGTACTGGGGAGCCCCAGCCCAGAGATGGGAACAGTATTCCATGTGCGGTCGAACCTGCGCCTTGTAAAGTTGCAGGCGGTGTGCCGGCATGAAATACTGCCCCGCTCTGCTGAGCACGCCAAGCTTTTTAGAGGCCAATTTGGCCTTCCCTTCCAAGTGACCACGAAACTGCACGTCACTCGATATGTCGACGCCGAGGATTCCGATACTGGCTGAGGCAACAAGGGGAGTGCCTTGAAACTGAGGGGATACGACAAAGGGGTTCTTTTTAGCGGTTAACGCGCAAACTTGTGTCTTCTGGGGGTTAAACTGGACTAGATTTAGTCGTCCCCAATCCGAGACTCTGTTCAGCAAAGACTCGACTTCAGACACAAGTTTGTCCCGGCACTCGGAGACGTTTTCCCGAGAAATATTGGCTCGGCCGGTGTAAAGAGCATCACCAGTGCTGTCATCTGCATAGCAATGAATGTTACGGGTATGCAACATATCATTGATATGCAGAAGAAACAGCGTTGGCGATAGCACGCAGCCCTGTGGAACACCAGCATTAATAGGCTTGCAATCGGAGCTTGCACCGTCTACAACGACCTTGATGCTCCGATCTGCAAGAAAGCTGGTGATCCAATCGCACAATTTCTCGGGAAGCCCATAGGAAGGGAGCTTCGAAAGAAGCGCTTTGTGCCAAACCCGATCGAAGGCCTTCGCAATGTCCAAACTAACGGCCAATGCCTCCCCCTTGAACTCTACTGCCTCCGCCCATCTGTGAGTGAGGTAGACCAGAAGATCACCAGCTGACCGACCACGGCGAAAACCGTATTGGCGGTCACTAATCAGCTGGTGATCCTCAAGGTACCTCATGAGCTGGCAGTTTACAATGGACTCCATTGTTTTGGAGAACAAGGAGGTGATGGCGATTGGCCGGTAGTTGGACGGGTCTGAGCGGTCGCCTTTTTTAGGGATCGGGTGGACGAAAGCAGTCTTCCATGATTTTGGGACTACGCCTAGGGAGTAGGAGTACCGGAAAAGACGCGTTAAAACCGGTGCCAACTCTGGAGCACACGTCCTCAGCACAATTGGGGGGATTCCGTCAGGCCCACTCGACTTGTGGATGTCCAGGGAGAGGAGTGCTTTGCGAACCGAGCGCTGTGTGAACTGCACTTCCGGCATGGAGCACTCACACCGCGGGATGGTCGGCGGCGTACTCCCCCCGTCATCGAGAGTCGAGTTAGACGCAAAGAAGGAGCCTAGAAGATCGGCTTTCTCCTTTGCAGTATGGGCCAGTGAGTCGTCCTCCCTGTGCAGAGATGGAAGAGATGGCTGACAGAAATTCCCCTGGACAGCCTTGGCGAGAGACCAGAATGCACGGGTTCCAGAAGGAAGGCGAACGAGTCTCTCGCCAATTCTGCCTATGTGCTCTGACTTTGCCTTGGCAATGACTCTTTTGAAGGACCTAGAGGCGGAAATATACTTCTTTTTTAGAGCGCTGGTGTTTACATCCCGGGACGCTGATGCATCAACCCAGGCTTGGTAGCACTCCTGCTTATAGCATGATGCTATTTTACAGGAGCGACCAAACCATGGCTGAGATTTGCCTCCAATGGGCACCACAGAGGAAGGAATAAAAAGTTCCATACCCTGAAGTACCACATCAGTAACAGAATCCGCAACAACGTTGGGATCATCCGGCGAGAAGCAAACCCGCCCCCAAGGGTAGGATGCAAAGAAAGACCGCATCCCATCCCAATCGGCTGACCTATAGTGCCAAACACGGCGGCAGCCTGCAGAATGCAACCGCGATTTCAGCGTGAGTGGCACAACACTCCGGACCAGACAATGGTCCGAGGAGCCTAAAGGGGCGTCGACGGAAATCTGATATCCGTCCGGGTGAGAGGTCAGCAGAAGGTCCAACAGGGAAGGTGCATGATCCTCCACATCTGGAATCCGCGTAGGCGAAGTAACCAGTTGTGTCAGACCATATGCCAAGGCAAAATCATGAACAGATCTCCCCGCATGATCGGTTAAACGTGAACCGAGCCATTCGGCGTGATGGGCGTTAAAGTCGCCGAGGATCACGATCTCTGCAGAGGGGATCTGCTGTAGCAACGAATCTGCAGCCATTTGGACGTGGTCGAAGAGTCGGTCTGTTTCGGCATTACCGCTGTGGGACCTATAGAGGCACCCGTAGACGCGCGGATGGTCGTCGCTGTCTACGCGTAGCCAAAGGATGGACAGGTCCGAACCTTCAAGTCTGCCGAGGCGTCGAGAACAGATGTCCTCTCTGACGTAAACGCAAACTCCAGCCCGAGGCACAAAGGAGTGTTCCAGTTTGTACCCCGGGTAGGAGAGATACGAAACATCAGCCGGAGAGGACACCTGCGTCTCGGTCAGAAAGAGCAGAGCCGGCCTCGCCGTCTCGAGATGGTAGTGGACGGCGTTTAGGTTAGAGTGAAGTCCCCTGATATTGCAGAAATTCACGGACAGCGTGGCAGGGGTCGCCTTGGTCTTGTTGCTCCGTTTGCCCCGAGCAGTTGTAGTCTTGAGCGGAATTTCGCCCCCCCCAGAATACGCGGGGCAGCCTGAGCACCCACGCTCAGAAGTGGAGAAACATGGTCGTGGATGCTCAGCGAGGGATTCTCCAGGGGTGCTGGTACCCTCCTGGGGTAGTCTATCTTTATTTAATTCCGCTACCATGTTGATGGGGGGGGGGGGATTTGGGCCTCCGGCCACCTGCACTCACCGACGAAACGCGGAAGCAGAACTTCCACTTCACGCCGGTATTCTGTGAGGTCGTGGTACCACCCCGGTTTGAGCCGGCCCATACGTGCAACAGCAAAGCTGCCGCATGGCTCTACCACTGTTAAATTAATTGAAACATCACGTGTCTGCGATTAATAAGTGACAATTGGTTTTGAAATATCGCGTATGAAAAGTCTTTTGCAAAATTTGTAATACAAAAAACTTAATGTGACTTATGCAGTTAAGGAAAACGCAATTAGGTAAAATTATGGATTAGTAAGCTGAAGTGGCAATGGGCCGGCCATATAGCTTGAAGAACCGACAACCGTTGGGGAAAAAAGGTTCTCGAGTGGCAGCCTCGTACCGGTAGGCGAAGTGTAGGGCGACCCCCCACTAGATGGAGTGATGACCTGGTAAGACATGCAAGAAGTCGATGGATGCAAGTAGCTCAGGACCGTGCTTTGTGGCATACCTTGGGGGAGGCCTATGTTCAGCAGTGGACTTGTGAAGGGCTGTAATAATAATGATGATGATGAAGGACTTTTGAGATTTGTTTTTACCATTTTTAACTATCACCAGCGATCCGCCACGGCTTCGCTCTAGTGATTTCTGGAATTCAACAAAAGCGCCATCTACTGGGTCCAAATGTAAATATAAACCATCTAAGGACCCATTCAGATACACACAAAATTTTTTATTTGTGTTATGAAAAAAATATGGGTGACAGTTGAGTAGAAGGTTACACCACAGCGCATATTACTTGGCTATAGATACATTACCATCACCGAAGTCCATTATGGATTGGCTCATATCCTGTCATTAAACATTCTTATTCTTCAAATCCTTATCGCTTAGAAGCGATCTCTACCAGGCAACCATTATAGAGGATATATATTTATAATTATATAATCGATAAATATAATGATATAATCGATAAATACATATATAATATAATGAATAAACACATTTAAAATACAAAAATATAGACATACATACCTATACGAAAGCAGAAAGGATTAAACAACTAAGGTGTAAACAAAGCCTTAACGTAAGGAAAAATAAGTAGGTGGTATTTTTTAGAGAAAAGATTATTTAAAGAAGTGCGCTTTGACAAGTTTTTTAAACTTTTCAATAGACTGCGCACTTCTAACACACTAAAAATTTTACGTCGGTTGGGAATCGAATCTACGAATAATAAACGTCGAAGGAAGAACATCGACGAACTAACAATTTTACTATCTATTTTTACTTCTACTACATATATTTAATGCTAACGTCAAAACCGGTTCCAAATCGTACATTAGAAATAACTATGATAAATTTTTAAATCCCCTTTACTCATGTTTTATTGGCGATTAGATGGGAGAAAATCAATTAAGTTGCTGCGTAATCGGTAAGGATAATAAAATATGTTATAAACATAAAATCTTCAACAAATTGTTTCTCCGATATAACAACCTCTAGATCTTGTTTTTTTTTACCTTTAAAACAAAATGCCCATCATTAATTATTTCCTGTTGAGGTTTAAAGTATGTATATGTATATATGGAATTACCAGATATAGTTATATATATATATATATATATATATATATATATATCCTATACTATTAAACGAGCAATTCTTGTATATATATATATATATATAATATATATATATATATATATATATATATATATATATATATATATATATATATATATATATATATATATAATCGGGATCTCGGAAACGGCTCCAACGATTTTCATAAAATTTAGTGTCCAGGGAGTTTCGGGGATAATAAATCGATCTAGCTAGGATTTATTTTCAGAAAATGTCTTTTTGTCCGTGTTTTTAGGCAATGAAAAACTGCTACAATATCGTTAGAATAAGAAGGTAAATTTTGACGGATTGTTAGTGATTATAAATAGCTTAATTGGTATAATGGTCGGTCACAGAATCTTAAAACCCCGGTTCGAGCCTAGACCGACCGAACGACTTTTTTTAATTTTTTTTTTCATGTTCCTTTCTTTTTTGAGAAAATCTATTTTTTCGAGCCCTTTTTAAGTATTTTTTAAAAACACGAAAATTTAAATTAAACTAATTGCACTCATGATTTTTTATTCAAATAACCAGTTCAGTTCTTTCTATTATGTCGCTAAGATCAAAAAATATTATTCGTATTTCATCAGTATGTAATTTGTATCTAAATATAATTTCCAAAACACACGAATTAAAAAAAACCGAGCGAAAAATACCGAGCAAAGCTCGGTCAACCGGGTACTATATATATATATATATATATATATATATATATATATATATATATATATATATATATATATATATATATATATATATATTATATTCTATACCTTTAAACGAGCATTTCTTGTATATATACTCGTATATATAATCGGAATCTCGGAAAAGGCTCCAACGATTTTCATAAAATTTAGTATCCAGAGAGTTTCTGGGGCAATAAATCGATCTAGCTAGGATTTATCCTCCGGGAACTATATATATATATATATATATATATATATATATATATATATATATATATATATATATGTATGTAGTTAAATATCGAAATCCGGTAAGTCCCACCACTACTCAAAATTAATGGCGCCAAATTTAAAATTTTCACTGCTCACCTGGCTTATTTAGATAATTAAGTTTTATTTTTGAGCTAACAGTTTATTTGTCTGTATTTTAAAGGTATTCAGCGCCCGGATTACCGAAAAGACCAGCATGTGGTCATAATAACAAAACTTTGAAGTGTGCTACGTTAACCCCAAATGATATGTTTCACTTTCATCGCAATTATTACTCTACATTAAATAAGATTGACCAGGACAATTTTATTATAAAGCATGTGACAGCCACTCCGATAAAGCGCCGACGTCCGCAGAATAACATTAAGGAAAATCAGAGAAAATTTACTCTGATTTATAAATTTTTTAGTAAAAAGCAGAAGAAATACGTTCAAGTGTGTAAAACGGCGTTCATCAGTATTTTAAGAATAAATGAATAAATAAATCACGTGTAGAGGGTGTTATGAAAAGACATGCTGAAACCGGAACGATGGCTAAAGAAAATAGAGGTGGGGACCAAAAGCTTTTCAATTTGCGTCACGAAAAGAGGCAATTCAAAATTTTATTAAAAAATTTAAGCCCCTAGAAACACATCATTGTAGAGGTAAAATTAAAATACGTATGTATTTGTCTCCAGATCTAAATGTTAAGAAAATGTGGCAAATGTATAATGATAAAGCCTTGCCCGGTTAAGACGTTAAAATTGGATATTTTAGGAAAGTATTTAATACAAGTTTTAATATCGGATTTAGGTCACCTAGACAAGACGTCTGCTCGGATTGTCTTCAATTACTTGAGCGCATTAAATTATCCCGTAACGAACAAGAAACACAAGGACTACGGGCACAGTACAGAATTCATAAACTTAGAGCGAAATGCTACTTTGATCATTTAAGGGACGATTCCCCAAATTTACAGATACTGAGTTTTGATTGTCAAAAAAACCTACCGTTACCAAAAGTTCCTGATCAATCCGTATATTTTTCGCGTCAGTTGTACCTTTATAATTTAACAATAGTTGTTGGAACATCAAGGGCATCTTTGACACCTGAAAATGTTCATGCTTATATTTATATGGACGGAGGAACAAGCGGCAAAAGGCTCGAATGAAATATGTTCATGCGTGTATGCTTGTTTAAATTCTTTGAACTTTGACGGAAAAGAAAAAGTAAGGTTAATTGCTGACGGCTGTGGTGGCTAAAATAAAAATTCAATGTTGATAACAATGGCCATGAAATGGCTGTATGATGCTAGAATTCGTTACCCTAATATAACAGAAATTCAAATAATATTTCCTGTCATAGGGCACTCTTTTATACCACCAGACAGGATATTCGCGTTGACTGAAAAACAAATAAGACGCAGAGAAAGTATAATTGAGCCTCAGGAACAATTCACAAAGTTGGAATTGATGTCCCAATTCTAGATTGGAAGACAGAAAGACAGAATAATTTGAAGTCTAACTTTCATTTCCAAGTCAGCAAATGCAAGCGTATTATTATCACCCATTCGAGAGATAAAATAAAGGTAACTGGAGAAGTATCATACCGGAACAACATTGCTGCAAGTGCTTCATTACTCAAGAAAGTAAAGAAACTCATATGTCAACATCAATCCAAGCGTTATTGAAATTGCTCCTTCGATAAAGCCTGATAAATTACAAGACTTACAAAAGTTATTACAAAAACATTTTGGACTTCAATGGGATCAGATAACCGAACTTCTATTTTATAAAAATATTTTACAAAACACTTTGACCTAACTGAGAAGAGAAGAGAAGAGAGAGAAGAGGGAATAATAAATAATTCACAAGATTATGAAATGGAAGAGGTTTTAGACTTTGTTTAAATAAATAACGTATTTTGATTCACTTAAAACCATTGTTTTACTTATAAAATTAAATATACTGATGTAATTCTTAAAATACGTCAAGTCAGCTGCTCTGAATACGTCCTATTATAATGATGTCAATCAAACTTAGTCCACTATGATTTTTTTCAAACACCGATATAATTAGCTCATACACATCAAAAGGCGGTATGTCCAAACTTTAATCCGCTTTTTTAGCTTATCCTATCATTAATTTATTAATTTTTTAAATTACATTACATGCAAATTATATATATATATATATATATATATATATATATATATATATATATATATATATATATATATTATACACACAGATATAGTTATATATATATATATATATATATATATATAACAGATATAGTTATATATATATATATATATATATATATATATAACTATATCTGTTAATGTTGCCAAATTGAAGTTTGATATAATAAAAATCTAACCCACTTTACGAACGGCGATAAAACAATTGAGATGTTCCAAACTGTATGGAGCCTGGGCCAGGTCCTTGCACACTATACTCAAAAATAGGGAAACACATTTAAACGATAAAACAATTGAGATGTTCCAAACTGTATGGAGCCTGGGCCAGGTCCTTGTACACTATACTTAAAAATAGGGAAACACATTTAAACGATAAAACAATTGAGATGTTCCAAACTGTATGGAGCCTGGGCCAGGTCCTTGTACACTATACTCAAAAATAGGGAAACACATTTAAACGATAAAACAATAGGGATGTTCCAAACTGTATGGAGCCTGGGCCAGGTCCTTGAACATTATACTCAAAAATAGGGAAACACATTTAAACGATAAAACAATTGAGATGTTCCAAACTGTATAGAGCCTGGGCCAGGTCCTTGTACACTATACTCAAAAATAGGGAAACACATTTAAACGATAAAACAATTGGGATGTTCCAAACTGTATGGAGCCTGGGCCAGGTCCTTGAACACTATACTCAAAAATAGGGAAACACATTTAAACGATAAAACAATTGAGATGTTCCAAACTGTATGGAGCCTGGGCCAGGTCCTTGTACACTATACTCAAAAATAGGGAAACACATTTAAGCGATAAAACAATTGGGATGTTCCAAACTGTATGGAGCCTGGGCCAGGTCCTTGAACACTATACTCAAAAATAGGGAAACACATTTAAACGATAAAACAATTGAGATGTTCCAAACTGTATGGAGCCTGGGCCAGGTCCTTGTACACTATACTCAAAAATAGGGAAACACATTTAAACGATAAAACAATTGAGATGTTCCAAACTGTATGGAGCCTGGGCCAGGTCCTTGTACACTATACTCAAAAATAGGGAAACACATTTAAACGATAAAACAATTGAGATGTTCCAAACTGTATAGAGCCTGGGCCAGGTCCTTGTACACTATACTCAAAAATAGGGAAACACATTTAAACGATAAAACAATTGAGATGTTCCAAACTGTATGGAGCCTGGGCCAGGTCCTTGTACACTATACTCAAAAATAGGGAAACACATTTAAACGATAAAACAATTGAGATGTTCCAAACTGTATAGAGCCTGGGCCAGGTCTTTGTACACTATACTCAAAAATAGGTAAACACATTTAAACGGTTCTCAACTGTTCAATTATTTTATATTGGCTTTGTTAAGACATAGAGAATTATACTTGAAATTGCAACACACAACAAAAACCCGTCATAGTGGTAAGCTGTCATTTTTATTGATTAGTGATGTGTGTGTGGCATATTTATTTCACGTATTTTTGACACTTTTGTGACAACTGACAGTTCTCTTTCTATTATCAATGGTCGCTTTATGGTATTCTGTCATTGTCTATGAGCACAGAGTAACTAACTTGGTGAGCACCAAGAGCACGCACGCACGCACGCATAAACGCGCGCACACACACGCACACACACACACACACACACACACACACACACACACACACACACACACACACACAAACATACGGACATCAGAAAAATAGACAGAATAGCTTCCTGGGACCTCGAAACGTCGAGATCTGATGGGGGGACTCGATTTTCAAAAACCGGGGTAAATAACAATAACTTCCCCATTTTTTGAACATCATTGATTTTCATAGCGGGATGTTAAAAATTTCTTGATATTTTATCTTTTTTATCTATGTGCCGCCATAAAATATTATCGTGCGCCCAGCGACACGAGCGGTTATCAGCTAGTTTTAACTATATGTGTCGAAATTACACTAATTTCTTCATATTTTTAAATAAAAAGCTGAACAGTTTGAAGCTCATTCTTGCATTGTAGATATAAACAACTGCACTAGCCTATGCTGCATAGGTTTTGCAGCAAGACAAAACAGGGCGCGTAAATATAAAGCGAGATGCGCAATCGAATCAAGAATCTCACATTTTATTTTACAGACGCTGACACAAGTGTCACAGGATATTTGTAAAGTATAGGAGTTATCTTTTTCTTATGTAGTATAGATAGCCGTAAATTTTGTTAAGACAAATGTCAAGCTTTGTTGTAAACTCTATATTCAAGAGACGTAAGAAAATAAAATTAAGTATTTTTAATAATAACTGATTGCTTAATTGTTGTAGCTTTTTGTGTAATTATTTAATTTTAAATTTGTTTAAAATAAATTAACTTAAGAGGTATGTAATCTATACATATAATAAATCTGCAGAAAAATTATTTATTCACGATTCACGCAAAAACTACTGGACAGATTTCCATGAAAGGTGTGTACGCAGTAAATTATGGCGTCTAACATTTAAGCAACTTTTCATCCGCTTACGGAAGAGTAATAAAGAAGGATTATGTTTTACTTTTTAAGTTTATCGTCATAATGGTCGTGGTGATTCTATTAGCCATAAAGTGGATTCAGCTATACGTATTACGTTAAATAAGTCTATAGAAAAGTGTGTGTGTGTGTGTGTGTGTGTGTGTGTGTGTGTGTGTGTGTGTGTGTGTGTGTGTGTGTGTGTGTGTGTGTGTGTGTGTGTGTGTGTGTGTGTGTGTGTGTGTGAAAATGAAACTCATCGCGTAACCAACCAGAAAGGGCAGAATAACGTCTACCGGGCCAGCTAGTATTTTATACATATTTAATAAAACTTACGCATAAATAGAGTATAACATAACGAAAATATTTTTTTTAGTAATCATACACTATGGCACTGAGTAAAGGCATTTTTTGCATTTGCTTTGTAAAAAATGTAATTAGGTTATATTGTTAGTTTTAATAAATGATACGATTTTATTGCAAGAAGAAACAAAATGCTGAAAGAAATAATATTGTGTACATAAAAAATAACTCACCATTAATATTTTATAAACCATTTAATATTTCATACAATCTCTATCCAACGAGTTGTCACTCGGTATATCTAACTGTTTCAGCTCGCACATTTATCAATGTCGAGTAGGTGCGGGTATTTACTATTATATACGGTGGTGGTGGAGTGTTAGCTGTCAACAGATGATTGTTGTATCAACGTAAAAGATATCATAGAAATGAATTTATCTTCTCAAGAAATACCTATATCCTTATTTGAAGCAAATCACCGTGCCTACTGTCCTGATTTATCTTTCGTTGAAATGTTAGGTTCTTGTTTGTATTCAGGCAGTTATTTGTTTTTTTTATTTATAATTCAATTTAAACCATCAAGCATAATTCTGATTGAAATAAAGTCGCAGAAATATCATTTAAGTGTAATTTTTTATAGATATAGTTTTTATTGCCATAATGTTCTCTCGGCGATTTTGAGCTATTTAAACTTCGATAAACAAATCGATGTATTTAAATTATTACGTTTTATACGTTAATTTTGCAAATAAACTTTTTTAATCTAAAATTGTTTTAACACCATCGTCACCGTACAGCCTATAAAAGTTCACCGCACCCATAGATCACCTCATAGAGGGTATACTCGCCACGTAATTTGCTCGGTACCCACCCACCGCACGGGTTAACCACCACAGCTTTTTTTAATCATTTTGAACTGTTCTAAGGAAGATGATGCTGGCCAACTTGTTTTAGTTCCCTTCTTTCACCTCTTAAGAAACCCACGGGATGACATGGAGTAGTGGACTCTTTACGTCGCAGCCAATTTAAGGTTTATGGAAAAACAGTTTTACATGGATCATAGTTTCTTCTTCTCTTAAAGGTTATTAGTTATAACAGTTTTCTTAACACACACTACACAAGACAACACACGTAATTGTTTTCCGGTGAAGTTGGCGTACCTTGTAGGGTCCCTGGTCAAAGCCGCAGAAGGAGGCCTCCATGGTGTAGGAGCGCTCGACGGAGAGGTGGCGCCACACGGTGACTCGCGCCGTGCTCTCACGCTCACGCTCTACGCGGAAAGAGCACGAGCCGAGTGCAAACGCGCCAGATATGCGGTGCATTAAAGCTGGCAACATCTGTTACACACAAAACATAAAGGTGATAGGCATTAACTTATATATTACTGCGTACTACGTAACATTCGTGCCTATTTCTACCACCAAACAATGGTTTGAGAAGAGTACTGTTGGGTTTAGGTTTGAAGGGTATGGAAAGTCATCATAATAGCGGCACCATTACTAAGATATTATGATATAAATGATAATTATATTTTATTATACTTTCTTCTCGTTTTTATATATGTTATTCTTAGAGTAAGTACACAAAAGCAAGCTAGGTATTTGTATAAGTACTCTAATTTTTAATATACTTTTATAAATAATATAAATCAGATTTATATGAATTTCTGAGGCTTATACCCATCCAACAGGCTACTTTGGAATCAAAAACTGGAAGCTTTAATGTTATACTTAAGAAAACATGGACAGATGACAGATAAGATGACAGATAATTTAGACAATGGGATTTAATCATAATATCAAGCCAGCATCTCGGTCCTTAAAAACGCGTCTGATTATTATTTCCATAAATTAAAAAAATATGCAGTAGCACAGATAATGTCCATAAATAGCGAATGAAATTTCGCACTGTACCTAAGGCGTCCTGAGTCGATCCTCTCGTTTTTATATACGAATACATATTTTCCATTATTTGAGTAATAAGTTGGGAAATAATACTATAACACTAAATTAGAGTGATATAAACGATTTACTTATAGTACCCGCCATGCGCTTATACTGCGTTTATAATAATATCTATATGTAACAATATAATAAATAAGCATTGCAAAAACATAAATAGCGGTACGGGTACACTTTAACATAACAGTCACACAATAACAGCCGGTACCGATGCTGCGATGCGAACGTAGATTTACGATATCGCGGCAAGGCATGGCGACTGCATACAAATAGCACCATGCGGAGAGGAGAGCACAACACAGTTCATTACTAAGTGTCGGATGGTCGGCAAGTCTTCGCTTTTGGTCGTGCAACTCACTAGGTATTTAACAGGTTCGTCGGGCGCGAGCCGGTCGCTGCTGCACCAGCTCTCTGCGCCCGCGCATCCGTAGAAGAACACATTCTTCTTGCGCGAGTGACCGTGATAATCGCAAAATACTAACGGCGGTTTCTTCCAAACTCGTACTAGATATTCTATGAGGCCCTGGTAACAAAAAAATAAATTTCAAGAAAAACTAAGCTTTTAAGAAAAATTAAATATAACGGACGTATAAAAGAATCATGAAATATAATTGTTTTTACAGGCTGGTATCGACTACAGCTAAAGGTTTATATGTTTAAAGCCACAATAAGTGTAATAACTAATAAATTCTTCCAAACTCGTACTAGATATTCTATGAGGCCCTGGTAACAAAATATTAAATTTCAAGAAAAACTAAGCTTTTAAGAAAAATTAAATATAACATGGACGTGTAAAACAACCATGACATATAATTGTTTTTACAGGCTGGTATCGACTACAGCTAAAGGTTTAAATGTTTAAAGCCGCAATAAGTGTAATAACTAATGAATAAATATATTACTTGTAATAAAATGCCCACGTTTTTGAATTCTTATTAGACTATATTATGCCTTTATAATAAATATTAATTGAAGTTTACCTATATTTTGATTGGAGGTATATTAATTTTGTATTTTCTTTTTGAAATTTAAAGTTGTTTGACTTTTTAATATTTTACTATTTTGTAGTATTTTACTGGATAAATATTTCTAGGTGTTTCATATTAAATACTTAATACTTTTTTGTGTTATTTATTTTATTTTATATGACTTATTATAATTAAATAAATTATACAAAAATATTAAATAACTTTTTAACATACGTTACAGAAGGAATTTGAACGTTACGGACTCAGATGAAGTTACTTCATCTGAGGTTTTGAACTAAAAATTAGAAAAATCTGTGGCAAACTGTCTGCCAAGCGTGGCAACTATGGCAAAATCTCGCTTATGAGGTAATTTATGGGGGAGACCTGTGTTTATCAGACTTTTATAGGCTGTAATAGAATATGATACATAAATATCTTTTAACATAAATATTTTTTTTACGTGGTATAGCCATGCTGCAGTTATATTAGTAGTATAGTTGTAGCACGAATGAGTCGTTGCGACCGGGGAGGGATCACGCTCTCACAGACTACCAGTGTAAAATAGTAGCTTAATGCTGCTGTGTTTCCTATGTTGAGTGTAGAGAACCGGAGACCCTTTTTACTGGAAACGAGGCATTCCACCTAAGTCCTCACGGGTGACAACGCATCTGCATTTTGATTCGTAATCGAGGATAGATGTAGATGTCTATGGGCCACAGCAAGCACTTACCATCAGGTAGACTGTGTGCTCGTTTGTCACCCTATCCTATAAAAAAATATCATGTAAATTTATTTCAAGGTATTGTTTATCAGCGTTTTGGAATACGTTCTCTTATCTTAGCCGCATGGGTTGGTTTAAATAAATAAATAAATAAAAATAAGATGTCATTATAAATATTCTCGTAAGCATTTATTTTACTTTTCTAACTGTAAGATCAATAAAAATACCCAAGATGTTGGATTTTCATAAAATAAATTATAAAAATACGTAATAGACGTTTTACTGGTACACTTACCCTGCACTTTGTTTCTAAATCAAGGATATAGGTTTCTACGACCTTAGATGAAGCTACGGCCCGCAGTAACCATTTAAACAGGTGGACTATGTGCTCGTTCGTCACCCTGGTTTGTGTAAAATAATTTGTACTTCTTAGATATATCCTTCAATACGAGTTTAATACCTTGAAAAGGTCAGATATGTTACCTATACAGATGTTAGTTTAAAGCATTCGCCTTAAATTTCCAAGTAGGGACGTGAGAAAATCGAATTCTGTCTCTGCGGGCATCTATAAATTGTTGATTGTAATTGTAAGCTTTAACGTTTATCACGTACGCGGCGGTAAACAATAAACATTGTGAGGAAACCAGGATATATTTTTTTAATTTAAAAAATAAATAATTGTGAAGTCTGCCAATGCCAATCGGGCATCAATCTCCTGAAAATCTTACAGGAATTTGTGGAGGCCTATATGTATATTGTTAACTTTTATATCTACTACATATCACCATAACATTTGTTATAGGGTAAGGGTGACGAACGTACACACAGTCCACCTGATGGTAAGTGGTTGCTGTGACCCATAGACAACCTCTATCCTCGATTACGGATCAAAATGTAGATGCGTTGTTACCCGTGAGGACTAAGATGGAATACCTAGTTTCCAGTAAAAAGGTCATAGGTTCTCTACACTCACCATACGAAACACAGCAGCTTTAAGCTGCTATTTACGCCAGTATTCTATGAGCCGACCTATCAGTACCATAACTATAGTTCTAATACAGAGCCACAACATGGCTTCCCCAGGTAAAAATTATGTTATATATATCTGTATATAACGAACTGTTATGGATAAATCACTAATACATGTTATATTTATTTTATAACAAAATGTATGTAATGTGATAGTATCTACTCTGTAATAGTAACTATACAATATATTATATAATATACATTTACCTTCGTGTGGTAGATTGAAGGATGTAAAACAGGACTCGGCTTGCACCAACGACGATTTAAATCTTCATTAGTTAAGCCGCATCGATAGCTGGAACAACACACAGACATTATTCGAGACGTCCAGGAAGTTTCCCGGTCGACAACTTATCGCCGCTAGTCGCTTGCCCGTAACCATTGAAGTGGCACGGTCATGGGTTGAAAGACGGCTATCGTTGTTGTGATATCAACATCTAAATGGGCCCTCTAGATCATTATCTTGTATTACCTTTGTACAATAAGATCGGAGATAGGCTTGATAAAATGTCGACACAGAATAATCACAATGCAATTGTATTTTTACACCAATATTGGCTTTGGCTAGAATTTCGACACATGACCTTTTATTCGTTCCATACTCTTTTGAAAATTAAACTGTACATAATATCTTGTACAAAACTGTATCAAATGATAAGTAATAAAAAATAGAGTAATGTAAGTCTAAAAGATAGACCGAAAAAAAGGATTTCTTGTATAATATCTAACCCCAAAAACTCACTACTGGACATAACTACAGAAATAAAATTCTCTTATGGACGCCAGACGCGGTCATTTCAACTGATCAGTTCAAACTAAAACTGTAAATTTTTTTTAAATATTGAATTTTCAATATATTGATAATTATAAATATATCAATATCGGAGTTTTATATATAAGTTTATTTATCGATATATCGAAAATTCAATATTTAAAAAAATATCAATAGTTTTATTTTGAACCGATCAGTTGGAATGATCAGTTGAACTGACCGTGTGTGGCGACCAAGAACCACCCACCAACCACCTTCGACAAGAGTCGGATTGCCGTTCTCAGTACCAGACGCCTCATAATTTTGATGCGTTTTTGTACCTATTTTATTACCGGTATGAGCGAGATGGTTATAGATACGACCTATAAAAATCCATAAGATATTCTCATATTCTTTCAACACCCATAGAACGAAATAAAGTGATATATTCTTTAACGCCGCTCTTACAGCAATAATACTTACATTCAAAATACTTTTAGTCACTGTCACGCACCGGATAGGGAAGTTGTTAAGGGTCGTAGCAAATGGGTAAAGAAATCGCCTCCTTACTCTGTGACCGTTCCTTAAGGTTGACTCACACCAGACCGAGTCATACTATGGGCCACAGCATTCACTTACCATCGGGTGGACTGATACTCGTTTGACACCCTTATTCTATAAAAAAAACATTCTATTATACATAGAATGTTGTTATAAATATTTTTTTCGTTTGTTAAATAACAGTAAAAGCACTGGATTAGTGTAACACAAACCTATTCTCTCCTGCTTTGAAGACACCAAGATTCATCAGATGGAAAGACCGATGCCGGAAAATTAATCCAAAAGTTTGCTGTACGCACTACAGAAGACGTAGCAAACCAGCAGCAAAGGCCGACCGTCTGGTTTTACGATGGTGGAAAGATGTAGGAAAAATTAAATCACGCAATTCGTGTTCCTTTTGTATACAATGTAGGATACGGTTTGCGTATCCTCCATTATTTACATATAAAGAACACCAAGAGTAAGCTGAGATGCTGGCAACTCTGCGCTTGGGCTCGAGGCGGAAAAGATTGGTTTTTACTTAGTCAGGGTCACTAAAGACTCTTTTAGCATGCCTCTCCCCTGAGTTCAACGCTGCTAGGTGGTATTCAGTACCAACAGCCTATCGCGACAGCAGTATTCCGCGCACAAATGGATTTGCGCTTTATATAGTGTTAGGTACATATCTTACGTAAAACACAGCCTACTTTATTTGCGATTGCTTGGCCTTTGACTTTATGAACCACCCAAAGTTAAGTTCCGCCTAAGGGTACTAGTGTTCTGTGATAAAAATAACGACAAATAATACCCACCAAATAAATAATTTACTAAATTAAATAACTTATATGGCGAGTAAGCACCGAATTATGCTGTAAGGAAAAGGTAAGTCTAATTAAAAGACAAACTTAACTTTGCAGCGGTAAAAAATATTCTCCCATGCATTGGCCTACATCAGGGTCGATGTATATTCTAATTGCAAATGTAAGTTTTTAATTCCAAAAATATATTTATATAAAAATTATAATTGGACGTAGTTACGCGTAAAGGACTTACTCAAATCATTTTTGTTTCAAAGATGTGTTCTTTATACTAAAATAATGTTTAGGACCTCTACTTTTGGATAGAAAAAACAATTTTAACAAAATGTCGTCTTCAATAACGAACAAAATTATTAACAAATCGAATCGAGCCTTCATCATTGAATAAAGAATATTGAAAAATTTTATATGTCAATGGGTGGATTTTTTTTTGCGCATCTAAATCCAATTTATATTACAAATTAACGATTTTCGGGTTTTCCCTTTACTTTTTAACAAATTTCATGATTCTAATTCAACACGGGAAGAGCACAATCCTAAACGTTTTAATACGAAAGTTTGCGAATGTCAATATATGTGACATGTTAAATAAAATGAGATTTTTTTAATAGGATAGGGTGGCAAACGAGCATACAGTCCACCTGATGGTAAGTGGTTGCTGCGGCCCATAGACAATGGGACATACATCTATCCTTGATTACAAATCAAAATGCAGATGCGTTGTCACCCGTGAGGACTAAGATGGAATGCCTCGTTTCCAGTAAAAATGGTCTCCGGTTCTCTACATTCACCATACGAAACACAGCAGCATTAAGCTACTATTTTACGCTAGTATTCTGTGAGAGCGTGGTTCTTCCCCGTTCGAGCCGACCCATTCGTGCTACAACTATACTAATAAAGACGTGACTAAAAAGGTTTTTAATAGAATTAGATAGAAGCTTGAAATTATACATCTCCAAGTGACTGTAGACTTTAACATTGCATTTTAATTTCAAGTTGATACTTATAACTGTTTCTGAGAAAAAGTATCGCGACAAGTCGCGAAGAAGTCGCGACAGACGCACAGATCGACAGACGAACGGAAAATAAAGTAATCCTATATATAGGTATATTATATTTTTTTAAGGGACAGAACCCTATTTCTCAGACATGCTATGACAAACATATAACTAAGAACAATACTACATATAATAAAGTTAAATGCCGACATCAGTCAGGTCACGGCGAATCATCTTATTTACAACACAATAAAAGGTTGCTAACGTAGCGGTTCAATATGATGCGTGACACGACTACGTAGAAAGCAATGCACATATACACACTCATTGATTCAAGAGCATATAAGGCTGAACGATTGACAAAGAGAGCTTTGTAGGGACAATTAAAATGACAAGCTATTAAACGAAATGAATTGCTGGCCACGTAGGAATTTGACGCGTCCTGAAGTGTGTTGACGTGGTTGAACTTCGCTTGCTAAAATTAAAAATATATACGTTTTTTTATGTGAATTCATAACAAAACGTATATATTTTTAAGGGACATGCTGGGATTAATTAGAAGCTAACAGTTTATCGTGTGCTAAGCTCCTACCTCCAATAATAAGGTAACAATAAGGAATAAAGGTGTTGTGTGTGCAGGGTTGCCAGATGGTCAGGATTCGACTGGATTCTCCCGACATTTCAAATGATCTCCAGACTCCCGACAAAACTCAAAATCTTCAGACAAACAGCACCTCGGAAAGTTAACGTATATGGTCTTTGATTTAATAAAAGCTGAGTTAGTAATTTGACTGAACTTTGAAGCAAATTGTTTGAATTTTAAATCTTTTATGATTACTACTAAAGGATCCAATTCGTGGACCTTAGTAAAGTCCAATGATAAATACATATGGTAACTTAAAAATTAAGCGTACATAAATTAGTTTAGTTTAAAGTACTTTTTGTGACCTCCTCTCAAAAAAAAAAAGAAACTTTATTTTTAATAATATTCAGAGGGAAACTGAAACAGGAGATAGGTAGCGGTATCTGCCTGATAACAAGCAGAATACCATGCGTGGCAACTATTGCAAAATCCCTCCTTTGAGGCAATATATAGGGGCCTATGTTCATTAGTGGAAGCCGGTTTTTTTAATAGAATGAGGGTGACCAGCGAGCACACAGCCGCCTGATGATAAGTAGATGCTGTGGCCCATAGACATCTACATCTATCCTCGATTCAGAATCAAAATGCAAATGCGCTATAACCCCTGAGGACTAAGATGGAATGCCTCGTTCCAACAAAAAAGAGTCTCCCGTTCTCTACACTCACCATACGAAACACAGTAGCATTCAGCTGCTATTTTACGCTGGTATTCTGTGAGAGCTTGGTCCTTCCCCAGTCGAGGCAAAAAACCACTTGGCGAATGGAAGAATGATTGAAAGAAATAAGGACTTAGGTAAATTTAACTAAACGAATTAAAATTTTACAAATTAGTTTCGCCCCCTCCCAACCAGACGGTTGGCGGGCGAGTCTCCACCTTTTTGTTGTCGATATTCTATGCATTCGAAACAAAAATTTTGCTTAGCCATTTTAATGCGTACAACAAAGGAGTGGAGATCATTTAACGTCGTCTGTCTTACGGTCTGATTACAATCTGCGTGTCTTCAAGTCAGTGCTGTCAGATGACCGTCGCGCATTCTCTCCGAGCCTTTCATAGAATCCCACCAAAAAGTTTATTAAGAACAGGTTTATAAGAAAAAAACCCAATGTAGACAAAATATGATTCTTAAGTGCATTTTACCACCCAGGGCTCTATCACCACCACCACGTTGCAGGGTTGTGGTAGACAAACGTCGGCTTATAATAAGTAAAAAAGCGCAGATTGTGTTAGAAGAAGTGATTAAGAGTTTGTTTTACAGCCCAACTAGATAAACATGGTCTAGCTTCATCATGCTTTAGACAAACTAAATTTTAAATGCGTATTTTCTCGAAGTGATTTGTAAAAAAATTACGTCAGGTTCAAATCAATGTTTAAATCGTTAACTTAAATTACGATGTGTAAAAATCTAAATCTCAGAGCTTTAGTAATATGTATGATATATATGATAATGTTTCTTTTTCACACATTGTAATACAACAAGTTTAATGGGTTGAAAATTGTAATAAATTGCAGTTGAAATGCAGACCGTGTAACTGGCTAAGGCGCCGGAACGAGACGAAGAATAAAAATGTAAGAACTGTGCAACGCAAACACCGCGACTACAAAAATGTAAAAATAAAACATTCACAGAACAGATAAAAATATCAATTCAAATCCTATCTTGTGTTGAAAAAAGTTCTTTTGAATATAATGTTAATGAGCGGTTAGGCGATGGATTAAATGGTTGGTTACAGGATATGGGATTGACGGTCGTAAATTTGGGTATTTCTGGCTCGGGTATCCTTCGTAATCGCCTTTTCCGTTGATATAAACCCAACCATATAAATAATATAATCGAAATATATATTATTTATTTTAATTTTAAGCACTTTTAAAGATATATTATTTTAGTTATACGCACAAAAGTGTAATTTAAAAGCTTTAAACAAAGAGGGTAAAGTTGCTATAAAGTACTTTCTGGTTGTGAAAATAAATATTGACACAATTTTACCGCAATGGTCGTATTCAATATTTGTTTACTCTTCGGGGTGTGCGCCCCTTAATTTAATTAAGATTGTAAGCTTTAGATCCACACGATTCATTTTTTTTAATAATAATAATAATAATAATACAAAATGATGGCTCTGCGTCCTAACGCTGTATTTTTTATTCTTCAATCCTAGCCTGGAGTTGGGTAACTTAAACAAGGTTAGGACAAGCGAGTGCCTGTGTGTGCGTATACACTTGTGGCACTATCTTTATTCTTCAGTAAGACACAAGCCTCCTCTCTATTGTGAGGTGGCATGAAGCAATTTGACCACCGCATTGTCACATTACATTTACACAATTATTATTATTATTATTATTTGCTTTATAGATGTGATTGTAGATAGATAGCGCTGTTGGCAAGTTATCAACAAATTCTTTATCTATGAACGAAAATGACTCATACTCTCAAATACCATATATTGGTGCTAAAAACGAAAATAAAACTGCTTTAAAATAATCTCGACGTAAAAATAGCGCTGTAGTCTAATTATTTAAAAAAAATATATTTCCTATGTATAAATTTCGGAGTAAATGCGAAGTAAAACTATTATAGATATTTTCCTATACTTTGAACATTTTTTCACGGTTTGAGGTCCGTAGTGTTTGATTCAATTGTTTTTTAAAGGATATCTGTGTGTGACGTTAACGAGACCATCATCATCATAATCGTCATAACCATCGTTATCGTCATTATAAGAGCAGCTCGCAAGTCCGCTACTGAAAATAGGTCTTCCCCTAGGTATGTCGTAAACACAGTCCCGAGTCACCTGCATCCATCGACTTCCTACATGTCTCACTAGGTTATCATTAAATCTTGTGGGGGCTGATTTACACACCGCTTACCGGTATAAAGCTGCCACTCAAGAACATTTTCTAATTGTACATTGAACGAATAATAATTTGCCCGCGCCTTATTATCCATTCACCTACAATGTAGTAAGAGTAAATAGGTTCTGTTAAAAGACCAGTTCATTTTACTGTCTTCGGCTACATCAGTATTTACTATCAGGCAGAATAGTGGCCGTAGTCGTGTAGTGGTGGTGTGAGAATATCCACTACCCTGTATCGTCCCGTGGGTGTCGTAAGAAGCTACAGACGAAACAGGACTTTCTGATGATTTTTTTTAATACAATAAGGGTGACAAACGAGCACACAGTCCACCTGATGGTAAATGGATGCTGTGGTCCATAAACATCTACATTTATTTTCAATTAAGAATCAAAATGCAGATGCGCTGTCAGCCCTGAGGACTGAGATGGAATACCTCGTTTCCAGTAAAAAGGGTCTCCGGTTCTCTACACACACCATACGAAACACAGTAGCATTGAGCTGCCATTTTACGCTGGTATTCTGTGAGAGCGTTCCTACCCCGGTCGAACCGCCCCATTCGTGCTGCAACCACAATACGAGGGTGGCACTGAAAATTTCGGGAATCAAGGAAGTAACACAACATTACTATTTAAAAATGTATTTATTGCTTTTCGAAGTATTCTCCGCGAAATTTGACACATTTTTTCATACGATGGAACCAATCATTGAAGCAACCATTCCATTCGGAAGTTGGGGTCTCCAAAATGGCCGTTTTGTAGGCGTCCACAGCTTCTTCAAGTGATGAAAATCTCTGTCCACGCAGTTTATTCTTTATTTTACGGAAAGTATAGAAATCATTAGGGCTTAGGTCGGGGCTCTACGGTGGATGGTCTAATAATTCTATGTTTTCTTGCTCTAAAAACTCTTTTGTTCTGTGTGCGGTGTGAGAACTCGCATTGTGGTGATGGAGGATGATGCGGCGGTTGCAGTTCTCTTTACCGAGTTCAGAAACAACCTGTGGCAAACAAATGCTAGCATACCATTCTGCATTAACCGTTCTTTGTCCCACAAGAGGAATAGTCGTAACATGGCCGGTTTTGGAGACAAACGTGGCCACCATTTTTTTTGCAACACTACGTGAACGAACAATTTTTGTTGGCTTTAACTCATTTTCGAACACCCAAACTCGTGATTGGTTTTTTGTTTTGAATTCGTACGCGTATATCCAGGATTTGTCAACTAATACAATGTTGTATACAGCATTTTAGGATCCTGCGTGGAATCTTTCGAGAGTTCTGACGCACCAAGTAACGCGAGCCGCTTTTTGCTCTTCACAGAGCGAGTGCGGTATCCATCGGGAAAACAACTTTTTTACACCTAACTGTTCATGCAAGATTATTTGTATTTGACTCATGCCAATGTCTAAAGTTGCCTGAATTTCGAGATATGTCACATGTCTATCTTCCTCAATCAGCTTACGCACAGCATCAACGTTTTCTTGGGTGTCTGCAGTTTTTGGACGACCTTCACGGGGATCATCACTGAGCGTGACTCGTCCAAGTTGAAATTCAGCAAACCAGCGATAAATTGTGGTTTTGGGTGGGGCTTCATCACAAAATGCAGAAATCATCCGGTCAACACACAGTTTTTGTGTTAAACCACTTCGAAAGTCATAATAAATCATCGCTCTTGAATTTTCTCGAGTCAATTCCATTTTCTCAACAACTAAACAAGTTTGACAAAATCTTGCGACAAGACCGAGAATCTTTTTTTAAATAAATAAATGGTATTTTTAAAACCAAGGAGTTTTCAATTAAAAAGATTTTAATATGACAGGAACAGTGGAAATATTCCATTCCCGATACTTTTAATGCAGCCTAGGTATAGCTGCGGCATGACTCTACCACGTAAAAAATACATGATGACATAATTGATAATAACAATTCTAAATAATAAAAACCATCACCCCGCCTGTCAAGCGAGGCCACTGTGACAAAATCCTCCCGTTGATTCAATGTATGGGAAAGGCCTATGTTCATCATGGAGTTCTATAGGCTGTAATGGAGGGTTGGAGATTAGTACTCAAGCATTAACCAACGCTAGCTAAAATAAATACCGATCAAGTTTTTATAACACACGATTCATCGCTTTTTTATAATAACTATTTAATAAAAATCTGTGAAAAATGTTGCACCTTTTAATTCTTGCTAATCTCAACTAGTCTCAAATCCTTAACAACACAGCAATTGCAATGTAAACACAAACAGTCACCAAATTAATATCAAGTCGAAAGTACGGGCACAGTGCGCTTTCATAATTACAAAATCTGTACATTTATACTCGTAATATACTGGATGATTTTTTTACTGTCTGGAAAAAATAGAATGTATGTATGAAAAAATAGTTTGGCACTGATATTTTATAATAATTATTTTATTTTACATTAATAATATTATATATAATACTAATTTGAAATAAACTTTTGGTACTAAAAAATAACAACAAAATGTTTGATCTAAATAAATAAATCAATTAAAAACTATCAAAATTAAAATAATACGTACCCAATTAGTAGTATTTATTGATAGATCAATTTAACATGTTAATGTAAAATAAATAAAATTGCGAAATATCTATATTACACCCTTTCTTTTTCCAGACGGTAAAAAATCTTCCAGTATTATCATGTAGTACCGATCCGAACTGAACAGAGTTCGATTTCGGCTGCCACCAATGAACCATTGATATCAGTATCACGTACTTGTCAGTAAAGGGAGAAACGGTAAAAAATCTTACATCATGACCACAACTGGAAACAATAATACAATAATAACGCTAAGTCCACCAACACGTATTATGGAAGCGCGGGCGCGGCGGACTCTTGCTGCCCTGAAACCCTCAATAGAAGTAAGCTAGTATGTAGGCTTTATTTTACCATTGTCCATATTTAATATTTGATTCTTTTACAATTTTATGGTGAGTTATATTAATTTGTTATTTCAATAATGTTTGTAGGGTTCCGTTAAGAAAAAATATAACTTTATTATAATGTGTTATTATTTACAGCTAGATAGCTTCAAGGTGCCTGCAATCTACAATCCATTATAGATTTGCCGTTATTTTTGTCGCGAACGTCTTATATAATTCGCATTCGATAGAAACTATGTCATACCAGACTACAGGTAAAACGAACAGTCACAGATAATAATTATGTTGTCGTTTTTTACCTTAAAATATCGTCAGATCGCACAGATTTATTGAGTTTTTTCAAATTCATCACTAAGGTAAATCAAAGAACAGTTTATCGACAAATATTATTGCGCTAACGGTTCACCGGACGAGCTTTGAGCATTATAACGCGTTTAGTTACATTTAAGCGTATAAAGTGAAACGGTTGTTTAAGCGAAGTATAATATGAACTGTAAGAAACAATGTGTTCGCTCGTGGTACTTTTTTCCTGGTGACGAGCGGTCGGTGTCCGTCCAATTAGGAGGAGTACAGCGAAGGAACATCATTAGCGGGCGACGCGGGATATGCGGCTATGTACGCGGCTGCGAGGCGAGGGCGAGGCGGCCCTGGCACGGCCTTCGCTCGCCGACCGGTTGCGCATCTTTTACTCTAATCAGAGGGAAAAAAAAGTAGCCGCCGCGCATGCGCCAACGAAAGCGAACCAGCCGGGAGCTGCGTCCCGTCCGTGTTTTATGGACAATTCTTGCGGTACCGGCCGCGTGCAGGGCTGCTCGCTTACTTCATTACGGACCGTGAAGATGTAATTAATTAATATATACACGTTCCTGGACAGGATACACATAATACTTGCGAGATAGTTTAAGTGGAGGTCCTTACGCAAGTGTCTTAAAGCCTTTCTGATGAACACTAATAATGTCTTACAATTATTTTGATTTGTAATAAATATTATAAACAAACCTTTGCATATTGCAGAACAAAAAAAGATAAATCATTTAAACAAACAGCATAAAATAAAACCTAAGATAAATTGTACAAGTGTAGTTTGAGGTGTTCTGTGACGACCGCGGCTGGTTCAAGGGTCTGCCCATCTATTTATAGAGTGCGCGGCGCGATGCTATCTGGACACAGCCATGCTTCGGCCTCGCACGATCTACACCCGCCCTCGATGCACCCCTCCAAAGAGAGCGTTCAGCCAATAAAATAGACCAAGAAAAAATTGGCCCATTCCATTTTATTCAAGCTATTTATATCACGTGTCCATTGTTTGTGCCTCAGTTGGAATTAATAGCTGGCAGGCAATTTTCGTTCTTTGCCTGAGATAGCTATTAATTTAATCAAACGTCGGGTCAGTAAATACTTGTACTCTTTTTCCATACAAATAAAAATATGTCAGAATTGTTATATTTCAACGTTCGACATCAGCATCGACGCGACGGTTAGATAAGTCGGAAGGACCCCTAGCACACTCGAGCACACGTCACGCTCGTTCGTATTCCGTGCACGGACAGTGCTTCCTGTGAGCATCGCCGAGAGAACGCACTGAAGCAATGCTTTTCAAAGTTTTAGATTCATCCGTTGGCGTTACGTGCATGTGATGTTTATTTGTTAGAAGATGCTAATAAGTAGAGTCGACTTCGAGAGCCGATGTATACGGATCGTTCTCGAGCGAACATTAGGCGTCGGGATTCGCCAGGCGTAGCGTACAATTCAGTATTCGAGTGCGACACCGGACACAGAGCGAGTTATTTACGATAGTCGCCAGACAATCGTCCGGTTGCTACGTTTATCCGGTGCTACCGGCGCGGCGGCACAGTGCCAATAACATGACGTGGCCGTTTTGATTTAAAAGCCTTCTTTTGAAATTTACACACGTTTGTAAATTGGATTTATAGTTACATATGTACCTTATGTTTAAAATATGTTATAGCAGTATTTAATAACATGAATATGACTCTATACAGGTCTTCTACCTGGTCCAACAGACGCTGTTATGCCTTTTACTGTAGGTAGCGTAATATAAGATTTTTTCAGCAAGATCAATATACTCGTATTATTAATATGGAATGTTTCGTTATCAACAATGAGTATTAAGTTCATCTAAATTGTAATATACTTCAGACCGAATTTCGGTCAAAGCGATTAGTCTCAACGAAGACTAGACACATTATTTTATAGGATAAAGGTGACAAACGAGCAAACAGTCCACCTGATGATAAGTGAATGCTGTGGCCCATTGACACCTATATCTATCCTCGATTTAGAATCAAAATTCAGATGCATTGGCACCCCTAAGGACTAGGATGAAATGCCTCGTTCCAGTAAAAAGGGTCTCCGGTTCTCTACACTCACCATACGAAACACAGCAGCATGGAGCTGCTATTTTAAGCTGGTATTCTGTGAGAGCGTGATCTTCCCCGGTCGAGCCGACCCATTCGTGCTACAACCGTAGTATAGCTGCAGCATAGCTCTATCACGTAAACTTACGCATGCGCACAACAGCAACTTACTTACATATGCGCAAGACAGGATTATAATAGTGCCCCAGTGTATGCGCAAACACAGGTACTTTTTCTATTATTTTACACTATGGACTATGGTCAAGGCTAAGGTGCCCGCTATTGTATCTTAGCACAACTAACACTACTAACTAGAAACAACGTCCCGATAAAACGTTCAAGTCGTTCAGAAGTTACACTATTACCATTTATTCGCAAAAAATAGTAATAACAGGCTAAGTATGATATCTCTTCAGGCTTTCGAACGCAACCTGGATGACGGGTACTAAGTGTGATTGTGTAAATCCTTACATCATTGCATCTTTCGGTGCAGGAGGCAATTTGAATAGAAATCAAAAGCAATTACGATAATTTAAAATCAGCCAGCATAATAAAAACCTAATGTCACTGAAGAGTTTTTAATGTTTAAAATATTATTAGTTCATAGAGAATATAGGGAATCTTATAGAAATAGAAATCAAAAGCAATTACGATAATTTAAAATCAGCCAGCATAATAAAAACATAATGTCACTGAAGAGTTTTTAATGTTTAAAATATTATTAGTACATAGAGAATATAGGGAATCTTATAGAAATAGAAATCAAAAGCAATTACGATAATTTAAAATCAGCCAGCATAATAAAAACATAATGTCACTGAAGAGTTTTTAATGTTTAAAATATTATTAGTTCATAGAGAATATAGGGAATCTTGTGATAAACTAGTAGGGATTGTTAGTATTATTTGGTTGAGTTTAGTGCAGTACGCACATACATTATTACAACACTTGCAATAAATATTCGGCTATTATATGGTATTCAGCCTATTCGGCTAGTTTTCTCCTATTTAGCGGAATTACGAATATCTGGATACTATTCGGCCGAATGCAGCCGAATATTTAGTTGTAGTCAGATAATTGGTAAAATAAAATTATTGATTTATTTTATTGTTATATATTTTTATTACAATCATCATTATTCTATAATTAATTTGATTATTACATAATCGACTAACATATTATAAAAATAACAAAAATCTCTCCGATAAATCTCTATTCATATGCATTAAGGTGAAGATTATGGCGCAGAAAAATTAATTTTTCTGCAT
The DNA here is from genome assembly GCA_036936625.1 of Parnassius smintheus behrii. Taxonomy (NCBI): domain Eukaryota; kingdom Metazoa; phylum Arthropoda; class Insecta; order Lepidoptera; family Papilionidae; genus Parnassius; species Parnassius smintheus. The sequence continues at coordinate 41,187,377 of JAUPFT010000002.1, read as the reverse complement.
TTTCATACACTAGTTTTACTAATTTTCTTCTCTGAGACAAACCCAGCTTCCGACAACAGACGCTCTGAATAAAAAACAGTACTTTCTTCCCGGGCGAACACTTTTGCCTTATATTCGGCTATTCAATCAGGAAGCCCGCAGAATATTCGGTGTTCGGCGTGTGACCGAATATACTATTCGTTGTAAGTCTAATTATTACGATAATGGCGGGAGCTACGCTAATTGCTTTTATTTACCGAGTGCTAGCGGAAGCAACACATTTCGCTGCAGGAAAGTTCAACGACACCGGCACCCTACGCTACCCTACCCGCGGACTGTCCCCGCTCCTGGAATGCGGCTACTAAACACCGTTTACGCTACACTGTTGGATCCTAGACCTAGACCATGACTCGAAATCAATGAATAAATATGAATCGACTAAGAATACAGCATCAAAATGATTATTATAGTACAGTATTTCAAATAACACGGTTTACAAAATGAATTTGCCATTGCACCTTACAATTTTATGGTTCAATGCCATTCATTTATTCATTACAGTCTATAAAAGTCCACTGCTGAACACAGGCCTCTCTCTCATAGGGAGGAGGTTGCCATAGTTGCCACGCTTGGCTAGCGGATTGTCAACCGCAGCTTTTTATTATTTTAGTTGCTACCATGAAGACTACACCTACTACGACAACCACGGGGTGATATAGGGTAGTGGATATTCTCACACCGCCGCTATAGAGATATATGGCTATATGTTTTTAATCTAATATGTTTTTTTTGTGTCTTAGCGACAGCTTACTCCTGCTGTTAACGAGAGGGTGTAGACGGCCAATGACCGACTTGGCTCTGTTGCGTACTACACTTATGTGTGTCGCGAAACTGATGCGGGAGTCGAATGTGACGCCTAGGTATTTGGCGGATTTTTCCCAAGGGACTGGGCGGTCGTATAGGGAAACAGTTTTTGGTTTAAAACCTGCTGATGTATTCCGTTGAAAGTATATTGCTACACTCTTTTCGGGATTCACGTCTATTCTCCATTGGCGGAACCATTCACCTAGGCGATTGGTGGCTTTTTGGAGCTTTATCGAGAGTCTATTCTTGTTGTGGTCTGACACATAAAGTGCCGTATCGTCGGCGAAGAGTGCGGTATTCACCACCGGGTCTTTTGGTCTTTGTTTAATATGTTTTTTTTTTCAAATAGAATAAGGGTGTCAAATGAGCACACCGTCCATCTGACGGTAAGTGGATGCTGTGGCCCATAGATAACTATCTACATTTATTATCGATTACGAATCAAAACACAGATGCGTTGTCACTTTTGGTCTTTGTTTAATATGTTTTTTTTTTCAAATAGAATAAGGGTGTCAAATGAGCACACGGTCCATCTGACGGTAAGTGGATGCTGTGGCCCATAGATAACTATCTACATTTATTATCGATTACGAATCAAAACACAGATGCGTTGTCACTTTTGGTCTTTGTTTAATATGTTTTTTTTTTCAAATAGAATAAGGGTGTCAAATGAGCACACCGTCCATCTGACGGTAAGTGGATGCTGTGGCCCATAGATAACTATCTACATTTATTATCGATTACGAATCAAAACACAGATGCGTTGTCACTTTTGGTCTTTGTTTAATATGTTTTTTTTTCAAATAGAATAAGGGTGTCAAATGAGCACACCGTCCATCTGACGGTAAGTGGATGCTGTGGCCCATAGATAACTATCTACATTTATTATCGATTACGAATCAAAACACAGATGCGTTGTCACTTTTGGTCTTTGTTTAATATGTTTTTTTTTTTCAAATAGAATAAGGGTGTCAAATGAGCACACCGTCCATCTGACGGTAAGTGGATGCTGTGGCCCATAGATAACTATCTACATTTATTATCGATTACGAATCAAAACACAGATGCGTTGTCACTTTTGGTCTTTGTTTAATATGTTTTTTTTTTCAAATAGAATAAGGGTGTCAAATGAGCACACCGTCCATCTGACGGTAAGTGGATGCTGTGGCCCATAGATAACTATCTACATTTATTATCGATTACGAATCAAAACACAGATGCGTTGTCACTTTTGGTCTTTGTTTAATATGTTTTTTTTTCAAATAGAATAAGGGTGTCAAATGAGCACACCATCCATCTGACGGTAAGTGGATGCTGTGGCCCATAGATAACTATCTACATTTATTATCGATTACGAATCAAAACACAGATGCGTTGTCACCCCTGAGGATTAAGATGGAATGCCTCGTTTCCAGTAAAAAAGGGTCTCCGGATCTCTACACCCACCATACGAAACACAGCAGTATTAAGCTGCTACTTTACGCTGTTATTCTGTGAGAGCGTGTCGTTCCTCGATCGAGTCAATCCATTCGTACTACAACCATAATATGGCTGCAGCGTGACTCTACCACGTAAAGTTCAATTAAAATTTGTTAAATAAGACTAACTTAATAAGACATAATTACTGTTTATCACAAGTCCACTGCTGCCTCCCCTATACTACCACAAAGTTCGGTCCTGAGCCACCTGCGTTCATAGACTATCTGCATGCATCCATCACACCACCCAGTGGATCACACGATCTAGTGGAGAGTCTCGTAACTCGGTGTTTGCAAGTACGCGGCTGCCATTCGAAAATCTTTCTTATCCATCGGAAGCTTGTTCTTCGGGTTATCAGACCAGTAGACCAGTACTACTGATTCGTTAGGCTATGTCAGTTACTTTTGTTCCCGTGGAGATATCCTCGTTATGGATTTTATCACGTAAATAAAATTCCGAGCGTAACGACATTCAGCCATCACTCAAGTACCACCACGTTTTGGTTTTGACACGCACTAATTTTGAAAACATAACTTATAAATTACTACATTATTTTGATTAAAACTATATTTTTAAGGATTTTATACCGTTTAGTCAACATATTTTAAATTCTCGACTTTTCGAGTACTTTACAGAACCTATGATTACAGGGGGACTGAGACTTTTGGTTCGATATGCAGACAGAAGCTATCTTAAAGTCTTTCGTGACAAAGACTCGTCTTTAAGTCCTAGAATATCTATAAATTAACCACATTTCGTAATAAAGCCGATTGTTTTTAATTACTTAGGTATGTGATAAGTGAATAATTTTACATAATCATATATGATGTCTTAAATATAATATAAAAACCTAAACACTGAGTTTGGGGTGAAGATATTACTGCCATGAGAAAGGTATATATAAATAGATTTAAAAAAATTGGTATGAAGGCTAACTTAATGCCGAAATAACATTATCTGCTAGCTAATCCTCGGGATTGTGGTGAGAGCTATAATGAGAGATGTAAGAAATAAGAATACTAAGGTCTAAGTTAATCAGAAAAACTTAATTATTGTTGTCTTATTGTATTTTTTTTCACTTTACCACTGATTTATTTTCATCTTTTTCCTTCTTAATCTCATTGTTTTTAGAATCTACTGTTGAAAATAGTGCATCCTAAGAATGTGCGAATTAGTAGGCGTAGCTTAAAAAATTAACCGTAATAAACATGCTGGGCCGACGCGGCGCGGTACTCGTGTTCGTAATTAGCGCATGATTGGTACACTCGCACTGGTAATGCAGTTCACCATTGCCGGTATGTGAAACTTGGGTTCGGCAAATGTTTATGGATTTTCTGGTTATTCTGTTTATCCAACCTAAGAAATCCGCCCTAGGGTGGATACTCGTAAATGTGTGTTTGTTTCGGCGGTATAATCGGAATTCACTTTTTCATTGTTGTTCCGATTTTCTAGCCCAAGTAGAGTTCAACAGAAGATGTATAATAATAATAATAATAATAATAATAATATTTCACAACTATCACACAACGCCATCTAGTCCCAAGCTAAGCAGAGCTTGTGTTCTGGGTACTAGACAACTGATAAACATACTTATATATTTCTAAATACATAAATATTATAGATAAATTACACCCAGACACAGAACAAATGATCGTGCTCATCACACAAACATTTGTCCTGGGTGGGAATCGAACCCACGACCTGCGGCATAGCAGTCAGGGTCACTAACCACTAGACCAACAGGCCGGTCAAATTCTAAAAAAAATATTCATACTTTGATACATTAATAATAAAAATCAAATTTTTTAGAAAAGAATTTAAACCATTTTACACTTCCTCCTTTTAAATAATAGTAAGTAATTTATAAATTCTGCAATATATCCAGGAAATGACCAACACTAATTTCATTTTTGAGTAAACGTAATTGTATGTATATCCTTGATAAATTCGTCTCTTTTAATGGACATTTGTAACCGTTTTCTAAATTTCTTTGTTACACTAGATGTGATAGCGAAAATGTGAGCGTGTTTCGCAAGCAATTCAAAAAGATTACTGAATTTGAATGTTTGTCTTTAACTTCATTTGAAATAGTTTCATGCCATAATTCTAACGAATTTGTAGTTCTGTGAGGCACTCTGAATGAATTCCAAATAGCCACATAATTTTTGTTCTTGAGCCATGTGTATTCGTAGTATTTTACAAACGCCACCATATTATCATCATTATCAAATAAGATTTAACAATCAGTCCGTCATATTTCTATAAACGACTGTTCACAGGCGAGAGAGTAAATCGGAAGACAAATATATATGAATTCCGATTATATACTCCGTCTGTGGTATATAAACGAACATGTGTTTCTGAGTGTCCAACCTAGGGTGGATGTCTTAGGGTGGATAAACTGAATGATCTGGGTTTTTCACCTTCAGCAGGCAATCAGTCTCGTTCGTAAACAAGGTGTATCTCGTGGAAGTTGTCACCATTTGGAGTGACATATCTCTCCTCTTTTATTATTTATCTGTTATCTTCGCATTCCTTCTTTCAACAGAATGCCTTGTTAGCAGTAAAAAGGCTCCGATTGTTTAAACTTAGAATCTGAAACACAGCAGCTTTAAGCTGCTATTTACGCTGATATTATGTGAGAGCGTGTTTTTTTCTCACCCGTCCGTGTTGAAACCATAATACAGCCGAAGCGCGGCTCTACTAAGTTATTTTTTAAATAAGTAATATAAAAGAAATTTCGTCATAAATAACATAAACACTCACGCCTGTCACCGAGAGGGGTAGGCAGAAACTACTGACTTCCATTTGGCACGATCCTGACATACCTCTTTCGCCTCATTTAGATCCATATACCTACGCATACATGCTCGTCGGATAAGGGTACTTCTAATGTGTGTCCCATTTTCAAAATGTCGTCAATTTGGTCGATAAACTTTCTTCTAAGGCGTCACTTCCCGACTCTGCCGTTCACATCTGCCATATAAATTTGCTTTGTCACTCTTTCCTCATTCATTATTTCTACATGACCAAACCACCGAAGCATTCCTTTCTTAACACAAATCATCTTGCATACCACATTTATCTCTTATCACGCAATTTCTCACCCTGTCATTTAGATTCAACCCTAGCATACTCCTTAAAGACCGCATTTCTACAGCATTTATTCTACTTTTGTGCTTCTTCTGCCACACCCAACTTTCACTACCATACATTAAAACTTCGTCAATTTACCATAATATAATACACTGAAACATCATACAAGTATAACGTCAATAACGTCAAGTTTCTCTTCGTGCTATGAAACCATAAAATACTATAATACATACATAATAGAACGGGGGAGTGGGCGGAGCGCATGTAACCACTAAAATGTCACTAACACGTCAATTCACACGTATAAACGTCAACACGAGATGTGTTTTGGCGTTACAATCGTTTCCAAATTTAGCATCTAAATTATTTAGAAAATGTCAAATTGCACGCTATTTACAAATAAATATGTATTCAAATCCGTCTGTCAACACAGCGAATCGGGTTTGTAGTAGTGATTAACTGATAATACGACGTAATAGCTTGTGTGCTCCCGGCGACGCCTATCGTCGTATAAAATAAGGTTGACAGCCATTCTATTGTGTATTATAGTATTTTATGTATGAAACGGAGTTTGTGTTTTGAAGGCTTGAAACAAAGTGGACTAAGTATTAAAAATAAACTTTTATGAAATGAAAATCAATATGAATGTGAAAAACGAGTTTAAAACTACAAAAATGAATTCTAAAATACAATGTGTAAACAAAACTGGAGAATAGATTTATAAGTTTAAACATGCAAGATAGAGCTACAACACGGTATATTATAAAGGCAGCACAAGTGGGTCACCTCGACCGGGGAAGGATCACGCTATCACATAATAGCAGCTTAATGCTGCTGGGTTTCAAATAGTGAGTCTAAAGAACCAGAGACCATATTTTACTGAAAACGAAGCATTCCATCTTTGTCCTTAGTCCTCACGTAGATGTCTATGGGTCACAGATTTTGGGTATCATTTCCTGCCATATTCAAGGTTTTTTTTATCTTGTTCTTAATAGTTATAGTACCATAAATATAAACATATTTAAACTCACTTTCAAACGGTAGTGGATTATAAAACATGTTGACGATTGATAAACGAAATTTTAGTTTCTTACGTCGAAAACTAATGAATTTTCATTTCAATTTCATTGCATTTCATTGCTATAATAGTGATATAAATTTTACGTATTCATATTTTACGTATTTCGTAACAGTTAAGACGACAGTTTAATCGAAAACTCGGTGCAGTTCCAGCCCCTTATATATACGTATAATCGAACGGCACCATAAACATTCTAGTATTGTTATATATAATGTCTAGAACAGGTAAATGAAATTGTATACTTGGGGAATGCTTTCAGCCGGGATGGAAGATGTGATTTAGATGTGGATAGGCGTGTCGCTGCCGGAAACAAAGTCAATGGTGCCCTGAATGCATTAGTAAAAAGGCAAGGCGTGGTGAAGAGTGCACGCCTTGCAATACATAACGCAGTGTTGGTACCGACTTTGTTATATGGCAGCGAAACCTGGGTATGCCAGAAGAAGCATAAAAGCAAGTTGAATGCAGTGGAGATGCGATCTCTTCGTAAAATGTGTGGCGTTACCATAGCCGACCGAAAGCGAAATGAAGAGATTCGCAATATGGCAGGATTGAAAGATGACCTTATCACAAAAATTGATAGGGGCGTACTCCAATGGTTTGGACACGTTGAACGAATGAGTGAAGACCGAATGGTGAAGAAAATATATAGAGCGAAAGTAAATATTAAAAGGTGTCGAGGTAGACCGAGACTAACTTTCGAAGACCATGTGAGCAAATTGCTCGAAGAAGGGAGGGTCAAGAGTACTCGGATACCTAGACGTGCATGTATGAAGAAGTTAATGAACCTGAAAGAAGCGAAAGTGGTATGTAAGGATCGTGACACTTGGCGATCTGTTCTCTCTGGCTACCCCGTTAGGGATTGTGCGTGACGATAAGTAAGTAAGTAAGTAAGTAAGTATTGTTATATGGGGGCCATCGATAAAAAAGATGCAAAACGATAAGTGTAAGGGTCCGGACAGGACAGAACATCCATAAAGTGGTCAGATAAAGCTGTGCACATAAAGTCAGCTGGAGCATTTTATAAACATTGGAAATTGATGTACGTGACTTCACGAGTTCGGTGCTCGTGCGGACTGTGGCCGCGATGAACCTGTGATAAACCGTCATAGACGAGCTTCCCGCTAGACACTTCCGAGCCGATTCACTCCGACTGACTTAATCGGGCTCATTGTGATTCGTTCACGTGACGCACGACCTTCGTGAGCCTTCGATTCCTGCGAACGAATGTACTTTTCCGTTTAACAACTCTATTATTCTTCACGAAGTAAATAAAAGAGATTTACTTTACGAATATTCGATAGATCGTAGAGAAAAGAGTAGAAAAAATAGCTAAAATGTAATACATAATTGAAATGTATTTGTGTGTGTCTTTTATAAAAGGTAAAAACCGACTTAAAAAACTAAAAGTAATAAAAAAAAATCACAAATATTTCTGAAATATTTGTCAAGAAACAGTATCTAATAATCAAATCCCGACTTTAAACGTTACTATGTGGAATTTTTTATTTTTATACATTAAAAAAAAATCGCTCTCTATTTATCCACCTTTAAAGGATGAATTATTTTATGTATGACATATTTAATAAAAGAAGAATCTTTAAGATCGGGTCAGCCGTTTTCGCGAATCGGGTATACATGAAAACATAAGCGTCGAATTTAGAACCTATTAGTTTTTTGATCCTGGTTACAAATCTAAAGGTTTACATTAAGGCGTCAAACACTAGACCACACTACTAGTGACAATAGAGGCCTCCAGTGACTGTGCTCTATTGAAAATCACTTGAAACTTTTTTTTATAGGATAGGGTGGCAAACATGCACACAGTCCACCAGATGGTAAGTGGATGCCGCGGCCCATGGACATCTACATCTATCCTCGATTGCAAATCAAAATGCAGATGCGTTGTCACCCGTAAGGACTAAGATGGAGTGCCTCGTTTCCAGTAAAAAGGGTTTCCAGCCTTTGAAGAATCAAAATGAAAATAAATGATGATTTAAAAAAGTGTAAAAGTCCCTCAAAATTAGTTTTATTTAACTATACTATATCGCGTAAAGATAGGAAATCATTGTATAACTTTTCTCATCCACATAATTTCTATCCATTCATTTTCTCTGGTAGCTCCGGGGACAAAAACTTGCTTAAAAATTTTATGGTATACGAAAAAAATTCATCCGATTCAATAACAATTTGCGGTAAAAATACGCCCGCCTGCACCAAAGAAATTGTAAGCAGTGTTGATTTAAGGGGATAAAAAGCATTGAGAACGATACGAAAAAATATTTCGAGGACCCCCAAAACCCTTTCAGAAATAAAGGCAGCCCCATTATACTCAGCAGCATGACCAGTTTAGCTTCGTACTATTTTATTATTTTGAATTTTGTGCAATTCTTGGAAGATTCTTCTCAGACAAAATAATCAACATTTACCGCAATGCTTAATCATGATCGTCGTGCTGACTTAACTCCCGTTTACTGACACAATTGTCTTTTATCAACTTGTTGTAAAACTGTAACAGTTAGAAACTTTGTTGGTACCATGGTAAAGAAATCAAGTCACTAAAAGTCAAGAAAAAATTTATTATCTCACACCAAAATATTTGTTCCCGAAATTGTTATTAACTTAAACGTAAAAAGCCGCATTAAAAAGTATTTCTCGTCAGTTTTTTTTTTACCTTAGTGCATATTCAATTTAAAGTTCCATTACAGCCCAATATGGACCTGCTTTCGAGTCGTTTCATACCATTTTCGGCGAGCGAGATGCTGTTGGCTATGCGATGACGGCGATGACTTGCGTACGAGTGTCGTTGACTTAGCGCTTGTCGACTACAATGATGCAAGAGGCACCGCGTGAACTATTTGCATGGATTGGTATCCATTGTTGGGCGTGAGTGTGTTTTCGAGCTCTTGGTACCTAAGAGACTAAATTTCGACCTTTTGTTATGTTGTTTTCGTAACATAGTAGTTCTATTTTTTAAATTTATAAATAATTACAAAGATTTATTATTACAATTGATTGTTTTTAAGAGATCATTATTTAAAATAAAGTTATGAACAAACATACAAAGACCGTTTTTATTTCTGCGTAGTTCTCAGGGGTGATTACGCATCTGCAATTTGATTCTGAATCAAAGATAAATGTAGATGTCTAAAGAAAAAAAGTCAAAAGGATTGCCAGGACTCGTGTAATTATCGCAAAATGTTGGCTAACCAATAATAGATTCTATTATTTATAAATAAAGTTATTAATTAAGCGACATTTAGCTGGCGACCACGGCGACGACGTCGAGTAATTGTGAAGTATGTAAAATTTTAAATCGGGACATCGGTCCCAAGATTTTGAATTTTGAAAATAATAAAGAGAGAACCTCGGACTCTCACTTGACCTCATCATCTGTTAAAGTATTTCATAAAAATAAGTATATAAAATACAACTAGATTTAAAAAACTTCGTGTTTTCCAATACAAGTAATTATTATAATAGCTCTAAGATTTTTAATGTTCTGTAATAGCTATTATCTAATTACATATTAATATAAAAATTGGTGCTGCTATGTGAGAAGTGGTGCTACTTGTGCTATGTGAAAAGTGGTGCTACTTGTGCTATGTGAGATGTTGATTCGGCAATTCAAGAAGGTTGATAGCGTAATTTTTGTTATTGAAATGTGTAACATAGTAAAGTGTTTGCCATATTAACGCACAAAGCATTCCCAGCCACTTTTCTGAGCCAGAAGCATCGTTCTCTAACAACAATATACATGCTATCTTAGTTTCAGAAACTTGGTTGAAACCGTCTTTAAATTCGGCATTATATCCTCTTCCTGGGTTTGTGCTGATTAGGAATGATCGTATAGATAAAGGAGGAGGTGGGGTTGCAATATATCTCCACGCTACTATTTCTTACAAAATCATATTAGCATCCCCTTCTCCTTACACTGCTTCCGCAGAATTTCTTTTTATAGAACTTGATGTAAAGGGCTCAAGGATGATTCTTGGAGCAGTGTATTGTCCTCCTTCCACTGATTACTTCGCCAATTTAGAAGAGGCTCTTGATAACATTGGTTCTGATTACACGCACTGCATAATCACGGGAGATTTCAACACGGATTTACTGAAAAATTCAGTCCGGTCTCAAAAGCTTCGTAAAATCATTGAGTCTGTCAATCTCAACATTCTTTCTTTAAAGGCAACTCATCATAATATCGACACTGATGACTCTCTGATTGATCTCATTATAACTGACTCCTCTGACAGGGTGCTGTCATATGGGCAACTTGAAGCGCCGGGATTTTCCCGCCATGATCTTATTTATGTATGATACAACCTTAAACCTCCCAAATATCTACCTACTGTATTATTCCTACGTAATTTTAGTAGAATTAATATGGATAAGCTTTTGAAAGACGCATCGCTTATAGATTTTACGCCATTAGCAACTGCATCAACAGTAGATGATAAAGTAACTATTTTCAATAACATAATTCATGTTTTGTATGATATCCATGCTCCTGTACGTAAAGTGAAACTACGACGGCCACCAGCTCCCTGGATGACTGAAGAGGTACGGAAGGCCATGACTAGGCGAAATCGAGCATTTGCCTGGTTCAAGAGGAGCAGATCTGAGGAAAACTGGTTGTCTTTTAAGAAGGCCAGTAACAGATGCAATCAGATGGTACGTTCTGCAAAACGCCGATTTATCCATAGCAATATAAGTAATTCTTCGCCAGCTGATGTGTGGAAATTTCTTAGTTCTCTAGATGTGGGCAAAACACCCTCTTTGGATTGTGGTTTATCGCTTTCTCACGATGCTTTAAATCTTCATTTTGCTTCTGCTTCTGCGTTGGACCTTTCAATCCGATCCCAAACAGTCGCTTACATAGCCTCAATTCCGTCTCCGCACATACCAGTCTTTCTTTTTAACCCTGTAGATCAGGATGAAATCAGAAAGATCCTTCTGGCAATAAAATCCAAGGCTGTCGGTTGCGATGATATTAGCAGAGCCATGATTGTCAATATTCTAGAACACATTATCTCCGCAATCACACATATTGTTAATTTTTCGCTTGACTCGGGTCAGTTTCCGAGTCAGTGGAAAAATGCTTTCGTTAGACCCCTTCCTAAAGTATCCAATCCCACACTTCCCAATCACTTCCGTCCCATATCAGTTTTACCTTTCCTATCTAAAGTTTTGGAAGCCTGTGTTCATAAGCAAATTTCCAATTTCATATATAAACATAACCTGCTGAGTACTTTTCAGTCCGGCTTTCGTCCTGGTCACAGCACTACAACTGCCTTACTTAAAATAACTGAAGATATTAGAGAAGGAATGGAAAACAAGAAAGTTACAGTTGTGGTGCTCGTTGACTTTTCTAATGCTTTTAACACAGTTGACCATGATATCCTTCTTGCTATCCTTTCTCATTATAGGTTTGCACCGTCAGTCCTGGAATGGTTCTCATCTTACCTTCGCGGACGTCAACAGTCTGTCCACGTGGAGCAAATGACTTCACAGTGGATTGACCTGATTTCTGGCGTACCGCAAGGCGGTATACTTTCTCCATTAATCTTCTCTATTTTTATTAATTCCATCACATCTAATATTGATTGTTCGTACCATCTGTATGCTGATGACCTACAAATTTATGTACAGTCTGACATTTCTGACATCCATTATGCGATTAACAAATTGAATTCAAATCTCAAGTCAGTCTGTGATTGGTCTATGCGTTTTGGAGTGTCTGTCAACCCTACAAAATGCCAAGCGATGATTGTGGGTAGCTCAAGGATGCTTGCTAAAATAGATGCCGCTAGTCTACCTCCCGTCTATTATAATGATCGTCTGATACCGTTCTCTCCCTCAGTTAAAAATCTTGGTCTCCATATTGATAGTACTCTGTCCTGGGGGGTTCATATCTCCGAAACATGTCGTAAAGTCTCTGGTTCTTTACGGTCTCTTTATCGATTGAAAAATTTTCTCCCCTTTAAGACTAAAATTATGCTTGTACAGTTACTTATACTACCAATCATTGATTATGCAGACGTGTGTTACCCGGATTGAAACCAAAATCTTCTCAACAAGCTAGAGCGCCTTCTCAACAATTGCGTCAGATACATTTTCAATCTCCGTAAATTTGATCATATTTCTCGCGTGACTCTAGAATTTTGCTTGTTCTCTTCTCTATCTTAAATGATCCATCCACTCCTTCCTATCTCAAGGAGAAATTTCAATATATTTCCCTAACGCATGATAGAACTCTACGTTCCTCATATAATAATAAACTAAGTATCCCTCTACATTTTACTAATTTTGTTGGTAAATCCTTCACAATTCAGGTTGCACTGCTCTGGAACTCCCTGCCCGATGACGTCAGAAAAACATCTAATAAGACTGCCTTTAAAAGATGGTACATAAGCATTTTATGAAAATATTAGATGATAGTTAATATGGTTAATTTTGGTTACCTTTGTTGTTATTTTATTTATAGGTTTATATTATATATCTATTTGTATTTAAAATATGTATATATTTGTGTATCTATGAATATGTATGTATATATTATATATTATCTGTATTATATTTTGGAGTATTAGGGATATGGGTGTAAAGGAGGCGAAAGAGGTATGTCAGGATCGTGCCAAATGGAAGTCCGTAGTCTCTGCCTACCCCTCTGGGTGACAGGCGTGAGTGTTTATGTTATGTTATGTTTATTTTGGAGTATATAAGTTTATTGTATTTGTATATATAATATTAATAATATTAGTTTGTTTTTAAGTTTATCAGTAGTTTTTTTCCTTGATTTACTCTATTGTTCATTTTATTTTGTCACCTATCACATAATTTCCACACGTCCCGGGTTGACTGGGAGAGAATGCCTAATGGCATTAAGTCCACCCTTTGTAATCTTTTTATGGTGCAATAAAGTGTAAATAAAGAAATAAATAAATAAAGTTTATGAACATATACAAAAAGATTTTTTTTTAAAACATTCGTGTCGATCTCTAGGAAATTTAAAAAGTGGAGACATCTTGAACGAACTTGCAAAAAATCGGATCCATTACAACTTTAAAATGTACTTCGAACAAAATTCTTTGGCGACAAGCACTATTTGTAACTGTTTCACCATAGACTATTATGTGTTTGACAATTGACACTCCAAAGTCAAAATACAAAGTAATATGTGTACCACATATTACTTTGTATTTTGTGTTTGATATTAGCAGTATACACGTAAACATTGAATGTTTTGTTTTATTTTATTTAGTTAAAACACTTATTAACTTTAGCTTTCTGCACTTTTTCTCCATATAAACTTTAACTATACCACATCGTCATTAATGCACCAACAAATAAGTATCCAACAAAGCATTATGTTGAAGTGTAATAAATACAGCGCTCATATTCTGCCGGCGCTCTTACGAAGAACTCACGGGCAGTCGCCAGACATTTTTTTTGTATTAAGCATATATGTAATATATATATATATATATGTTATTTTTATTATTTTAAAGTGTTTTATGGTTCTATTCATATTTCAACAAACACAATATTCATGTTGTCGGAGCCGAACACTGCAGCAGAGGGCCCGCGGCGCACAGACGAAACATTACGGCCGTGTGCCACCCGCTATTAAGAGGCTCGCACCATCCATGCCATCATATTTCATTAGCCGACTCTATTCGCTTCGAATTATTTATGGCTGCTTAGTTTTGTCCGTGGATGCTCTTAAAGTCGTAGCACGATTTTAATAGACCGGCAGAAGCGGCATAATAAGGACATCTGAATGGGGCATCTGAGGTTAAAACTTCTTTACCCGGGTTCGTGGGTTCGTTAAGCATAACAACATTAACGAGGCATCTTTTTTTAAGGGATAAATAAATTTTTGATTTAATTTTATTTTTGAATACATTAAGGGATGGCATGCCCATAAGTAGTGCATTCTAAATCAACCAATTAAAGATGATATAAAGCGTTTAAAGTAAAAAAAAGCATTCTTTTTGGCATGGATATAAAAAAATAAAAAAGACTATATTTAAAGATTACATCTTCCGAGATTTAATCTGGAGATATGGATTCAGGTTTTTATTTGCGTTGAGCGCAAATAAAACCGCAAGGGATAGAAATAACATACGAGAAGTAATGTCCGTTTTGTATTTTTTTCCTTGAGCTATTTTTGTATCGCAATTTTTAATTTAAATTTCATTTCTTTCGATCATGAATTCGCTATGCGTTTAACTCGTGTCTTTCGATGTGAGTTTTGTGGTGTGGTCGTTTTGTAACTTATGAAGGCTTGACGTGCGGCGCCGAGGGGCTGTCGAATTTCCCGGAAGGTCCTGGCTGCGATTTTAATTGCTGGGCGTTGATGGGCGCATCCTTGGAACATGATTCAAGGTAGGAACGCAGCGGTCACCAATCACGTCATATGAACGTGTTAAGATTAGTTAGGCAAGTAATTGATTATCTGTTTAGCCTATATAAAGAAAATTTTTCAAGTTTATGTTATTATAAATAACTTATTCTATACTAACTTATTCTTCAAATATTTTTGTATACTTAGTCTATACAAAAATATTTGAAAATGTGAATAAACATCTTTTTTCTTTGTGTTCCTTAGTGTTTTATTTAAGTGTGCATTTTCGGTCCTGTTTATAAAAGTTTATGAAACCTTAAATAATAATAATGAGTACGGCGGCCACCACCTTATACTGTGAAATGTTCGAGATGAGGTCGTCACTCCATCTTGTGGGGGAGGGGGGGGGCACTCTACACTACGCCTACCGGTACGAGTTTACCACACGAGAACCTTTATCCCCATCGGTTGTCGGTTCTTCGAGCTAAATGACCGGCCCATTGCCACTTCACTTTACTAATCCTAATTACGTTATACGTCGCGTGTCAGTAATAATAATAATAATGTCCTCCAGACCGAATTTCCGCCACGGCGGCCTACCTCAACGGAGGCTAGCCATCGGCGCAGGACAAGATTATAGTGCCCAAGTGTATGCGCAAGCACAGGTGCGCTCTCTATTCCCTCACACTCTCATAATCCGATGGGACGGTAAACCGATACGACCGGAGAGAGGATCAGGCGCAGGACCAACGGCTTTACTTGCTTTCCGAGGCACGGGGGTGAGACACCACCAACTTCCTGACTCCGGGCAGCTACTGAGAATTTAGATTCTCAGTAGCTGCCCAGGTAGCTTCGAACCCAGGACCTCATGATCAGCAGCCGCACTACTACAACCACTAGACCAACGAGGCATTCAAAATATATATAATATTAGTATCTCTAGTAGTATTTTTTACAAAACATTACTCTGTATCGGAAAATTGTAAAAACGATACATACATAAGTGAAATACATACGTACGAGTATAAGTGGTTTGGTCATGTGGAAAGAATGCCAAAGAAAATTTATGTTGCAGAAGTGAATGGCAGAGTCAGAAAGGGACGCCCTAGGCGAAAATTTATAGACCAAATTAGCGAGTTATTAAAAACGGGCCAAATTAGGAGTACCCTTAATCGACGAGCATGTATGCGTAGGTATATGGATGTGAAGGAGGCGAGAGAGGTGTGTCAGGATCGTGCCAAATGGAAGTCTGTAGTCTCTGCCTATCCCTCTGGGTGACAGGCGTGAGTTTTTATGTTATGTTTATGAGTATAAGTAAATACGAATTTTATTATTGTGAAATATTGATTTCTATATTTCAAAACTTAAAATGGTAAAATAATTTCTTTTATATAATAATTGACTTAGAAGCGATTATACAGAAAATATTTAGTGCATTTTAGTCTTTTTAGTCGGGCTTTTCTTTTTGTCAAATGCAGACTTTTAATTTAAGTATGTAACAGCTCTACATAAAAAGCCTTAAGCTAGCGAGATCCGGCACTATCAACAAAATTACCTACCATTACAGCCCTATCAAAATCCACTGCAGAATATATGCCTCCCCGATAGTGTACCTTATAGAGGGGATGTTTGCCACAGTTGCCACGGGCCCGCAACCACTGTTTTTTTTTGCTACCCACCTCTTGGATTGTTTCCCTTTTCGCCTCTTGCGACACCCACGGAATAATACGGGGTAGATGATATTCTTAAGCCGCCACTACATATTATTATTACCATTTTTTTATTATGTACTAAAAGACAATAACTTTTTAATATTTTACAAAATAAATAAAAACTAAAACTAAAATATAAAAAATAAAAATGTAAAATAAGCTTTCATGAAATTAACATATAGATAGGCGGAAGGACGTGGTATGAGCCATGCTGCAGTTAGTGTAGTTGTAGCACGAATGGGTTGATGGTTCGGCGCGTCCGGGAAACCACAGAATACCAGCGTAAAATAGTAGCTTGATGCTGCTGTGTTTCGTATGGTGAGTGTAGAGAACTGGAGGCACTTTGTACTGGAAACGAGGCATTCCAACTTAGTCCTCACGGGTGACAACGCATCTGCATTTTGATTCGTAATCGAAGATAGATGTAGATGTCTATGGGGCACAGCAAGCACTTACCATCAGGTGGACTGTGTGCTCGTTTGTCACCCTCTCCTATAAAAAAAACTCTTAATAAAAAGTAAAAGTCGTTTTTGCGAGAACGATGACCTTCTCTGGTCAAGCCGAACCATTCGTGTTGCAGGCAAAATATATCAGCAATGTAGTGCAGGGAAGCTTTAACTATTCTATATGTTACAGCCAAATAGCTTACTTAGCCTTTCAGTTAACTGCCTAGCCTTTTTACTAAACGGCGCCGTTCAACTAGCCGCCCGAATGATATTCAGCCGATGCTTTTAATAACAACATTGCCCCTATCCTGTAATACCAGCGAAAATCGGTTATAGTGCGGCTGGGTGGCCCTGCGGTGGTGCGGTAGTGGTGGGGATTGTGGGAGGAGAGGGGTGTCGGTAGTGCACGGCACCGTTCTTCCTACCCTCCGCAACCGAATCTTGGTTGGCAGTGTAACCATAGACCAGATCCGCCGCTGGGGTCAGGAAGGCTAGTGCTTCGTTTTTCTTGACCTCATGGCCTTTGCGCATCGGACACGGGGGCGTCCGTTGCGCAGGTGTAGTTGGAGGCCGTGAAGTAAGGCGCGTTATGTGTTCGGGTGCGCCTTACCTGAGAAGGAGTTGGGGAGCAGTAGTGCTCTCCCGAGTAGGAGCCGCCATGGGACGGCGGGCTCTACTGAGGCTGCGGTTGTGTGCGAAAGCTTTCCTGTGGCCCTGCCAATATACGACGAAGGTATTTTAGTACCATGGTATTTTAGTCGGTGCGAGTCCGATACAACCCGTCCTTGCCCTCGCGAGGCGAGTATGCGTAGGGATTTCCCCATGTTTAAAAAAAGTGCGGCTGGGTTGGCCCTTGAGATGTTTCTATTTATATCATATAGTACATAGCGCATAATTAGGCACCGACCAGCAACATAGCATGGCATGGTCCTTATTAATTTCATTAAACGAGACGACTAAATTACGTTTATCACTGCTAGGCTGTTAACTGAAAGGCTAAATAAGGTAGTTTGCTGCGACATTTACATTACTGCTTGCACCGACTTTAGAAGTTATTATGTAGTAATTATTTTATTATTTTTAGTTTTTGAAGTCTGTTTTTACTTTTATTAAAGTTTAATTATGTTATTTCCCATATAACAAAGAGGCTATATTACGCTAGGCGCTAATAGTTATTACGGTATACCGTTTTATTTACTTCTATGAGGGAACCGCAAGCGTTTGTAAAGGAATCCCAAGGGAATCCGGAAATGTGATGGAATAGAATGGTGGTAACACTAATTGTGCAATTGAGCTTTAGCCACGCTGCTGGTGCACTTTCGATGCGAATGCCAGTGTCCGCGACTTTCCCAGGCCGTGCTTTCAATAAGTATAATTTTTACGAGACAATAACTTAACAAGTTTCATTTCCTTTATAACGGTACTTTAGTAATGGGTATTCTATAATAACAGTTTAAAATTACTTCGTCTGTCGGGAAGTTCAACTTGTGTGTGAGTTAAGAACGAAATTATTAGACGTATATTATATACAAGTTTATTCCATTGCATTGGCAACTCCGTGGCGCAGTGGCTCAGCAATGAGTAGCTGCGCTGGGGGTCGCGGGTTCGAATCCCGCACGGAACAAGTATTTGTATGGCCTACAAATAGATGTTTCGGGCCTGGATGTTTGTCTTTGTGCAATTTATGTTTGTAAATTGCCCCCACGATACAGGAGAAAATCCTAGTGTAGGGGTAACATTTTTAAAAAAGACGAAAGACGAATTGGCAATGTGAATTTTGATTACTTTTAAAGGCGGCGTGAAAAATGCACCTCTTTTCATCGAATAGTATAGGACTATGACATCGCTAACGAAAGTGGAATTTTGATAAAGGTAAATTCATGTCTTTATCTTGAATTTGATTGTTCAAAAACACGATTCTATAATTTTGACTCGATCATAATTATTCTTTTTTTTTTTTATAGAATGGGCTGACAAACGAGCACACAGTCCACCTGATGGTAAGTGGTTGCTGCGGCCCATAGACATCTACATCTATCTTCCATTACAAATCAAAATGCAGATGCGTTGTCACCCGTGAGGACTGAGATGGAATGCCTCATTTCCAGTAAAAAGGGTCTCCGGTTCTCTACACTCACCATACGAAATACAGCAGCATTAAGCTACTATTTCACGCTGGTATTCTGTGAGAGCGTGGTCCTTCCCCGGTCGAGCCGACCCATTCGTGCTACAACTATACTACTAATATAACTGCAGCATGGCTCTACCACGTAAAAATATTCGCGTAAACACCTCTAAAAATCACTATAGTTGAAATTACAACGAATTTACTTATCTGTATGCTTGGGAATCACTCAAATATATTCATAACATCAATATTCGTAATTTACTTGTTCATTATTTTGATTACTTAAATCAATAATTAAAAAAAATATTTTAAGAATCTGACAATTTCTAAGCGCTTTTAATCGTCGCGGGTGCTACGCAATTTTAGACCTTATGACGGCGATTTTTCAAGTTGTTATAGAAATTATGTATTTACTCGGATTAGTACGGCGATAGCCTTTTCGATGTGTCGTCTTATATCATATTACCACTTGAACGTTATTGACCTGTGATGTTACATCACACATATGAAAATTTTCTATTTAAAAAATTAGCCTGGAGAATGCCTGCCATTTAGTGCCATGTACTTCCTACTACACTAAGTTTCTCTCTGGATCTTATCACATAAGCATTACATACGAAAGGAGTGTTTAGGTTTATGCTTTAACCGTATTTTGCCAATCTTACGTTCCCATGGGATGATATGTTTATGTTACGGCTAATGTTAGTGTACATAATAATCTTATGATTAGACGGCTAAATACAGATTTAGTTTTGAGAGTAGGGTAATTTTATACTTTCGCCTACTACCTTTACCACCAAAAGGCTGGCTACTTTGCGCCCGTGCTCGAGACTGGTAAGATTGGGATGAGCAGTACGCCGCGCCAAAAACTTACCTAAAAGGCGTGCCAAACCCTGTTAAAAGATTTCGAGACATTAATTGCTTCCCCATTATTCTTTGAAGTCTCCTGTCGATTGATTACGGCAAAACCCATTCTGTTGGTCGCGAGGAGGTTGTTCTGCTCTAGGTAAGGTGTGCGTTCAATATAATTAATTTGTTTAATTAATTACATATAGGAAGGATACTAAATTGTTTTTATAAAGAAAATAATATTAACAATGCTATAAACATTATTAATATTCCCCTTAACCACTCGTGGTAAGCTTAAATTGCTTGTGTTACGAGTGGTTCACGCCAGTAGCCGAATGGCGGATTCAAACCCACGACCTTTTTGAGTTCGCGGTCCGCGGCCTGCCATTAGGCTACTGTCGCTTCGTTGGTATGAGGATTTTTTAATTACAATAGCGTCATGAATCATCATTTGTAGAAATCGATAAGCTTTTGCCTCTTGAAAGTATTTACAGTTTATAAAAGTAATGGCGGGATCTTTGACGACAGCGAATCTGAAAATATGTTCACAGACAACAAATTCTCAGAACGTTGGTATTTCACTTCAGCTGCTATACGGTTTTCAACTTTTTGTGTTCTCACAAAAGAGTGAGCATATCTTTAATCAAACTTCTATAATCCTGTATTAAATTTTTATTACATTAATATATTATGAATACAATGTGTAGTATTTGTGTAAATATAAAACAACAAAAATTCCCTTTGTAATCGTGTCGGCCCTTAGCACTGTGTGAAATCTACCCAATGTTTACACTGTCCACATTGATAACGAAAAACCACATCGATTGATGCTAAACACGACTCTCAAACAATACACTTACAAAAAACATAATAGAAAATATTCGTTATTCATTATTTGTTTATACTATTGAATACTATAGCTTAACGTGTTTGTAATAAGAGCGTAAATTTTACGATGTCCTGCGGTGTGCGCTCGTGAGAAAACAACGATCGGCACCGCGGATGAGCTGGTCGGATTGGATTTATGATATTTCAAAATCACGCTTACAACCTTGAACTCATAAGAAGGTAAATCACACATCGTGTGATAAACTTTTTCAACGGCTGTAAAAAAGTGTGCGCTTTTAGATACGCGAAAACTTAATGACTTTAAAATTGACAGAAAGCAATATTTTTTGTAGTAGACAAATGCATAAAATTTTATTATGACTCATGAGCTCATTACACAAGGAAACTTCTTTGAATTTTATACTTGAATAATATGCTTTTTTAACTTCCCAGTGGGAAGTTATTATAATGGGTCCGATTTTGCAAATTGGAAATTTTAACATATCTCCACGTTTCAAGGTCTTTAGAGTCGAATAGTAAGTATGGTTTTTATCAGGATGTCCGTGTGTGCACGTGTATGTATGGTCGGATTCAATTTTCGCCTCGTGTATCTCGAGAACAAAGAGTGATATTGATTGATATTGGGACCAGTTTTATTTAACGCATAATTATGTAACTTAGACCTCATTAAACTTTGAGCAAAATCGGTCAAGTTTTTTTTTTGTGCCGAATGAAAAATTATATAAAATATTAGAACATACGATATTTTTTTATTCTTTCCACTGGAAAGTTAGCCGTGTGGACCTTTCGGGTCGCACCTAGACCGTTTTTTGTAGATGTTAGATGCAATAAAATAGGTTGTCATTTTGTGTAGCCCAGATTTGGATGTGGTTTATTCTAATTTTTTTTATAAAACAGCGGGTAAGGTTACAAAAATTTATAACGAAATTTAAATACATAGAATAAATTTCGATTAATAGGGTATTCGACGTGGTAGAGCCATGTTGCAGCTATACTATGTGTATCGTATGGTGAGTGTAGAGAACCGGAGACCCCCTTTTACTGGAAATGAAGCATTCCATTTTAGTCCTTAGGGTTTGACAACGCATCTGCATGTCGATACTTAATCGAGGATAGATGAAGATGTCCATGGGCCACAGCATACACTTACCATCACATGGACTGTGTGCTTTTTTGTCAAAGCCATTCTATAAAAAATGAATTACAATTTTTTAAATATCCTTTTCAGCGTCGAAGTAATATAAGTGTACAATGAAAATAATAAGTGAATGACCTAAACTTAATTGCTCAATTAATTTAGCTTTGGCAACCGAGTTGGATGCTCATTATTATAATGAAATACGAGATATTTATAACGACAGAAAAACAGACATTATGCTATTAAAACCCTTCGTCATCTTAATAAGATTTTTAATGTGTTTAATCTAGCTATAAATAGATTATTACAATGTTAAGCCTGTTTAAAGTATAGCTTGTTGAAAATACTGATTTCGCTAGACGCAACCATGATGGAGGGTTGTTCGATTAGGCATTGGGTAAATTATAGGTGGTAGAGCGGTACTAGGGCCCATACCAACGTTCTGACACCTCGCCCATGTGCTCTCCGTGTTCCCTCGCCAATTATTACGGGAAAGGGTTTTAACTTGGCTATATTTTGCAGCCAATCTCCAGGCCTGTAATTGCTTAAACACATAACCACTAATGTCACGTTGCCAAGGAGATGGGTCGGTGTTGCTGATCCATGTATTTACATATAAGGCTGCACCTGCAGTTAAACATTATCAAATAATAAAGTGTAAGTTGTTGTAAGAAAATTGGTTAGTCATATGTCGTTACGTACGAATTCTTATACATGTTATGTAACTGGCGCATGTGCACCAGACTGAATTCCGGTCACTGCCAGTCTCAACGGAGGTTAGCCATTAGCGCAGGATACAATTATATTGTTCGAGTGTCTGTGCAAGTACAGATGCACTCACCTTTCCTTCACTCTCATAGTCTGATAAGACGATAAATTGGTCGGCTTGTCCGGGAAAAGAACACGCTCTCACAGAATACCAGCGTGAAATAGCAGCTCAGAGCTGCTGTGTTTCGTATGGTGAGTGTAGAGAACCGGAGACCGTTTTTACACTTGATACGACCGGAAAACGATCGGGTGCAGAACTAAAGACTTTGCGAGCATTTTACAGCACTGGGACGAATCGAAAAATCCAATAACTGATTTTTTCCAACTGATACCGGGACCTCATGATCAGCAATTGCATTTACGATTAGACCAATGAGGCAGTTATCCTGGACCTGAAGGAAAACTTGTGCATGCAGAAGCATAGGTACATGTAATGAACATCCAAATTAGTTTATTTTTTTATTCTTAAAAAAAGAGTATTAACAATGCTACAAACATTACTACTCGTGGTAAGCTTAAATTGCTTGTGTTACGAGTGGTTCACGCCAGTAGCCGAATGGCGGATTCGAACCCACGACCTTTTTTGAGTTCGCGGTCCGCGCCCTGCCATTAGGCTACTGTTGCTTTAATCTATTATTTTATCTTTGATTATTTATTGTTTGCTAAATACTTGTAAGTGAGATGGAAAGGATAATTTATAATTCAAACAATTGTCAAACATGTATTTCAATGTTAATCGCACAGTGTTTATAAAAAAAAGGTATTCTTAGCTTACGATTATATAAGATATAACTTTAAAGTCGCGAATTAATCATAAAATTTACCGCTATATTTAGGAACTGTCTCATGAGACACCGTGAAGAGCCTCGTAATACAAAGCCAGCGAGCATGCTAATGCTGATTCCGCTAACCATAATGGTGTCTCGCTCACGATTTTGTCCGTCGAAAAGCCAGCGTAATGTTTTTCTTAAATGCACTGCCAAATTATTATTTAAAATAAGTGAATAAACTGTCTGCAATAATGTTTGGAAGCCTTTATTTTTATAAAGTTGTGTAAAGGAATGTCATATTCATTTCAATGAAAATTATTCAAGTACTAGTAAGTTATATAGAATAGCATGTAAGTACTACTACACGTCAAATCTTACACTAAATAATGATACTTATGAAGTTCTCGTAAGACTAATGATGGTATATGTCAGATAATTCAACGATTTATGTGCAAAATCTTAAATAGACTTTAAAGAAAACATTTGTAAATTTCATCACATTAGTAATGAAATACTTAACTATGTTTTTAATATTCGATTCAAGTATCAATCGATAATAAACGTCTTCAATATCTGTTTATGAATATTTATATATATAATAAAAACATAAACAGTAATAACAATAGTTATCCGAGGATACATGTTTATAGTAGTTTTAAAACAAAAGCGTAAATATTCACTTAACAATAAAATGATGTAACGGTTAATAGCGCTTTATCCGTTTTTAAATATTATAGCCCATCACGCGTCGTCAGTACTTACATAATATTACGTGGATGGGAGAGTTTATTAAAAACAATTAACACGACTCATACAAATATCTAGCGTGAAAAGAATTATCGTGTAGCGTAGCGTTTATACAGATAATAAAAACGTTAATATGAAACTATCACGCCTGCAGTGTTCTTGACTTTAAATTTTAACACTATACACGTAAACGAAATAGAGCAATCAAACAAACCTTAAAAGTTTCGATTCTCTAAAAACCTATAACGTGTGCACACACACGTCTGTCTACACAGAGTCAAATAAAAGTATCGTAAGATAAAATTTTTTAATACATAAGTAATTATTAATAATACAAAAAAATTTATCCGAGTAAAGAAACTAAAATTACAAAACAATTTTCACGTAAAATTTTACGGGGTCGGTGCGAATACCCAGTGTATCGAAGGATTACAAGTATGGTTTCAAAAGCTATTACGTGAAAATAACTTTCTTTTAGTTTTTAAGTCGCTCTTAATTTTCTATTTTTTTTATTTTACCGTTTGCGTGGTAACCGTTGTAGTAGTATTTTAAGTGTAAATAAAATTAAATAATAAATTCTTTATCCCCACTACTAAAACATAACCTATTTAATAAGATATGAATAATTTTAATCGGTTCAGTCTTTTTCAAGAAACCGGCGAATATACAAAAAATATTACGCCGAATAAGGAATGGTCTCTTTTTTGAATTCGGTTGATAAATATGTAATCATTCTGTTACAGTCAGCAGCAAATTAAAAACATTTAATTAGATCTCGTCTCAGACGGAAAGATGTCTTTACGACGTGATTACACGAAGTAAATTTGTGAACAAAAACCTTTCATGTCTTCGTCTTCGTGGCGATTGTTCAAATGCGGTTTAGTAAAAATGTTATTGTAAATGTGATGCAAGCTCCAAATGTAATTCAACGATGAGATTTGTTATTTTTTATTTTAGTTCGGACATGTTTAGCCTCCTTAAACGGCAAATAGTTTTTATTATCTTGTGTTGAACTGCATCACGAGAATGGATTTTTTCGATTATTTTTGGTCCACAAGAGTATAAACAATAAAGTAATAAGGACTTTTTACTATTAGTTACGGTGTCAAAATATAGATTTTTTTTAAACTGTTTGCAATATGGTGGCTGGCGTAGGTATTCAATGGGAGATTTGAAGTATGGAAACAACTTCAGAAGACGGCAGATAGTATCGAAAATAATTGTTTATTAAAGTAACGATGATAGTCCATGTAATTGTGAGTGGATGATGCTGAAACCCAAAGTTACCCAAATCGCTAAAGAATCGATGCGTTGTCACCCATGAGGACAAAAATGGAATGCCTCGTTACCATTTAAAAAGGTCTACGGTTCTCTTTATTGATAATACGAAAAATAGCAGCACCATGCTGCTATTTTATGCTAGTATTCTGGGTGTGTGGTTCTTCCACTGTAGAGCTGACCCACGGTGTTTGTGCAGCAGTCATAATACGGTAATAGCTTGACTCTACTACGTTCGAAGTGCGCTAGATATAATGTTACAGTGTTAAAGTACAAGAGGCAAATAAAGCGGCATTCACTCGTGAGTAGCTAAACGTATCTTTTTGGATAAATTTAACTGTCCGACAAATATTGGTTGACCCAGCAGGCCGTCCCTGGAACTTCTCACTAATTTCAAATGCAAAGTGCTCCATATTTCACCAAATTATGACGTTGAATATGGAATATATGAAAAGCGCAAACTTGCTCGGTTGCTAAATCTAGAAGTTATGTTAAAAAAAAGTTTTTTTTTTAAATTCCTTCTCCTTCGATATTTCACGAACGAATGGACCGATTTTTATTTTCCAAACGGCATTCGAGGTCATTTTTTGAGGTTAAGAGCTAATTAGTTTTTGAAATCGATCGGTTAAGCCATTTAAAAGTTATTCCAAAAAACGGTTTTTAAAATTTTTTATTTTTGAGATTTCTCAAATTGTACTTGTTCGAATCAGTTCATATTATCACCAAATCTACTCCACATTGAGATCTTTAGAACGCTACATCTCAATTGATCAAGACGTTCAAAAGTTATGAAAGGTTTACATACTTACACACACGCATATATACATACAGCCGTGCAGACGTCCACGTGAAATTAGTCAGAATAGCTTCCTGGGATCTCAAAACGTCGAGATCTGATAAAAACTCGATGTTCGGGTCAAAAGCAATAACTTCGCCATTTTTGAAAATTTTCAATTTTCTTAGCGGGAAGTTAATAAAGCTAGAAGTTGGTCCATAGTCCGTCCCATTTTAATGTATTTAAACCAAATTTCGCAAAGCTAATTTATAACTTGATGCCAAAACTATGGTATCATTTTCCCTATGAAGCAATCTATAGTGCTGGCCTATGTTCAGTAACAGACTTTTATTATTAAGAAATAGGCAACACTATAATGTTACATTAAAGTACATATTATATGATTTTTTCTTGTCGTCATATTGGATCTTCTTATATAATTATTGGACACCTCGAACGCGTAGCGATAGTGGCTAAGCTTTACTGTCTTGTCTACTTGACTATGTCAGGCTATATCACGCTATTACTAAATTCGGTATTGGTTTTATCTCCTATACCTATAAACGAGCAACTCTTGTATATATATATATATATATATATATATATATATATATATATATATATATATATATATATATATATATATATATATATATAATCGTAATCTCGGAAAAGGCTCCAACGATTTTCATAATATTTAGTGTTCAGGGGGTTTCGGGGGCAATCAATCGATCAAGCTAAGATTCATTTTTAGAAAATGTTATTTTATCCATGTTTTCAGGCAATGAAATATTGCACCATTTTTATTAGAATAAGAAGGTACATTTTGGTAATGCGTTAATAATTATAATAGCTCAAATGGGCGGTCTCGAAAACGTAGTACTCTGGTTCGGGTTCTGTCTTCGGTCCATTTTTCCATTTTTTTCAAGTTTCCTTCTTTTGTGGGAAAATCTATTATTTCGAGACCATTTCTAGTATTTTTTAAAAACACGAACATTTAAATTAAACTAATTGCACTTGTGATTTTTTATTCAAATAACCAGTTCAGTTTTTTCTATTACGTCGGTAAGATCAAAAAATATTATTCATATTTCATCAGTGTGTAATTTGTATCTAAATATAATTACCAAAACACACGCTTTCCAAAAAAAAAAAAAAACCGACCAAAGCTCGGTCATCCAGGTACTAACGCACTAACACGTGACGAAAAACACATTTATTGTAAATTTCAGTGGCCTAGAATAGGGTTTCATTATGTGTCCATTGTCAGCGTAACACTCTTTTACTCATGTTGACTGGACGGGTATGCCATAAGGCGTTGTCCTCTGTCTGCGGCGTTGTACTCTTAGTTGAGGATGATTGCGGTAAAGGATGAGTAAATAATACAATAAATAGTTTGAATAATAAAAGTTTTGTTTGGATGTGATGTCTGAGAAGCTGCTATATATCTCGTTCCGTGAATGTTGAACAAATAACCACACAGTAAATAAAACCAGAACAAAGGCAGTAGCAACCATATACTAATAATACTCTATTTAATATATGGATTATTTTACTTTTTTAAAAATTAAAGTGACAAACAACCTAATACAGTTCACTTGATGATAAATGGTTAACGGACGCCTGCAAAGGACTTTAATGAAATAAATCTATAGATGCGTTGGCATCTCTTAGGACTAAGATGAAATACCTCACATACTGTTATTATTCTGGCTCTCCACACCCACTATCTTTTTCTTTATTCTGTAATGTTAGCGCTGTTAACCTATAAGGCTCTTACAGCTTCATCCACAGAAATCGTAATAATAAGACAAATTATTACTATTTCTGTGACTTCGTCTGACTCAGAGCTGCATACCTATTGGACCCAGTAATAAATGCAGTGTAAATTCGCGGCAAAAATAAGTAGGATGATGATATCACCTATACGGGCATTTAGCCAAGAGGGCTACGAGCTGGAGTTAGTATAATAATCATTATTAACTTACTTAGTTTTTAAAATTAGTTGTTTTAAAGTCCTTGAAACATAGCTCTACGTTTTGAAGTCCCTAGTGTCCTATTCTCGAAATGTAAATGTCGGTGCTCGTTTGTCACTTGTCACCCGATTCCATTAAAAAAACTAATCATTTATAACCTTTTTTTTATGCGACAAAATAAGAAATGTAATGTTATAATTTATAAATCATGATAATGAAGATTTAATAAAATATCAGGACACATCATTCATATAAGGCTGTTAGCTTGACAAATTTGTAAGTCTGGTCAACTCAACACTCTACCCCATAACTAATGTAACAAAGCCAATTGGTCATGAAGCTTATGACATATAAAAGATTGATGCGTTGCGAATGGTAAGCCCCAAAAAACCTGTCGATGAGTTCAAAAAATAAAATACGAATGTACGAACAATCGTAATGACCTCATCGTTACATCATTGAATTGGTTACGGCGTGCGAGGAATTACTCACACACATCAACGATGCACGCAGATTTCCAACTCTAAATAAAATATAAGAAATATGAGAATACGAGTATGTGACGGTACTCGTATATGGTACACTCCGGAATAGTTTTTTTTTGAAGTTGATTCGCGCGGCGCGGCGATACTGCAGTAAGATTTACGGGTTCTACCCCCTGTGTTTTTTACATTTATTTGTTTGATAATATTGTTTTCTTTTTTTTATAGAATAAGGGTGACAAACGAGCGCACAGTCCACCCGATGGTAAGTGGATGCTGTGGCCCATAGACATTTATATTTAACCTCGATTAAGAAACAAAATTCAGATGCGTTGTCACCACTGAGGACTAAAATGGAATGCCTCGATTCCAGTAAAACGGGTCTCCGGTTCACTACACTCACAATTTTTTTTCCGTTACACAGCAGCATTAAGAGGATACCTTGAAAATGAGTCGAAGTTTTGGGGGCGTGCCTTATTCCTTTGTCGGAGAAGTTAACGGACGACTGAGGGAGTGTCAAAATGAAAGTGATGCAATGACTTCATAATACGCAAATTATGAGATAGCCATACCGAGCAAGCGCTCGGAAAAAAAACCAAGTAAGCGCCAAACAACATTTTTATTTATTTTAACAAAACTTCGTTATGGAATAAAAAAACTTAGATATGATTATTTACTATGCCTTAAAAATAATTCCATGAACTTATTCGTAAGAATATTGTGGTATCATGGAAAAATGTAAATAATTAGAGCCTACTTTGAATTTTTTTTCTATCGAGAAAATTTCATGATATCGTGTTTTCCTTTTATGCAATCCAAGGTTATATAGTCAAAAATCATATACCAAAATGTTGGTTTGTAATCTATAAAACTTAAAAAAATATGTTAAATAGAAAAACCACCAAATTTTCGAGGTATCACCTTAAGCTGCTATTTTACGCTGGTATTCTGTGAGAGCGTGGTCCTTCCCCGGTCGAGCCGACCCATTCGTGCTACAACTGTACTACTAATATAGCTGCAGTATGGCTCTACCACGTGAAAAAGTCTAATTAATTAAATATAAATTACATATGTGAATTATTAACTTCACTTATCTATAGCGTAGCTCTACCACGTATAAAATAGTGATACGAGGTATAATGTATAAATACTCTACCACGTGTAAAGTAGTATTGTAGCAAGAAGCGTCTCATAGTGTTACAACAAGGTGCAACACTGTAACATGAAAATTAAAATTACAATTAGTTCGCGACCGAAGGTCGATTTCCGGCCGAAGCCGATTAATCGGCTATCGCCATCAACTTCGAACGCAGCCAAAGGCAATTTTAGAGTTATATATAGGTACTTATATCGTTTGTAGTTCAGTTTTGTTACAAACCAAATTTTTAAATTATCCTCAGCACGCTGTCTCAGTTTTTTTTTGGATCGAATTGCATGTTTTAATCAACTATTGCAAAATATAAATTTTTCAAAAGATTTAAATCATTTTCCTGCCTTTATTTATTTTTGAAAAAGTTTTTGGGGTCGTCTTGTATGGTCGTATTAACTAGTGCCTGATTCGATTTGTTTTATTATTCTATCGAATCTGGTAAGATAAAGGCAAATTAGCGTTTCTGTTGCTTACACTTTGTCACTAAATATATTCACTATCAAAAGAAACAGGATATGCTAATACATAATACATACGTAAACTCACACCAAAGGAGTAGAGATAGACTACGGCCTTCCATTTCGAGAGCTGCGCAGAGCTAATATTAGAGATAAATAGGAAAAAAAGCGAAAAGAATGCATTATCCTCATTAAGTACCATCATATCAGAATATATAGTTCGTGCCAAATCGATTGAGAAAAACGGACATTGACCTTTCGGTCGTTTAACCAGAGGCTACAAACCTTCAATGTATAGGCACTTTTAATATGTAGTACTTTATTTATTTATAATTATTTTTATTTTTTTATAATGATTGATATAATGTTTATTTATTAACTATTATTGAAAAGTTATGTAAAAGATCGCTGTAGAAGAAAAATCATCTATTTTTATAAAGAACTTTATTCATTTAACAACAAAAAACATTAATGTATAACACATATAAAGATTCGAGTAATAACGACACCGAATAAGTACGTAATTATTCAGAAGATAAAACTTAATTATCAATATTATATAAAAACTTTATCTTTATTCGGTGCATGCGAGCCGGTACGAAAACAGTGACGCATCTCTGGCTGCCATTGTCACGTTTCTTTTAGAACAAACTGACGTAACGCGCGTTTTGTTTATTTTAAAGGGATGAATTTGCAAAAGCTCAATATGATGGTCTTTTATTTAAGAAACAAAAAACAAAACATATATGCTGACCTAGAAGTGTGAATAATATCAATATTTACATATTGTTATCACATCTAAATTGAGATTGAGTAAGTTACGCCTTTTGACACTCGGCTCATATCTGAGGTCGTGGTCCGTTTATGTCAATCGATTTGG
Source organism: Parnassius smintheus behrii (assembly GCA_036936625.1). Lineage (NCBI taxonomy): Eukaryota > Metazoa > Arthropoda > Insecta > Lepidoptera > Papilionidae > Parnassius > Parnassius smintheus. Next base: position 41,156,128 of record JAUPFT010000002.1, on the reverse strand, counting down.
CACGAACTACAGTATGGTATAACGTTAATGGTCATAGTAGTAGCTAGAAGTTAATAAAGTTTCGAGCGCTACGTAGAGCTAATATTAGAGTTAAATAGGAAAAAGAGCGAAAAAGAATGCATTATCCTCATTAAGTACCATCAAATCGAGATATAGTATGAATAACGTAGTATGTATGACGTTAATCGTCACAGTGGTAGCTAGAAGTTAAAAAAGTATTTTTTTTTAAATGCTCAAATTCTGCTTTAATAAAAACCAATACTCAGTCCATTGGAGAATGTTCTTGATGTTTGCGATTCATGATAACATGAGACTATTCACTTACACTGTCCGAGAAGGTGTCGAATCCGTGAAATATTTTTAATTAGTATAACCGTGAGTTTGCACTGACGCGATTTTCACAAAAAAAAAAACATGCTTTAAACAATGTTTTCTATCAATGTATCAAAAAGCGTTTGCATAGTCAAAGAACATGTTGTGAAATATGTTTGACAGTTTATTGTACATTACATATTTTAACTATATTATATCTTAATAACTACAGAAACAAAATGTTTGAAAACAAATTTGTAGAAATATTGTCATGTTGAAAGATAAGTTTGAATAACTGTTGAAAATTTTACAGTTTTTGTGAGTGCGAACGCCACTCTCAACAAAATCAGTTGATTTTTTTTAATGCGATTTGTTTCAAAACATTACGTGTTGGATGTTTCTCAGTGCAAACGTACTGTTAGAGTAACAAACGAGCACACAGTTTACTACGTACCTGATGGTAAGTGGATACTGTGACTCATAGACATCTAAATGTAGATGTATTGTCATTCCTGAGGACTAAGATGGAATGCCTCGTTTCCATTAAAAAGGTTCTCCGGTTCTCTACACTCACCATGTAAAATACAGCAGCATTAAACTGCTATTTCACGCTGGTATTCTGTGAAAGAAATAGGATAGAATTTGAAGATGAATTTCGTCACTGACAGGAATAACCTTTCCCGTGACATCCAGTCATTCGAGTGCATTTTTATGACAACCGGTCTGTTCCGTTATTTGCCAGATTTATAAAGCGATAGCCACTAAAAGGACGAAGAACTTTGTTTTGCAAAGTCGCAATATTTAAATTCCATTGTTGTTTTATGGAAATGCACAATGGTTTGCCACCTGGATCCTGTATAATAATGTAATAATCCGCCCAATGTTATTCAGGGACGTCCAGTTAAGGAATGTTCCATATAATATTTTATTTTTAGTGGTAACTGCCACTGGCGTATACCATTACACTGCTATTTTATAAGCGCTATTAAACATTTGCTATGAGTTTGTAATAATCGTGGTGATCGGGATGTGGGGCGACCACCGCGAAAGCTGACACCATGAGTTTCAAGTTCAAAATGTTAGACCACCAGGTAAGTGGACTGATAAAAAATTTACGTTATAAAAAGTAAAGAGTTTGGAGGCCAGGCAAATTGCAAGCTGATATAATAAATTCAAAACCTTATGAATTAGAGCAAAAATCGCATTTATCATTACTTTATAAGATTTTAATGTTGTAAGAAGATTAAGCTCATCGATCGTACAAAACATAGACTAAGAAAACGATATTCTGGCACGTTAGCGACCTTTTAAGTCACTTATTCACCGATTTACAAAGAAGCAGGAGGATCTTAATTCGAGTACGTATGTTACTTGTAATCTTTGTCAAAAGTTGACCGATTACAAAGATTTCATTTTTTTTAGGTTGTAATTCAGGAACGGTCTCATATATATTTGGAGAAATTCCGCATTAAGGGTCGAAAAATAGGAGATAAAGTTTTTAGTGTAATTATTTGGACGATATTTGAGCTTATATATTCGCATCTTGGTCTATTCAAAAGGGTTAAAATTAGACATTTAATAAAAAAATAAAAGTTTTCGGCTGGAAGCCTTTTGGCAAGCATTTTTTATTAAAAGTCTAATGTTACTTTACTTGCTTTGAATGAAGATAGCTTCGCCAAGCAATGCTCTGCCTGTTTATAGTGAGTGCCGTAATAATAATTTTGTTTAGGCAGCATGTGCGGTCCCATTATTGCTATCATTCAAACATCAGAGTCATGCAGCCATTCAATTAGTCTCTACGAAGCGATGTAACATCTTCGAATGAAAAAGACCTCTTTGTATCGTTCGGGTCTCGTAAGTTTTGTTCTTTTTGCAGCTATTAAAGTAATATCTCGACTTTTTTTTATTAAAAAGAAAACTGTGAATTTTTATGCTACGGACTCGCACCGCAGTTCGCAGCCGAACGTTACTTATCCATTATAAAAACAATGAGATAGGCATCGGACGCGCGAGATTAAACTGAAATCTAAAAATGAATCTTGAATAGTTTAATGCAATTCAAACTTTGTTTGGTTTAAACTTAAGTGCAGTATCATGTATTGCGAATACAATGAGGTACTAAATATATTATGTAGAATTATTTTAGAAGTAGTCTTCAGAGTATTGCGGCTATCGACTGAAGTATAGTTGTACAAGTGTGTCAAAGCTTGGAGGGCTCGCGGGCCTATCCAGTACAAACACAGGCTAACCAATTAACGTAACCTTCAAAGCAACGTGCTCAAAGTGGCGGGAGAGCGGCGGCTTTCAAGTATTCAGTATACTCTAATTGCCTTTATTTCAGCACAGATCTAACTTCGAAAATATCACTTGTCGTATGTTCGTTGAATTTAACGGCTATCTACAAATTGTAAGTAGCCGTGGTAACTCAGTGGGTTAGCGCTTGCTGTAAATTTCACAGTACACGAGCAACCCGCGGTAATGAAAGATTAATGACTACGGCTTATAATATGTTTTTAAATAAAATTTCATTGAACTATTATTTATTCTGTGGTAAAATTAGATTTATATTAAGCAATCGCTTAAATGACATGATAAAACAACTAGTAAATATAGTTGTTATGAACTTTTAGCAACTTTGGTATTTTATATATTTCCTATATATGAAGATATATTGTTCGAAACTAAGTTCTAAAGCAAAAAGTTAGAGATGGGCCGAATATTCGTTTCATATTCGGTATTCGGCATATTCGGTAGCTTTACCGAATATTGGGCTAAATCACCGAACATTCTTTAAAGTGGTCTCAAAGTGTCCACGGTATTGAAATGTACGAATTGAGTAATGCCATGTCTTTCATAATTTTACTGTTGAAAGTTAAAGAGTTAAATTTACTTATATAGGGTTATGTTTTTAAGGCACCAGATTTATTTTCAATTATAGCAAATAGAAAGCTTGCTAAAATGTTTTGGAATCAAACAAAGAAACCTTACATTAGTACATTTTACTTTACTTTGGTCATCAGTTTCTCTAAAATAAATCCAAATAATAGATCTCCTGCCACTGATTTCTATGATATAATTATCAATTTTTACTAAGAATAACACAACGAAATACTTTTATTCTCACTATAATAGTGAAACCATAAGCATTTATTAATAATAATATAATATAATATTCCACAACTATCACACAACGCCATCTAGTCCCAAGCTAAGCAGAGCTTGTGTTATGGGTACTAGACAACTGATAAACATACTTACATATTTCTAAATACATAAATATTATAGATAAATTACACCCAGACACAGAACAAATGATCGTGCTCATCACACAAACATTTGTCCTGGGTCGGAATCGAACCCACGACCTCCGGCATAGCAGTCACGGTCACTAACCACTAGACCAACAGGCCAGTCGCTCGGCATTAGCTCTATACTAGATGATTCAATAACATGTCAGGTGTGGCGTGGGAGCGAGGGGCAGGGTCCTGCTAATATAAGATGCCTTATAAATTATTGAATCAAAACTTTATTTTGTGTACTTGCCAATATCTGTATTATACGTGTTGAAACTTTGAGCCGTAAGGGCACAGCGCATGCAATAAATTTCATATCACGCGAGCAAACCGTCTTCCATCCCCGCGGCACTAATGAAATTTTCAATACAATTTTAAGTGATGATTTATCATGAACCTAGCTGCGTTGGAAACATTGGAAGCAGTCTCCATGTATGAGAAATATTTGTGAACATTTGAAGCCTGGCAATATGCAGTGGAGCAGCACACTGGACTAAACTGAACCTGAACTTCTGCGTTGTGAAAATTTTATCATGAATTTATTCTGACAAATGGCTTTGATGCTCCCTTTTTCTTATTATTTCACGTTCCAGGGCATTTACAAAATGTTACAAAACTTCCTACAGGGCGAAAGTAAAGAGGTCTTTATTTGATTACTTTTTTATTCATTTTTAATCTTGCGACTTATTACGGAAATTGTCAAAGGAGAATGGGACCTTTTTGCTTAAAGTTAACAGGTTGATATAACCTTTAAAAACTTGGGTATATTTTTCTAATGTAAAATACAAAAACGTTGCTCATTTAAATATCTAGATTAAGAAAAAAAATAGGAAATTATTTAAAACAGATTAATCGTTATTTTTATTCGGGTCCAAAAAAATTAAATATAAAAGCTTTTAATGTAATTTTGTTAGTTGGTTATTTAAAGATTTTTATTTTTCTTTGTAATATAAACTAAATTCATATTATAGCCTAATATTTGAGACATATTAATGCGTATATAAAAGGGCATTTATAAAAGTCAGAGGTATCGGATTCAATTCACACTTACCTCACTTTCGCATTAAAAATTGAAAAAGGCGACATTTGGGAGATTATATTATAAACCATGCTTGCCTGAGTGTCCTCGAAAGTAAGTGATGTCAGCTTTGTTGACTATTCATTTACTACTGGTGCTACTGGGAATACAAGGAAGCTTGTGTCGAGTACTGGTATAGTTTATAAAATAATTGATAATGTTGTTATTTGAGCAACCCACTACAAGCAAAGTATACGTTAGCCTTCATTTTGGGTTCATATGTATCGTGTATTCATATGTTATATTTATAAACTCGCATACTACCTGTATGCGAGTTTATAAATATATAATACAATTGTTTCTTTAAATCTTCTACCACCGTCGTTAACATGTAAAAACTATTGAAAAAGTAAATATTTCCATTAACTAATAATTAAAAATAAACTGTTACACTGTAGATAATATATATTAACTTAACTTTTATTTAATCTTCCATAACTCATAGATTGACAAATCTTGCCTGATTTTCAGCTATGAATTGTTTATAACCAAATAATACTATAATACACAATAGAACGGCTGTCAAACTTATTTTGTACGAGGTTCGGCGTCGCCGGGAGCACATATACAAGCAATAACGGCGTATTATCACTACTACAAACCCGATTCGCTGTGTTGACAGACTGAGCGAATCATCATTAAAAAAATAGTTTAAATTTTAATACATATTAACATCTGAATATCGAAACGAATACTGAGAATTACGTTATTTTACAATATAAACTCTCACTGGTAAAGAAGGTAGTAAGGTACGATTTTCCAATAAACTGTTTCAAGCATTGTAATAAGTTATTAAGATTGTTTTTTATTTAAGCAATAAAAATTACCCCCATGTTGGTATGTGGAGTGTGGGACTGTCCTCCACTAAACTAAGTGAAGACCTGGTAAGACATGCAGGAATCGACGAATGCAGGTGGATTAGATCTGTGTTTTATTGCAGTGATTAAAGAAGGAACACGGTTCAGCAGTAGTGCAGCCGGCCGCGTGTTCGAATCCGTGAACCGCGGAAACTAGTATTTGTATGGCCTACAAATAATTGTTTATTCTTGTGAAATTTATGTATGTAAGCTGCCCCTCACATTACAATAGTAAATCCTAGTGTAGAGGTAGCTTTTTAAATGAATGAGGATGATGATGAATAAAATTAATTGGAATAAAATTTCAAAGTGAGAAAAATAATAATGATTATTTTCGAATATGAATTAATGGGGATATTTTACTAAGTTCTAAGTATATTAAATAATATGCTAATAAACAAGTAGTAAAATTAAAAAAATGTACAACTGACTTCAATATAAATAAAATGAGAACATCATTAATTAGTTAATAGAACATCGGTAATAGTCAATTACATACGCATAATTAAGGATAACTCAACAACTACTGGTCAGATCTTGATCAAACTTATATAGGATCACATGAGAAGCACCAGCTTTCAGATAAAAATCATCAAAATCGATTCAACAAAGTTCTGAGGTAACACACATAAAAAATGCAGTCGTATTTGGGAACCTCCTCCTTTTTTGAAGTCAGTTGAATAGATTATTTTGAGATTACATTATTATTATTACACTATTCTATAACATGAGTCCCATGTGACGTGTTAGCTCAGATGATTAGCGCTCGCTTTAAATCTCACATTACGCGAGCAACCCGGGTGCGATCCCTGCTAGCACGAATAAAATTGTTATTTGCAATTTTATGTACTTAATTAACACGTGCTCGGCGGTGAAAGAAAACATCGTGAGTAAACCTGCATGTCCGAGAAATAAGAAACAAATATATTTCGAAGACATGTGAAGTTCGCTGTTACATATTGGGTCAGCGCGGATGATAATTCCTTGCCCTAAAACCATCTCAGATATGAGAGAAGAACTGTGCCCACCTGTGGGACGTATATAGGCTGTAACTTTAATTTTTGATTAGTTTATGATAGGACATCCTCTAGGATCTTCTCATCGGGTATACCTCAAGTGCGTGTTGCCAGTGATTACTTAAGGGTCTAATATATGGTCCTTCACTGCTGGCCGTTTGAAGAAGCTCAAGGTTGCTCTGCGAGCCGTGGAGGCTATGCTCGGGTTCCCTCTGTGCGATTCACTTAAAAATGAGAATATACGCAGTAGAACCAGGGTAACCGACATAGCCCCACGGGATAAGTGAGCTGAAGTAGCAAATGGCCAGCCATTTAGGTAGAAGAACCGACGGAGGGATGTGGAAGCAAGGTTCTCGAGTGGCACTCTCGGGGCGGTAGGCGAAGTGTAGGAGCGCCCTCCCACTAGATGGAGTGACGACCTGGTGAGTGGTGGATCCAGTAGGACCATTCTTTGTGGCATTCCTTCGGGGGGGTCTTTGTACAACAGTGGAATTGTGAAGGATTGTAACGATGATGATGACATAGGACGTCCAGCCGTTTACGATATTTTACGGGCTGATAGATAAGAAGAAGAAAAGAATAATATATAGTGGTCTGTGAAGATTTTAAGTATACAGCATTATTTATCATAATATAAATCTCTCAAGAACATAATAATTTAGGACGAGTGAGAGAACCATTTAGTAAGAGTATTTCGTCCCGTGGAGTGGCGGTGTAAGAATGTCAACCACCCCATATCGTCCCGTTCCCGAGGGAAAATGGAACAGGAGATGGTCAGTAGCATTATCCTAGTAACAACCATACTGCGTTTTCCAACCCGCCCGAAGCGTGGCAGCTATAGCGGACCCCCGGTAATCCGGCCCCTGGCTAATACGTCTCCGCTTGTAATCCGACATGTCTGTAACTTGTAGGTAGATTCGAGTCGCGCTATGAATCCGCCAGAGGCGGGGGGAGGGGGGGAGGTGTCCCTTGTGAATACGCGGACAAACAGGGTTGCGATTAGTTAGCGTCACCACGAATATAGCTTGACGCGTAATGTCTTAGTTCAAATGTAATTATGGTGACGGCCTGTCGGGCTTTCATTATTTACTGTTTAGTTATTCATTGTGCATCACATGACATTTTTACTTTTTATTATTTTACTAACTTCCCAATGGGAAGTTATTGTAATGGGTCCGATTTTGCAAATTACAAATTTTAACATATCTCCACGTTTCAAGGCCTTTAGAGTCGAATAGTATGGTTTTTAAGAGGGTATCCGTGTGTGCACATGTACGTATATATGCATGTATGTATGTTCGGATTCAATTTTCGCCTCGTGTACCTCGAGAACATAGAGTGATATTGATATGGGACCAGTTTAATTCAACGCATAATTATGTAACTTAGACCCCATTAAATTTTGAGCAAAATCGGTCAAGTCGTTTTTAGCGCCGAATGAAAAATTATATAAAATATTAAAACACGATATTATTTATTATTTCCATTGGGAAGTTAGTCATGTGGAGTGTGGACCTTTCAGGTTGCACTTAGACCGCTTTCATTTGATATGTAATCTGTCGGATTACAAGGTACTCTTTTTCAAAAAGTTGCAAACTACTGCGGGCTGTGGCAGTACTCTATAGTCCGACAAATTCGATAATCCGGCAAAACGTTTGTCGGATTGCAGCGGGTCCGCTGTATGGCAAAATCTCTTCTATTAGGCTATTTATGGGGGATGCCTATGTTCTGCAGTGCACTATGATAGGGTGTGATGGATTTCATCCCGTGACCGTTGTAGGAGGCGAGTTTGGGAAATGTTAGAGGGATATCCTGGTCTCCGACAGATGGCAGTACAAACTGCTCGAGCCAGAATCAAGCTAACTACCCAGACCGGTGACCGGAAGCCAGCGTCAAAAGTGCGAGGCGTCTAGTACTGCTCCCGCTGACCCGATTGCAAAGCGTAGCAATTAATTAAATCTTTAATACAATGCGAGAGACCCACGACGACCAACGGTGGGAATTTACTGGTTGATGATAAAGAAGACATCATTGTTATGAAAGAGAAGTTGGAATAAAATTTATTCTACTTCTTTGTATGTCGTAATATTTCCTTTTGTTCCATTTCACAGTACCCCGTATTGGCGGTGTATGAATACCCACTAACCCATACCCCGCGGGTATCGTAAGAGAGGATAGGGCACAAATTAGGGCACTGTTTAAATTAATTGAACACTATATTGAAATATAAATTAAATAAATGAAATGCAGATGCGTCGTCACCCCTCAGGACTAAGATGAAATTCCTCGTTTCCAGTAAAAAGGGTCTTCGATTCTCTTCACTTACCATACGAAACACAGCAGAATTAAACTGCTATTTTACACTGTCTGTTCTGTAAGAACGTGGTCTTTCCTCGTTCCCTGGTCGAGCCGACCCATTCATGCTACAACTACTTATACCACTAATATAGTCGCAGTATGGCTCTACCATCTCCCAGTCTCTCTATGGCACAATACGCCAGAAAACCGGGTTCGATCCCCGCCGGCACTAATGAAATTGTTAATTGCAATTTTAAGTGCCGATTTACCACATGACGAAACGAAACATCGATACGAAAACATCGTGAGGAAACCTGCATGTCTGAGAAATAAGAAAAAAAATTTCGAAGACATGTGAAGTTCGCCAACACGCATTGGGGCAGCGCGGCGGAATATTTCTTGCCCTAAAACTCTCACAGAAATGAGAGGAGGCCTGTGCCCAGCAGTGGGACGTATATAAGCTGTAACTTTACTTTTACTTTTACTTTTATGGCTCTACCGCCTAAAAAAGTGCTACAACTACAACAAAGCTGTAGCATGGTATACCACTACGTGCATATGTACTTTAAAAAATGTTTTATAAGATAAAAACCAGAATCACCTTCAGTGTCGGAAAATTAAGACTGCTAAAAGACAGTTCGACGTCACTTCGTTGGCACCACTATATGAATCCATAAAACCATTTTAAAGGAATTTTCTATGCACGCATCAGACGTTGTAATAATAAATTAGTATGTATGTAATAATTGCAGTCGGGATGGTCACGATGCTCAATGGGAGATACAACAAAGGCACACGGCACACCCTTGAAGAGAGCCGTCTTTAACCGAGAAAAAACTACGACAACCCTTTGGACAAGCGAAGAATTTGCGTCGACCGCAACAAGAACAAATTGACCGCAAACGCAAACTATTGTGCGGTACGATTTGAGATAACTCCCGTGCGGAGGAGCGCGGGCGCCGAGCGTCCGCCGCCCGCCGGACGTCCGCACCGTGCGCTTCGCTAGCGGTTACAAGATGTTGCAACGTCTCCATTGCTCACTAGATACGTGACGCGTGCAATAGATGTAGTCGTAGATGGTGATGTAGGTGGCGTCGTCGGCAATGGACGTAGGAACGGTACCATTGTTTCAGCAGTGGTGCGCGCGGGACGCGTCACTGTTATAAGGAGGGTCCCGGGTAGCGCGTGCTCAGTGTGCCCGTGTGTCCTATGTTGTGTGAGCGCACTCTTGCGTGTCTATACATATCTCAATCTCTAGAAGACACGACTCCGACAACATGCAGCTCATCGTCGCCACCAGCCTCCTGCTGCTCGCAGCTAGCTTCGGTCCCATATCAGGTACTTGTTTTTAATAATTTAATTTAATCAAGCGTTCGGTTACCTTTGGTAAATTTTGATTAATTGAGTGTTAGGTGTTAATAATATGATGAATGAAGGATGAAAAGAGCTACGATATATTGAAGCAGATTACATGTAAATTTAGTATTAAAAACCTAATCCTACTTTAAATTCAATCATTCATATATAATTGTGTTTTTATAAAATTTCATGGTGGTTAAGTATGTATCTCTAACGTTATATATTTTCGACACTGTATAAGAGGAAAACATTCACACGTTTAAAAGGAAATACGTCAGTTTGTCATGAGTAAAATATTTAGTATTGTTAGAAGTATATGAAGAAGGTATGAGCTTATTATGTAAGCGAGTATCACCCACGCTCGAGGCCTGGTTGTCGCTGCAAGTTGGCTGTTGTGACCTACGGGTCCTCGACCTTCATTGTTCAGCTTTCATTAGAGTACAACGCCTTCTTGTTACCACAACCCTATAAATAACTATTATATTTTTAATTACATTGCTTGGGTTTGGAACGTGATACTTATTACAGGTGGAGTTTTGTTCAAATAATGATTTAAAATAAAAATGAACAACGGTTTTCAATGTCTTATTTAAAAATAAAATAAAAAAGCTAATCTCAATATATATGTATAAAGATAGTAGAAATTAATTTTTAGGGTAGATGGTTGCATATTTCTAAACGATTTTTGACTAAAAATAGTATAGGATCAATTTAAAAGAAAATCTTTAAAATCACACAATTCTGTATATTTGAAACTTAATTGTGTTTTTATTAGTTTTACTTCTTTTGAAATGGCACTTAAGAAAAATTCTTTTTGATTGTATGCTACACGATAACCCTATACAAATAACTTGAGCATTAAAAATATGCGGAATTTGAATTGTAAAATAAGAGTTTATTAGATTATTTAGGCCAATTCAAAATCTATCACGGATCGATAAGAAAAAATCTCTATAAAGAAGTAGTTACTGGAAAGAAATTTGAAGATATCACAAGATTCGAGTTTAACCTTCTACGAGTATTTCAAAGCACACATAATTTTGGGCTTACTCTACCTTTTTTAACAAGAAAAAGTAATTAAGAAGCTTATAGACCCTGTGAATGGATTATTTTGCGTTTTGATTTGCCACATTTTGATTTGTAACCCCTTAAACCTAAGATTTCAGTAAAAAGATTCCCCGGTTCTCGTCCCTTTTCATACGGAACACAGATGCATTATGCTGCCCTTTTATGCTGTGAGCGTGGCCATTTATCCTGCAGCCATAATACGTGTTTATACATCTTATTACATACATACATTAATATATACTTTTCCTTAGCATGTGAAGTATACCACATACCAAAAACCTCAAATCGTAAAAATAACCTTTTACTTTTTTAAGAGTCAGGCCACAAAGAGAATTACAGTGGCGTTTGACATGCAAAATGGGGGATGACCGAAGCATTAATTTTACTATCACTCGAGATAATTTAATGATGAATTTTTCGCGGCTAGCGGCCGACGCTCAGGCGCCAGACTTACGCCGTTTATACATATATAAAGATCACTAAATAATTGTATATACGACGACATTAGCATGAGCATTACGGCCAATAAAAATAATATTTTCTCATCCGTTTTTATCAAAAATAAATTATACGTACGTATCATAATTAAGTGCCTTTATAAATGAAATAAATGCTTCCATTATCATCATCGTTATAGCTCATATCAATAATCCACAACTGAATTACTGAAATTTAACATGGTAGAGCCATGCTGCAAATATAGGTATTAGTAGTATAGTTGTAGCACGAATGAGTCAGCTCTACCGGGGAAGGACCATGCTCTCACAGAATACCAGCGTAAAATAGCAGTTTAACTTTACTGTGTTTCGTATGGTGAGTTTAGAGAACCGGAGACCCTTTTCTGAAAACGAGGTATTCCATCTTAGGCCTCATGGGTGGCAACGCATCTGCATTTTGATTCGGAGTCGAGTATAGATGTAGATGTCTATAGGCCACAGCAACCACTTACCATCAGGTGGACTGTGCGCTCGTTTGTCACCCTTATCCATTTAAAAAAAGGGAAAAAAGGAACATAGATTTACCACAGATTGCAACAAAATACAATGCTGAGATAATTGCTGCATCTTCACGTTATTACGGTTCTTAAAAGTTTTCTTTAATATACACTAGACTTAATAATTCTCATCACTCCATGGGTTGACTGGTAGAGAATGCCTTAATACATTAAATCCCTCCTATGTATTTTTTTGTTTTATGAAATGCAATATAGAATAAATAAATAAACATTTGCATAAACTTTTGTGTACTTCCCATTTCATTGAACATTACTGGTTAGAAGGTGAGTACTTTGCATAAGACAAGAAAAAATCAACTAAGCGCTCTACCATTTTGCATTTTTGTCATAATGTTTACTCAAGTGCGACAGCGCAGGTAAAATATATAAAATGCAGGAAACAAAACGATCTATAAAACAAACTAGTTGCATAGTGTTTGATAAGCGAATATAACCAAAAATGTAGTTTTACTAGCTCATATTAATGTTTATTAATATTTGTATATTTACGACGTTACAGAATACCAGTCTAAAATGCTGTAGTGTTTCGTATGGTGAGAGTAGAGAGTAGAGACCCTCTTTTACTGAAAACTAGGATTCCATCTTAGTCCTCACGGGTGACAACGCATCTGCATTTTGATTTGTAATCGAGGATAAATGAATATGTCTGTCTATATATCCTTTTACTATCAGGTGGTCTGTTTGCTCGTTTGTCACCTTTATTCTATTAAATATAAATATTAATGACAAGACGTATTGTAAGTCAATGTAAGTTGAAATCACACTATGGTATGTTTTCTTTTTGCCTCATCTTAAAAACACATAAGCCATCCTTGGACGTATAAGAAAACGATATAAAATTTTATTAGTTTCAATTTGCGACAGAGAAAACCTTATTTAACGTTTACATAAATTTTGATTTTGGCATTTCATTTCAATTTGCATAGCTAATTGCCGCCGTTTCTTGGAAGTCATACAATGTCAATGACACCGCAGCGGACGGACCGAGATTTATTCGAGTGCAACGAATTATCTCATCAAGATATGGCCGTACAACGACTGAGCCTGAGCAAAGTTAAACGATTTACACCAATCAACATCGCAGGCAGCGATTCCGCTAATGAGCCGTGTCCGCGGTTATCAGACAGGTTATCGACAGGTCGGCAAAAACTGCGGAACGGAAGTCGAATGGGAAAAAATCATGAGGGGCTGCGGTAACCGTACTGACAGGTGTGGGGGTTCATCGGCCCTTGTCTATTTGAGATCGTAGTTCCGCAGGTTCTACGCCGCTGCTTCATGGTTGGTCTGTGATCGAGCATTAGTCACGACTGCGTCACCATTACCGCAACCGACGTCGAGATGCTTTTTTAATGGACTCTAAAAATGGTGATCTCTTATTTGAACTTCACATCCAGACTTCTACTTAGATTTAGACCGTTTATTTGCACTGGAAATATGTGCTTCGGACCCTGTTTCGGATATAATTGGTTTTTCTTATAAATTTAGACTTAAAACGTGATTTGAATTAATAGAATAAACTCCTTTCATTCATATGATGTTTTAATCCAGCTCTAAATGATTTGTTTACGAATTTGAATTTTTAATATTTTACGTGTTCTATTCAATTAGAAATATAATAAGTTTAATGGTAACGAGCTATGGTGAATCTATGATTTGAATACTAAACCATAGTCATCGATTCTTTTCCAGATTTCATATTATTCAGACATCTAGAGCAGATGAAATCTGTATTACAAAATTTCATTTCGTTCATACATCTATGTATGTATTAGGTATACCCTATATGTGAAGTTGATACTTGATACAAAGCGTATTAAAAGGAAGACTTCAAAACATTCATTCAAAAATGTTTTTACTTCTCAAATATATCGGTAAATATTATTTAAGGCATTATATAATATTGGTTATAAGCGCATTGTTCCCGCCTCAGTGGTTACATCAGGCAGCTTATGTTATTATAGATATCGTTAATGCTATATAAATAACGACGTAAGCTGTTATTAAAACATGTATTGTCTTATACCATAATTATATTGATTATTTTAACATTACGAATTGTTGATTGTTGTCCAGTTTTAGAATCGTGTAAATTATTCAAGTTATTGGGCCTTGGTAGGTTGTAATTATCATTTTAAAAGGTAAGCTAAGTCGAAGTTAGTCAAAGACGAGAGAGTTTTGTATGAGACTTGTTTTTTAACGAGACTACAGTAAATTAAGCCCACTTTCTTGTAGCAGATTTCACATAAGAAATTCGTTTTTCAGAAGGTAATAGCATCTACTTCATCGAAATTCATAAGGTCACAATGAAACCATACAATCCGTTACAGTTCTTTAAATTTCGTTATTTGAAAGACTCTTGTTTCATTATTTTTATGTCTCGTGTTCTTGAGCTTCACGATTTTATGCAGAGAAATCAATTTTTTTTAAAACTTAACAGGTTTTTTTTAAATCCATTTCATTGTGCGAGTGCGAGACGCAGCATGCGTGAAATGCTAGCAATTATGAGCGTTTACTTGTTAATCTATCCGTTATTAACATAACGCTTATGTGATAAAATCAGTGGTACATAAGTTTAGACGAAGTATCAGAAACACGGATATGATCACAACTCAACTAAAGAGAATGACCGCTCTGTGACGCCCTCGTTCTGTGAGGATTTTGGAAGAATTATATCAAGGTATTCTGGTCAAAATGACTTATTTTTTTCACAGAGATAAAAAATGTTAATTTTATCATAGAAATACCTACTAATATTTAATTTGTATTAGTATTATACAATTCAAAATAAAGTAAAATTTCGGTTTTAGATTCTTGAAAAGAAGTGAAAGATAAATAAATATTTAAGCCAAGCTGGGACATAATCAGATTTGTTAGGTGCCGACAGTATCAAAACCTATAAAGATCCTTTCATTTATTTTTTCTGTCTTGCCGTTACAACTCAATACGTAACGTGCGTAGCGCACCAGGTGGTGATTATATCAAATTACGACAGGACGGAATCTTACCTTGCCTGCGACCTTCTCTTTTTTATAGATGTCGGCATAGACGACGGTATATTTTAGAATGATCATAATTTAAGATTAGTGAGCCAGATTAAAACTATTCATAAAATGTGTAGTATCGTTGGATGCCTCCCGACTTAACGCAAAAATGTAGACATTTAATTCATCTTAACGATTTAAGTCCTCAGCAATCAGAAGCAGTCGTGTCAGTAGTTTTACATGTTAGAGTCATGCCGCTGCTATATTGTGTTTGTAGCACAAATGGTTCGACCGGCGAAGGACCATACTCTCACAGAATACCAGCGTGAAATAGTAGTCTGATGCTGCTGCGTTTCGAATGGTGAGTATAGAGAACCGAAGAACCCTTTTTACTGGAAACGAGGCATTCCATCTTAGCCCCCTTAGGGTTGACAACGCATCTGTGTTTTAATACTTCATGGAAGATAGAAGTAAATAATTGTGTGCCACAGCACTCACCATCAAGTAAACTTTGTGATCGTTTGTCCTTGCGTCACCCTTATTTTACAAAAAAGCTATGTTTTCTGAATTAAGTATGGGAACAAAAGCCATACGTTAAGATTTTTAAACCAATAATGTGCGTAGTTACTCAAATATTACCATCGCCAGAGCTCAAATATGTGAACAATATGATTTTTTGGTTAAAATGGGAGGAGTGTGCACATCAGTGAGATGTTTAACACGTTGTCTTCTCTTAAAGGTATATTTTTAATAATTATGTATCGAGTATGGATTCAAGTACTGCTTCTAAATATACCTATGCGTTCAAAGCGCTACATCAAAGACATAAATATAAGGTTTAAAAGCTGTTTACGTTAGGACACATTTCACATTTAAATCTATATCTATACTAGTCTGTCTGCGATATTAAAATAACTGGCTTCTTTTAAGCTCAGGGGTTATTTGCAATTAAGACATGAACAACCGTTTGTAATTTCTTTTTTGTAAGATGAAAAAGATCATAAAATAAATTTAAAACTGTAATTGACGCCACAATTGTTTAATAAATTTATATCACGAATTTGAGTAATGTTTATAATATATACTTAGTAAAGTAATCAAGAGCTAACGTAGGTATAATATGTTAAAAAAATTATATCGGTGTGATTCGGTAAGTTTGTTTCTTTGCCTGAACTTAATTATGGAAATAATGTAATTTCGTATCAAATTCAAATTGGTTTCGAGGTTCATTATTTTTTCCGAGATAAGCGAGGCGAAAAAAATTCCTATCATACGAACACACACACTCTTACATACGTATACACACATTAAAAAATAGTAGAGTAGGTATCATACCTTGTTTCCTTCTTTCAATCTAACACTGGATCTCAAAATGGGATCCTTTAAATGGTATGTTCAAAAGATCTGCTTACTATTTTTAAACTTCTCAGTAAAATCGCATCGATTAAGGAGACTAGGGTACTTATTAGGTAGGTATTTTTTATGTTACCAATCTGTAACATAAAAATCCCGCGAACAAGTTATTTATATAGAAAAATTCCGAGTAGGTATAAATAATTCTATGTGCTGGTAATTTTAATAATTCCCTACACATAAATGTCAATAAGTAAAAGCACTAAGGTGATGTCCAGTGCTCATTACATTAAGCATTATTTTTTTCAAAAAGTGCCGTTCTGACTGACTGACGTTCTGACGAAAACTGGCGTTCTCTGACGCAGTCAATTTTAAATTTCAATAGGCTTGTAAGCATTCGCGAAGGTTTGTTTGCACCGGCACTCCGGGCTGGGCCCCGCGTCTGGTTTGATTACTAAAAATAGTCCGAGTCCGACTGGTGCATTCCGCGGAGGGAGGGAAGGCGGTGGAGCGCCGTCCTTGGGTTTGTCTCCTTCGTTCGTCATCTCGATCCCTTTTTTTTGCAATTCGTTCGTTGAATAAGCCGATACTTTCCCACGGATGCTCGTTATCAACGAATTTCGATAGATTTTCAAATTGGACCTTTTTTGTTTCGTTATTAACACTGGCCGCAAAATAAATTAGAATCACAATACAGATCATTCCACTAATAAACAAAACTTGAAATTGATTTAAAAAAAAAATTAAAAACAATTCTCTTAAAAATTGTTCCACGCTGATCGAATAATATGTTATTTTATAAGCTTCGTAATACTTTTAATATCGTTGTGACCGTGAATAGGTATTTTAACCCTGTTCTTGTTAAGTAATGTAACGTAACGTGCGCTAACGTTTGCGAGGCCCGATACCGACTGGTTTGTGTTATGTAATGAAAATGTAATGGCACTGAAAAACTTTAGTATTTTCTTGGCACCATCACACGTCGATTAACGTTGGTTAGTATTCAAAGAGTTTGTTCTGAAGTAATAAATTTTAACAATTTTCTAAACAATCTTGTTTCGATTTTTAAGATGCTACATCAATATTCCTTTTATTTATAGTATAAGGGCGACAAACGAGCATGCTGTGGCCATAGACATCTACATTTATCTTCAATTAAAAATCAAAATGCAGCGTTGCCAGCCCCGAGGATTAAGATGGAATGCCTCGTTCCAGTAAAAAGGGTCTTCGGTTCTCTACACTCACCATACGAAACACAGCAGCATTGAGATGCTATTTCACGTTGGTATTCTGTGAGAGCGTGATCTTCCCCGGTCGAGCAGACCCATTCGTGCTGCAACTACAATATAGCTGCAGCGTGGCTCTACCACGTAAAAAACTTAAAGCTTACTATATACGAGGGTGGATTGAAAAGTACTCGGCCTAACACAGATCCATTCAATTCTAAAAATCAAATCTACCCACATTATTTACTTCAGTTCAGACTAGTTCATTGTGTGAAGTTCGAAACGTGTGCGATAATTAGTTGTGATTTTATAAATTTATTAACAAAGTAATCGGACATAATTTCCGCGAATGGAGCAAATCGAGCAGCGTGCCGTCATTAAGTACCTCCATAAGAAGGGGCTATCATCAAAAGCCATCCATGATGACATGGTCAGTACATTAGGCGATTGTGCTCTGTCATATTCATCCGTCAAAAAATGGATAGCAGAATTTAAGCGTGGTAGAGAGAGTGTGAAAGATGAACCCCGCTCTGGAAGGCCTTCGACGTCAACTACTGACGAAAATATTAAAAAAGTACTTGATTTAATAATGGGAAACCGCAGATTAAAAATTAGACAGATAGTCGAGATTATAGGCATCTCTTATGAACGAACTCAAAACATCATTGTCAACGAGTTGGATTTCCACAAGGTGTCTGCGAGGTGGGTTCCGCGACTGCTTTCAGTTGAACAAAAAAGGACGCGATTGACTATTTCACGCGACTGTTTGGAGTTATTTGAAGCCGATGCAGATGATTTTTTGAATCGTTTTGTTACTATGGACGAAACATGGGTTCATTACTGTACACGGGAAACAAAACAACAATCAAAACAGTGGAGAAGACCTGGTTCACCACCCCCTAAAAAGGCTAAGTCGATTTTGTCGGCAAATAAGGTGATGGCTTCAGTATTCTGGGACTCGAAAGGTGTGATTATGATTGATTATCTTGAAAGGGGTCAGACTATAAACTCTGATTACTACTGCACCTTACTACGTCGTTTACGAGAGGAAATAAAAGAAAAACGTCGAGGAATGCTCAGAAGAAAAGTCCTGTTTCATCAAGATAACGCCCGTGTTCACTCGTCAGTACAGTCAATGGCTGAAATTCACAACTGTGGCTTTGAACTGTTACCGCATCCGCCGTATTCACCTGATCTGGCACCATCAGACTTCTTTCTGTTCCCTAACCTAAAAAAGCACTTGGAAGGTCAAAGATTTTCGACAAACGACGAGGTCAAAGCAGCTGTAGACGCATATTTTGACTCTAAGGAAGAATCATTTTTTTTTCAACGGTCTAAATGCTTGGAAGGGGAGGTGGCAAAAGTGTATTGAACTTGATGGTGATTATGTAGAAAAATAAAAATATAACTGATTTAGTATGTGTTTATTTTCTTGGTTAGGCCGAGTACTTTTCAATCCACCCTCGTAACTATACAGTAAGCGATATTTTAAATTATAAATAGTAAATTTTTACTGTATTCGTCTACATTAACATTTACCTGGGTTGGATCCCCGCCGGCACCAATGAAATTGTTAGTTGCAATTTTAAGTGCTGATTTATCACGTGCTCTGCGGTGAAGGAAAACATCGTGAGGAAACCTGCATGTCTGAAGAATAAGAGAAAAAAATATATTTAAAGACATGTGAAGTTCGCCAACACGCATTGGGACAGCGCGGCGGACACTTCCTTGCTCTAAAACCCTCTCTGAAATAAAGGGAGGCCTGTGCCCAGCAGTGGGACGTATATAAGCTGTAACTTTACTTTTTTACCACTTTATAAAAATAAATAATATATCGGGATAGTAAGCCGGAATACTTCCGTGGATTTATTTGAAATGTATTGAAGTTTTCGCTAGCTTGAGAAAAATGGGAGTCATGAGTCTCTTTTAATGGAGGAATGCTCTCAAAACTAACGCCATTACTTAATACATCAGATACTGAAAAAAAATTCGTTTTGTCATTCAGGATCAAATTATTTGTTGTTAAACCAGTGCTTGATATATAACATCATTTACATCGTGAATTTTTTTTACCTCTATCAATTTTAAACACTAGAGAGGTATAATCGGCAGACAATACTGTTTCATATAAGTTCTTTGCTATATTCCTGTAACCCCTCCAAGTAAGCTTTAAATAATAAGAATGGATGGACAGTTTATTTAATCGAGTCGCGAATTCGACATCACGGCTTATATGTTCGCGATCCGTTAAATATTATAAAGTACAGTTTTTTCAACAGCAGCTTACAAATTATTATGCTTCTTAACGCTGTAACCATTTGCAACTAAATAAATAAATGTTTTACAAGTATATACCTCCTGCGGAGAGTAAGAAGTACTGCAATATGTATGGGGACGTTTAAAGCGAAGTCGGAGTCAGAGTGCCTTAAGCATGGGCGAGCGGAACCCGTGACTAGGAATACTATTTTTAGAGATGCCAGTGCTTGTGTTCCCCAACCGGTTGTGAGCGCCAGCTCTCGGGCTATCCACTTAATGTCTTATTCTATTCTTGCACAGCCTTCCAAATGGATAACTTAAGTATGCGTAATAGCTTTGCTGACCTTTATCCGTGATTATACAATGCAAATGCGAGTAACGCAATTAGGTGTATAAAGCAGCCGAAGAACGTAAGAAAAATGTTTCTTTGGGAAGCATTGCGACCGATGAAGCATTGCTTGTTTTTTTAAGATGCAGTTGAGCCATTTTTATATTGGTAGTTTTATAAAAATATGTTGATGAAAGTATGGTAAAATAGTTTATTTATTCAGTAGTATGCTAATTGGCGTATACAATAATGAT
The DNA here is from genome assembly GCA_036936625.1 of Parnassius smintheus behrii. Classification (NCBI taxonomy): domain Eukaryota; kingdom Metazoa; phylum Arthropoda; class Insecta; order Lepidoptera; family Papilionidae; genus Parnassius; species Parnassius smintheus. The sequence goes on along the minus strand of JAUPFT010000002.1, from coordinate 41,135,434 downwards.
TAACTTGAGGCTAGTAGCGTGAAATAACTCTTCAGCAAAAAGTTTTTTTTTAGTATAATTTGATTTATTACGGTATATACCGTATAATATATACAGGAAGTTTGAAATAACTCTTCTGGATTATTTTAAGTCAACTTTGAAATATATATCTAGACGTAACTTCAATGTTAAACACGGTGTCTCATTAGTATTCGCTTACAAACGTCCCGTGACGGAATTTAAAGTGACGGGTGGTAATAACAACCACTTCCTTTCATTCATTGAGGGTACAAACCTTGCATTTTTAGAGATATAAAATTTACGACGATATTATAGGCGTCAAAGTATTCGTAATCTGCCCACATATATAGATCTAATCTATGTCTTTCCTTCCTTCTACCTATTTATACAGTTTAAACGAATTCTTAGTATTGAAAGAAAGAATTGTATTTTCTTTGTTATTCTTTTCAATTTGTGTTGTTTGAATTCAAACAATATGATTGATTCTGACAGTATAACATTAACATAGTAATATTTTTTTAGTAAATATATATTCCACTGTTAAACACATACCTTTCCCATTGATTGCTTATGGGGAGGTATTTGCCATAGTCGCCACGCTTGACAGTCAGGTTAGCAACTGATATTTTTTTTGAATTATCATGAGGAAGATGAGCACCAGCATTTGCCTGATACGCCTCGACCACCAGAATACCAGCATGAAATTGCTGCTGTGTTTCGTATGGTTAGTGTAGAGAACCGGCGACTCCTTTTTTTTAAAAACGAATCATTCCATTGCAGTCCTAAGGAGAGACAACATATTCGCATTTTGATGATACACATATATGAGCTATATCATCCACTTACCTTCAGGTGGACTGTGGTCTTCCATCACCTTATTCTATAAAAAAACACGTATTCGACTTTTTTTGCATATTTTTTAACAGTTTATATTGGTACACGAATTAGTTTCCTAGTTAGTTCGTATATCCATAGTTATCATTAACTAATACTTGGACACCTGCAACACCCATTCAAACCAATAGCGACCACAGATACGTCATCTTCACATAGGACTAGTAGGTGCTAGGTATCCTTTTAAGAGTCTGAACTGTGGTCTGGAGGAGGACTGATCTGAAGGATATTGAGAGTGAATATAATTACAAGCTTGGTGGTTCTTCATCTAAGTTGTTGGAGGTCACGACGTGTCTATAGCCTTCGTTGTTGGTTGCGGCTTGCGGTAGCTACTTACCACCGGGTGGACTAAAATAACTAAAAGCCTGTCATTATAATGGTCTGCTTACTCTGAACCGGAATATAGAGTGCTTTGGTTTGAAGAGCGTGCTAACAACTTAAACTCCTAGGCGTTTTGAGATAACCTAGTAATTACAATCAAAAAAGAATTTTACGAAAAAAACATGGTTGTTCAGTTTAGCAAATCGAATCGAATTGTAAACATCGTTTTTTAACTGTTGGATCGATAGATATACCTCACCGGCTCGGAAACTTGACCACTCGTGAATTTGCTGATTATTTGCACTGAACCGTTTTTTTAACAGTAAATTAAGGGTAGATGCATTCAATAAGTGTCTCTAATGGTTTTAGAACATAGAAATTTAATGTTTACTTCACCGAAATTTTTCTTTTCAAGATAACATGTTTTCACTAAAATTAACATCTTTCCATTGTCACTTTAAAAACACTACAAAGTTAAAAATTAAGTCTGTTTCTTTATTGTCTATCAGTTTTAATATCGGGTGTTTCCTCCTCTAGCCCTGATAACCGCTTGCATTCGATCTGGCATGCTTTGAATGATGTTTCTGACATCAACTTGCGGTATGCTGTCCCAAGCGGCCAGCGCTGCATTTCGGAGCTCATTTAGAGTTTGTGGCGGTTTGGAGCTGGACTTTATCTTTCTTTTGAGCATACCCCATACATGCTCAATTGGATTTAAGTCCGGGCTACGAGCTGACCACTGTAATTTTTGTATTCCAACCTCTTCCAGATATTCCTCTACACAATGTGCGACGTGCGGGCGTGCATTATCGTGCATGAGGAGGAATTGATCGTGTCCAATGAATCCCAAATAAGGCATTACGTGCTCCTGAAGAACTTCCTCGATGTATCGAGTAGCTGTAAGCCGATTATCGACGATGACCAACTCTGTACGTGCGTCGGAACTTACACCTCCCCATACCATTATTGAGCCTCCATGGAAACTCACAGTTTGGGTGGTGGTAATGGGTAGAAACCTCTCTCCTCTTTTTCTCCACACTCGTTCTCGACCGTCTGGAGCACGTAAAGCTATTCGACACTCATCTGTGAACAACACTCTAGCCCATTGCTCGTGGGTCCAATTGACATGTTCTCTTGCGAACTGAAGTCGGGCTACTCGGTGCTGTCTGAGAAGTTCTGGACCTCGTGCTGGTCTACGAGCTTTTAAATTCACTTCCTCCATTCGTCTTCTCACCGTACGCTCACTAACATTAACGCCTCTTGCGATTTGGAGCCGCTGGCGTATCTCAACAGCGGTCAGGTAGCGGTTTCTCAAAATCTCCATAACAATAAAACGATCGTCCCGGGCCGATGTGCACCTTACGCCCCCACTGCCTGGCCTGCGGGTGTAGCGGCCTGTCTCCTGGTATCGTTTCAGTGAATACTGCATTGAGGACCGTGGTAAGTTAAGCACAATAGCAACTTCACGCTGTGTCAGCCCTTGGTCAATTAATGCTACTGCTTGTGCAACTTGTGCTGGTGTTAATGGCATTTTTATTGGCTTTTAAAGCCAAGCACCTTTAGTTATTTAATTAAGACACAAGATCACAATAATTGAATAACCTTACAGTAAACTTTTCACAACACACAAATTTAAAATGTGAACTTAGTCGCTCAAATGACCCGATTCAACTAAAAATTAAAGAATTCGTCATGGTGCACTTAAACATAATGAATTACCCTCTTGAACTTGAGGGTAAACATTTTTTGACATACTTGCATAACAAACATTCATCAGAAACACTTAAAGCTTTTGCTATCGCGAGATAACCGCTTGGCCAAGTTTCCGTGCCGGTGAGTGTACTTAGACGAACATGTACAGAAAGAAACAGAACAGTTCCTAACATTCTTAACACGCACTTACCAGTACATAACATGCATTAAAAGTCATTTGCAACCAACATGGTTTTGAGTGCATGGAATTTCACGGGCTGATAAAGAAAGAAAGAATAAGGATTTATGGGTGAGTGCGTGTCAAGAAATTAAGCGTCGTTCGGCTTCACTTAAAATATAAGTACGTGTTCTTTCTACAAAATATATAGATATTATATTTCAAAAAGCTGGTGATAATAATATAAATAGACATAATATACAATTAAGGAAGAGAAATAAATTATCTAGTTCTGGACTATATTCTCAAAGATATAATAGAGATAGAAGAATATAAGAATATAGGTGATAGCACTAAATAGCTTTTTATTAAGAAATGTTATTATAAATTAGATGAATATTATGTGAAATTGAAGTAAATAAATAAATATGGTAATATAACGTATACTAAGTACTATAATAATACTTGCAATGTATAAAATATATAAATATTTGTATTAGAATTGAGGTATTAGAGCTGGCTACCTTTATTTCATATTGTTATACCCTTGCTGACTGCGTGTGCTGTAATGTATCACACAAAACCACATATAAATGCAATAAATAAATAAATAAATATTTCTTTGACTGAGCTTTTTTAGAAGATTTTAAAATGAGGCAATTTGACCTTTGTTGGACATGATGTTTCAATTGATTATTGAGTAATAGGTACTGTCATATTTAAACTACTATTAATATAATAAAAACATTCTCTCCCTGTTATAATTAAAATCAGAATTGAAAATTATTTTATTATTTTCCAATTAATTAAATTGGTCAGATTAAATTATTACTTGTAATCGTCAGTATTATATTAAAAATATAACATTTTAATACGTTAAATTACTTATAAAAAAAATGTTTCATATCGATCCTTGTTACTGGCCGGTGGCTCTTGGCCAGTGGTCCGTTAGTACAGGTTGACGCGTCCGGTGATGAGCCAACCGGATATCCCCGCGGCGCCTGCCCCTCGCGTTCACTGCACTTGATTCAGTACGCCTTCCCTTAACAGTCGCGGTGATTTATAGTATACTTAATTTATATTCTTGTTTTCAAGTGACTTTAATTTACTTTTTATGTTCTTCTTTATGGGCTTGTTATTCAACAGTTCATTGCTAGACCTTACAGCACCACAGAAGGAAAGCTCTATATCCAGCACTGGAATGTTTTTTTATTGAATTAGTTTTTATATTGGTTATTACTTTATTGCGGTAGCATAATACATGTAGAGCCGTGGTAGCTCAAATAGTAAGCGCTCGTTGTAAATTTCACAGTACGCGAGCAAACCGGGTTCAATTCCCGCCGGCACTAAAGAAATTGTTAATTGCAATTTAAAGTGCTGATATACCTCTCGCTTGGCGGTGAAGGAAAACATCGCGAGGCAACCTACATGTCTAAGAAATAAGAACAAAAAATATTTTGAAGCAATGTGAAGTTAGTCAACACGCATTGGGGCAGCGCGGCGAACACTGTCTTGCCCTAAAACCCTCTCAAAAATTAGGGGAGGACTGTGCCCAGTGCGTGTTCTGTGGTGGGACGTATATAGGCTATAAATTTAACTTTTTTATTTCGTATTTTAGGCTATAATTTTTTTATTTACAAAAACTTTTAATAATAAGAAATGAACAAATTTTGAATAGTATAACTTTCGTTTAAATGCGTATGGATGTGCTCAATTCATTCACTGCTGCTATGTCAACGACGCATCACGCATCAGTATTCGACGCGCGCGCAAATACGTGACCCGCCGCCCGGCACTTCCCGCTCCCCGCAACCAACCACTTTCTAAAAGTCTTTAACGATCCTCCTTTATATCCATATCTCTTCGTAATTTCATATTTATTCAGCTGAATGCGACTGACAGCTCGTTGTTGCGGAGGCAAGAGCATCAAAGTTTATCGACGCTTTACCCCGTTCATATGCTGTGCATATTGTAACGAACGTTGACATGAAATGCAAGTCATTTTAAAACAATAAAATGCAATTTTTTATGATAAATATATTTGCATTTGTTTACTAATTCATGTAACATAATACGTATTTGATTTTTTTCGATTTTATCTTAGTTGTCGTTTTATTGAAACAAACTAAAAATGTGTAATATTGATGAATTTTAAAGAATTTTTCAAGTATTTATTTGTTGTACTTATTTAATTAAGTCCCCATATTAGCAGTTTGAAAGGTGATACATTTTTACAATCAGTATATGCATCGTATACATATCTAATTTCGATATTTTGTGTTGAAGAACATGTAAATCCTGTACGTCACCTTGTGAGAAATTTCGGTTTGAATGTTGCGCGCTTTTACATGGAAGAAACAGAACTTCAAGTCGTAAGATTGCTGTAGTATAAACTATTTTACCGTCTGATATTATTTTCTCTAATAAACTAATATGAAAGTTCTGCTTGTCTAATTTCTTATTTAGTCGCTATTGACTGTCTTGATTGCGACTTGACTCAAGAACATCTGAACATTAGTTTGTCTCCGTAACAACGGTATAATTATTGTTTACCTCTTTAACCTTCTTTAAAGTTTCGAACGAGTAACGTACGAAACAAGTTTGTGTACCTTTATACCCTGGGGATTGTAATCACTTTTTTCATCATGGTGAACAATTTCAAGCAGTTCACGACTTTACATCGTAGTTGTAACATCATCGCACTCTTATGTCCTAACGTTAAGCTGACTCTGGAAACCATTTTTGTAACTAAAAAAAAACTCCTAACATGTTTATTTTTAAAACTTCAACTTTTAAATGTTTAATGTTGATAGATGTACGTATCAGAGTTTGATACAAATTAGTTAGTAAAATTCAGAGAGAAGTAATAAAAATTGATTGAAATAAAAATCAGAAGCGGCAACAATGTTTATTCCCATACCTACGTATCTAAATCATAAGTATACTCTGAATATTAAGAAACAAAATATGCTTCTGCATCGTCAATGGAAATGTCACATAAAATTGAAATACGGAGCATATTCTCAAGTAATGTTACATTGTTTATGTGCATGCATTGCAAATAACTTATGATGTTAAAAGCTTACGAACTAAGGTGAAAAGAAGCGTAAAGAAGTTCTTATATATTTAAAATGTATTTACTTTAAGATAAAGGTTCTAATGGACGAATTTAATATACACGGCGTTCTCTGCCAGTTAACCGTGGGAGGAATGGAGAAATACGTTGTAACGTGCAGTAACCGAATTTCCTAATTACCTAATTTTTTACTTCATATTATTATTAAGTTACTTTGAAAAATATTACGAATTTTCTAAAGTGTCTGAAAAAGATTAGTTATAAGAATTGAGTTGTTTTGTAACATTTTATTAATTGCCTACGTGACTTTTATTAATCGATCTAACTCGAGTTCGTAGACCTCCGCGTAGAACCGTGGAAAATTGTTCATTCCATTGCACTTTTATCGTTGCGAGACTCTGACGTATATTGACGACACTCCGCTTACTTCTACGCAATAAGCTCATTTTCTAAAAGTCTACACAAAAACTGTCGATCTGTTGTTGTTTTTGCCGCGTTCATTTTTAATACAAAAACAATACTGTTTAAAATCATACTAGATCAAAGTTTATTTTTCAACGAGCAAAAAAAAAATACGTACGCCTCTAATTGGAAACGTATTTTGATTTTCTATGTTGAGATAAAAGATAGTATATCTTGATTCAGATAGTATATGTTAATTCAGAAATTCAATATATATATATATATATATATATATATATATATATATATATATATATATATATATATATATATATATATATATATATATGTTAATTTTGATTAAATATATACTACTTACTGCATCTATGTTAATTCAGAAATCCTAGAAGTTCCGAGTTATCTCATTTCTGTTTCTTGGTACAAGTGACAATGTACCTTGGCCTAGGTGTAATGACCGTAAAGGCCCGGGAACCAGTAGTACTTGCCGCAGTCTTAGACCAGCTCTGTAGCTTCGCATTCCCGGTAAATAAAAATAAACTAACTCTTATATAGTGGTATTGGAAACTGATTCTCACATGTCTGTATCAGTTTCAAGGTATTATTTAATTATTGAATAATGCGGTCTGCGGTTGACCGCAACAAGCTCTGAACATTAAATTTAATTAGGCACGTAATATCGGGAGTTCGACCGCAAGAGCAATTCGCATGCAGTACACGTTTGTGATACGTTTTTATGCGACGGTATTGAAGTGGACGTGCGAATTTTACGATGCCGTAGAAGATACTGCGACACGAAATAAAAACAGCTACATTTCATTCATGAATAAATATGCAAGAACTTTGGACGTTTTGGAAAAACGATTAATAGATACTGTTTGAGGTTTTTTATTATAAAGGTTAGCTGGAGATATAAAGAAAGCTGAAGTAGTCGAAAAGGGTGTCGTAAACAATCTCAAACCATCAGTTCATCAGGAAATGCACTCATCAAATGTCACTTGGGAGCTATTGTTGTGAAAATTCAAAAATAAGGGAAAATGTAAAATGAAATTTAAATAGTAATAACATATGCGAACAATGATATTGCAGATATTAGTGATTAGGCTTAGTCTATAGTTCTGTTCTTCGTAATAATAATATTTGTATAATCTGTTTCTAACGATAAATCAAAACTTTTCCCTCTTTTTAATAATCCTTCTTTGAAAGGAAACAGTAGAGTTTTTGCAATTATGTCTTTAGTTGAACAATTTTTCGGGTTAAATACACCCTTGACAATATTTTCAGTAGTAAAAGAGGCTAAACAAAAGGTTTAAAATTCGATACAGTTATAATATGCAGTTATCTAATTTATGTAGAGACGATGTTTAAATGTCAATTTTCGATAATAGGGGCAAGTTTCGTGTAGTAAAAAGATAAAAAAGGTTTTTAAGACCATTGTATTACCCATGCACTATGGTCCTTTAATATTTATTCATAGCACCATTTCACGTAAAATATTTCATGTTTATTGCTAAATAGCGCGATCGATTATAATAAACACGTTAAGCATTTCGCGGAACATTAATTACATTAAGTGTTTTACTGGTTCTCAATTTTGTTAAATAATTATATCCATCTTAACTTCGAAATATCTGATTGATTGATTCTATTTCTATATATGTGTAGATTAAGGTTTACTTTTTCTTCAATATATGCATTTTTAACTTCGATCAATAATAGTACTAGATATTATTGATCGAAGTTTTTTAAGTTCATATTTAGTGGTGGATTTGGCGTTTTTATTTTATTTTTTTTTATTTATAGGATAGGGTGACAAACGAGCACACAGTCCACCTGATGGTAAGTGGTTGTTGTGGCCCATAGACATCTACATCTATCCTCGATTACGAATCAAAATGTAGATGCGTTGTCACCCGTGAGGACTAAGATGGAATGCCTCGTTTCCAGCAAAAAAGGTCTCCGGTTCTCTACACTCACCATACGAAATACAGCAGCATTAAGCTACTATTTCACGCTGGTATTCTGTGAGAGCGTGGTCCTTCCCCGGTCGAGCCGACCCATTCGTGCTACAACTATACTATTAATATAACTGCAGCATGGCTCTACCACGTAGAAAAGGCGTTTGGCCTTCAACCACCAAACTGCTGGTTCAAATGTATTAAATAATGTTATGCGGTGCGGCTATTAATTTAAATAGAATAGTGGACTGTATATGAGCGCGGTGCGAGCGGTGAATGGAATTTTAATTTATTCGTGATACTGCAAATCCCCTAAACTCGGGATATAGGAAGGACGTGAAGGAATGCATGTGCACCCACCTGGACTTCCGCTGATCTGCCTTGTGTCTCGATGGCTGCCGGCTGTCTTCACACTTATCAACTTCACAGATAATCACGAAATATAGCGTTATTGCAAATGTCTATACTTTTTACTATATGCTTGTATAATTCAATATCCAAATTACACAAGGGCGGGAGCGATGATGCGAGATATAAGCGGTGCGGTTGATTGCGTGTCTTCTCAACTTGTGTGAGCCCGTTAACACACGAATGCACATGCTGGGCATAAAGCGGTAGATAGGAAACCGGAAATGGGCTTTGCAGTAATCTTATTGGATAATAATTAACGAATCCCTTATAAGCGTTAAGCGATAGTGCAAAGTGGCGCGAACATTTAGAAATACTTGAACAAAGGCAAAGGTAGCTTGTAATTATTATTTTATTTTAATGCACATACGTCTAAACAGTCTAAATATTAAAAAGTAAAAAAGGCAAAAATAGGAAGAGATCTGTGTTGTGACTACAATGAGACGATATAATGGTGTTACCTTTATTTCTAAATTACTTGGTACCCGCTACTTAGGAAAAAATGTTACTGGTGATCCCTTAAAAGCTGTAGCCTTTTTAAAGTTTAAAGCAACAAAATATGTAATCAAAATTTGCGTTTGAAAATTAATTAAAAACATTAATAATTATAACTGTTACTTCAAGTAATAGTTTTTACGAGTATGCTTAAATTAGATTAAGACTAATGACGTCAGTGTGTGTACCTTTAATGAAAGATAATCACAGGATTGTGGTATCACCACTGTAATTTTGAACTTCAGACGCAAAATAAATTACAACAATCAGGCTGCGGTAACGACCAGAATTTCCTTTGCGGTTTAAATATAATTATGTTAACCATTAGAATAATGTGTAATAAATACAGCAATTAACTGTGTTTTTATTGTTGCAGCTCAAAGGATAACAACGATACAACTGGATGGCGTACAATATTTCATATCTAGGATGAACCCTTACAGTCCGGAGCTCAACTATTTCCTAGCGTACCAGTATTGCAGGTAAACGTATAATTATAACGGTTATTTTCGTACAAACAGGTCATATTATAACAGAGACAAAACGCATTACGTCTAGTGTAGTAGTAGATTGTATCGCCTTTCCGGCGAGCCGCGTTTTGCCTTGATATAATAGTTACGTCGTGACTTGTTACCCACTCTTTTCCAAGTTATCGTAATAGTGATCCTGTTTCTATCTTACCTTAACCAAGCAGAGTTGGACGTTAAAAGCGCTGCCGGGATCCGCTTCTATGGGTTGCGAGTCGCGACCAGGAAGTGCAGGGACATTTACGTTACCGTTATTGGTTCTGGGAAAACTCGAGAACAATATCGGCGCCTCGGTGAACTACTTCCGCCAGTCGTTCGTACTGTTTAACGCACACTTCGTGGTTTTATTGGCGTCCTGTTCCCACGGAATTGCGACCAAGGTATGAGGGCTTAGTAATAGGTATATAACCCATGAATGGAATGCGAGTAATCGTAAATCATTACTCTCGCTATTAATGTCACATTCTTTCATGTGGGAATCAGAGAATTATAGGTTCATATCACATAATCCTTGTAATTTATTATTACGATATTTCTTTAGCGATCTTATTCCTTTGCCAGATCGAGTTAAGACTTTGAGAGATCTCAAAGGTCAATCGCCTCCGCTCGGTCACGATGTCCTACGATCATAGCTAGCGTTGTCATGACCTACATATTAACAGTTTCAATTATGACCGATACGACACCGACGTACGTGATATCAAAATACTGACTTTTTATTTCATTGAGTGTTATTTTGATATAGTTAAAAATATTTAAGATTGTATAAAATTAGATTGAATCTTGATTGAAGATTATGCAAAATCTATGTAAAATAAAAAAAAGCGACGCCTATTTTAACAAGTGGACACGGATGAAATAAGACGAGTTCTTTATAACGACGTGCCATCGTACAGTCAGAAGTGCCAGGCCGTGAATAATGTTCCAATTGATCGCCACCCGTTGTCACTGATGCTTTCGGTGACGACAAAAAGATGTTAACGGTAAATAGGAGTACCATTCGCGAATACTTGTCGGTCATTATTATTGCGTTCAACTGTTACGAATCGTTAACGAACGTATGTGTAACGAACATATACGACAATGATTCATCATTATTATCATCATCATTACTTTCATAAACAGACTTTTCTTAGTCATCTGTCGGATATTCGCTTTTTCAAGAATGCGATAATTATTATTGATTACTTTCAGGATTTCCTGCATTTAACACTTTAGGTAGGAGGGTTGGTGAGCAATTCCAATGCTTTGTTAATTTTGCTGTCTATGAGTTGGGCGTATTTGGACGGATTTTTCGCCATTAATTTCTTACCCGAGCTATAAACAGAGAAAAATGTTTTTTTTTTTTATAGAGGCAAGCATGAAAACGAACGCATAGTCCACCAGATGTTCAGTGGATGCTGTTTGGAACATCAAATGTGTACTTCTAAGGACTCAGATGGAATGACTCGTTTCCAGTAAAGGGGTCTCCTATCTTCGTCACTTACCACATCATGAAACATAGTAGCATTATGCTGCTGTTTCACATTGATTTTCTGCGAATATTTCATTCAGGAATTCAAAGAAAACCTTAGCATATTTCCTAAACACTAGTTTATTGTGACGAGTATATGCGCGATTATAAAGTAATGTGTATAGTTTCTTTTTGAATAAGGGTGACCAATGAGCACACATTCCATCTGATGATAAGTGGATGCTGTGGCCTACAGGCATCTACATTTAACCTCGAATAAGAATAAAAATGCAGATGCCTTGTGATTCCAGTAAAACGTATCTTCTCTACACTTACCATACGAAACACAGTAGCAATAAGCTGCTATTTTATCCTCATATTCTGTGAGAACGTGGTCCGGTCGAGCTGACCTATTAGTGCTGCAACCACAATATAGCTGCAGCATTGCTCTACCACGTAAAGCATGGCTCCATGAAACCACACACGGCCGTGTAATGGCGACGTAAGTGTTGTTAGAGGCGACAGAGGGAAACTGAGGACGGGGTTAGGCAGGCGCATGTTACTGTTAAGAGCTTAAATAATTTAAAAAAAAACTGCGGTTGATAACCTTACTGCCTAGAAGCAACTAGGAGTCCTTAGGTGGACAAATGTCTCCCTATGAGCAATCTGCGTGGGAGACCGATGTTTAACAGTGCATTTTTTGGAAATCTTCCAGTAGGTTTCAACATATTTATCATTAGAATGAGCGAATTAATTAAAAATACCTCTTTGTGCAACACTTTACGGAAATTAAAGCATGTTCATAAGAAATGTAATGGCTAACGATGTGGGAATATTGATGCAACGGAACAAAAAACAAGTCAAAACAGTTATGGTGGAAAATATGTTAATATACGTGGGATACGTCGATGGGAACTGCAAGTAATTTAAATTCAAGACGAGTAAATTTTATGACGTTTCAATTCGGCGTAAGTAGTTCATATGCGTGAATACCATTTTTATAAGTTCAAGAATATTTAAATTTAAATAATGAGGTTACTTTTAATAATAGTGACTATGTTGCAGTCTATTTTGAAATCAAATATCTATAGTAATTTCAAAATAAACTGGAAGATATCCTGTAATATTTCGAAAATAACAGCAATAGTTTGGTAATAACTTTGATCGATATCGCATTTAAATTCTTTGTATGATCACTACACTCGAAAAAATATTTCTGCATTAGTCGATAGAAAGGGGAAAATTTAAGGGATCAGAGATCTATGGAAATTAAACTTAACAAATAATTATTTTTAATATATACGCGAACACTGTACATAAAACTAATTTAGGGAGAATGTTTCCCAGGACCATGCTTGCTACAAATCGCTTGAAATGTGGGATATCACTTAAAATAAGTAATAATTTTCATTTATTTGTAAATATAGACTAATAATATAACTAATATGTACGGAATTTTCAAAGGGTTTTTAATTTCAAATAGTTTTTTATTCTTCTTTGGAATGTAGTCCTGGCTATCGCAAGTCTGTAGCATGTATTTAGCGGATAAATTGCTCCGCGATAAACAGGCTTCGCAATGTAGCCTCCGGTAGGGTTTATAGCTGTATGCGATTAGCTGGAATAGTTATTTAGCTAAATCGCGTATTACGATCCGCGGGAATAGTTTCAAAGTGCCTCCTGTCACACGACGCGACCTGGGTGTTATTATTATATACGAGTACGTATGGCCCATTCTCGATACCACGTATGTAGATTTTACAGTCTATCATTTTGTGAAATGTAATGATAGTTATTTTTAAGGAATACCGTTTAGTTTATAAGTAGGTACTTGATGCATTTCTTACGCAGCAAGCAGTACTGCATAAATAAATAAATGGTATGTTTGAGATTTCTCTATGACATAGTGTCCATAGCTTTTCTTTTTTAATTCATGTTCTTTTTACCATTTTAAAATTCTACTAAGTATGTAGTAGAGTAGTTGAAATTAATCGAGTCAAATTATTTTAATTAACTATGAAAACGTAAATTCTATAGAAATTGTCCATACCATTTCTATAGAATTTATTGAACAGCAGTAAATGTCAAAGTTTCATAGTTTATGTTGTCGTGCTTTATATAGTTAATTAAAAATTGTATGTCTACTAGCTATTCCCGCGGTTATCGTTTCGTTTCGCGTAGACTTTGCCTTATCAACACCATTAGCGTTCCGTGCCTAATTACAGATTTTCTCCGTAAATTTTTAGCAATGTAACCATAAAACTTATTAATAATTCGACCGCAGTGCCATCTATCGGTTTCAGATTTCGCCATTTCCTTTTTTGATACTAAACCAATATGTTGCGAATGTAAGTTATTTTTAGTTTATAAAATAAATAATTTGTTAAATAGCTTGATACAGCGCCAGCAATTGGATTCTGGACAGCTACAAAACATCGTTTCAACGAAACGAATACCTATATTGTGTGAATATAATCAAACGACCTTAATCGGTGAAGAAGTTAAATGGTTACTTATAGACGCGCCGACGATTATTATGTCTAGTTTGAAATAAGTTATTAAATAGTAAATTGAAATTTAACTTAGAACGTAAAACCAAGTAAGTTTTGAGGATGATAATAAGTAAACAACAAAGGCATAGTATTCATTTTAAATTATTTTGTAATTTATCAATTAGAAATTAGAAAGTTTTAATAAGTACTATAAATCTATTTCATCAGTCCGTAAAACTCCCTCGTTGTAAGGAGAATGTTTTAATTTTTGAAACCTATCCAAAGTTCACTGGTAAACCTAGGCTGCCACATAGACTGTTTCATAGGATTTGCCGTAGTATTGTAGTAGTATATAGTATTTGTAGTAGTTTATAGTAGTATATTTATACAATTTGCCATATTTGCTATACTTGTCACGCCTGACGAGTTTGAAAGCCAGTTTTATTATTATAAGTATTTGACTCCTCGTTGTCGAATCATACATCATGTCTTGGCATTTTCTAGATCTTTTATTTGTCTAAATCTTGTTCTATAGACGATAGATATGGGACAAAAGGAGCCAATATATATCTTACGTCGGCACGGCGCCGTAATGTTAAATATTATTAACACTAGTAACTTCGACAAACGTATGAAGAGAAGATGTATGAATAAAATATTGTGTTGTATTGAAAATAGGTTAAAATTAAGCTATTAATTTTTGTTTTCAGATCTTTAGGTCTGCAGCTCGCTTCATTTGAAACAAAAGAAAAAGCAGATTCTATAACCACTTATCTCTTAAATGCAGGTATGTTAAAGCAATATCTTAAATATAAAAATAAAAAAATGAAGCGAAATTGTCAAAATAATATTAGAAGAAAAGAAAGTTATACAAAAAATACTCATGACCACAGAAATCTAAATAATAAATTATTTAGATTTCTGTGGTCATGAGTATTTTACGATGTGTTTGGCACATTTACGAGTACATTGCTTTTCCGTCTCCTCCAAGAAGAATTAACCGATAAAAATTGGAAAGAAGAATTATTTCCAATTTTTATCGGTTGGCATTAAATTACTTTTTATGATTTGGATTTATGATTTGGATTTTCTATTTGCTTTTCTTGAATTCAAAAGTAATTGTAATTTTTAGCAAGAAGGATATTTCCTGATACTCATCATCAGTAACTACATTAAGTTCGAATATCAGAACCCTAAAAATAATCAACACTGTGCGTGCTTGATGTTGGCATTAGAAAAAAGTGTAAATGTATTTTTTATGATATACGAGTTACAAACGAGCACACGACTTAAGTGGATGCTGTGGCCTATCTATATCTTTCGATTAAGAATCAAAATGCGACGCTACCAGCAAAAGGGGTTTCCGATTATTTATATTCACTTACACTCTGTGAGTGCGTAGTCATTCCCCGGTCGAGTCAACCCATTCATGCTGCAACCATAATATAACTGCAGCGTGGCTCTACCACGTTAAAGTTTCTTACCCGGAATTAAATGAACGTATCATAACAAAATCTCATACAGACGAAGAAATATTTCGATAACTTTTTAATCTATCAATAGCTTTTTAAGGCTATTACTGAAAATATAACTTTTCAAGAATGTGCCAAGTAGTCCGCAGCATTTCTTGTCTTTTGGCATACTCACTAACAACACAGGTGGATTAGTAAGTGTAGAACTGACGCCCTCACACTAGTAATACTTCTTGTCAATGTTCTAGTAATACAGGCTCGTCGAAAACTCCAATAGATTTGTGCAAGTCCAAATTTCTTTGGAAAAAAGGTGGCGTATTCTTTCCCTTAAGTTCCATGTGAAACGTCCGAAACATATATTAGGGTATAATTAAAATTACAATGTCCACAATTATTTCCAGGATACAACAAGTACGACTTCTGGACGTCTGGCAACAACCTCGGCACAGACATGTACCTGTGGATGAGCACGGGGCTGCCTTTCAACGCAACATTTAACTACATGCGACGAGTAAGCAACGTGACGCCCTACCAGCACTCTGACGACAGCATGGACCCCGTTGACTTGCCTCAGGGTAGCACCGCGCCTCAGCGTACTGCTAGACACGGGTATGTGTTTTAAATCTAACTAATTTTAGAATATTAATATGTAGAGCTGGATTTTATGTCTGCATGAAACTAAACATCTGCATAAATGTGCAAGACAACATAATATGAATAAACCGAAAATCGATTAAAGCATTACAACATCGAGTTATCATTATCTTCATCATCATTATTATGGCCCATCACAAGTCCACTGTTAAACATAGACCTCCCCCAAGGAGTAATCCAAAACAGTTCAAATCAGTTTTCAGCCAATTGCATCCATCAACTTTCTTCAACTCTTATCAGTACGTGATTTTATGTATTGCGGTGTCGTCTTACACTTGCTTGCCAGTACGAGTACGAGGCTGCCACTCGAGTACTTTTCTTCCCCGTTGTTAGTTCTTCCAGCTATATGACCGGCTCATTACCACTTCAGGTTACTCTGCTTTTACTGCGTATATAGGATATACGTATATATGTAGGATTAAGAAGTCAATCACGTCAAGTTATATTATTTCAATTTTATTTTCATGATACATTTATATCATGAATTGTTAATCGAATAACTACACCGAGTGTACATCATGTACACTATTAATATTTACTTTTTTATTTCTTACTTTATAATTTTACTTTAGTACGCCAAGTTATTCTGTTCAGAAATCGTTCAACTGAATGTTCACTGGTTTGTATGTATAAAACAGTATTCAAACATTATAGGTATTCCAGGACCGAGCACGTGATGGCAAACGGTTGCGTGGCCCTCAAGCAGCCCGACTTCCACTGGGAGCCTCAGCACTGCGGAGAGATCAAGGACTTCATCTGCGAGCAGACGCGCTGCTACTACTACAACTACGGCTCCATCCCCGTGTCCTCGGCGCAGGGGTAATGCCAGGTGAGATGCCAGCCGTCTCCGGAGGCCCGCTCCCCGACCAGCCGCGCGTTCTCCCTTCACATTGCACAATACTTACTCTATGCACAGCTTTTAACGAAAATGTCATCAGGACGACATTCTCCGTTAACATGGGTCAGTAGTTACTAGATATCGATTATACATGAAGTAGTTTGTGTGCTAACGTTTCAGATGTAGATTTTTTAAGTACTGGGTCCCGTTAATGGTGTCCGAAGAGCGCGCGTCCGCGGGATAAGGCCTCTGTGTCAACCCAACCACCAAACAAGATCCCTACACCCAAAAGCAATTAGCGTAGTATTTAATTAATTATATTTTCGTTTGATTAAGATACTAAACGATTCGGGGGATTATCTAAATTTATATACATTTGGTGGGTGGGTGAAGGGGGCTTTGCTTGGTATCTCTAACCAAAGTGATAACTTTTATTAATATCATCTCATTTGTGAACAAAACTGCTTAATATCATCTTTAAAGAGGGTGATGTTATAGCAGTATGCAAGCCACTCTCTAACATGAGGGTTGTTTGCTCGTTTGTCCCATAGAAAACCGCTGTCCCTGACCACAACGACGACTGCGCACCCACTCACCTCCTCATCACCGCCGCCGCCGCGCTCCGAGCATCTCCCAACACATTTCAACATCAGCGTTCTCTTCGACAAGCTGCAGCCCTCGTCTCTCGACGGCCTCCGTTCACCACACCTTAAAACCGGAGCTCTGAACAAATCCTCGCCGCAGATAGACTCACACTACTCGCGCGCGTCTGACGCTCGAAGCCACGACCAGGAACAAGAAAAGGAGGAGCCAACCCAAGGGCCTTATGGAGGCGACGAGGGCATGGTGGGAGACGACGCTTCCGCGTATTTGAACCAAGAGGGGCGCGACGCTGGTGAGAGCGCACCGTCAACCGTTGAACCGGACGCCACAGAGCACTCCGTCCACGCCAGCGGCATGCTGGCCCCACCCGCATACTAGCGTCCGACTCGACGGCTTTAGTGTAAACTATTCATGACAATTAGATATATTCTCTACCAAAAGTATTATTCCTTATTAAACGATGTCTCGTGTTCAGACCATTATTGAGACTTCTTGCTTACTTCTGACGGTGCATTACAGACACCAGTTAATACATATTACATAAATGTAAATGAGAGTTATTACGTTTAAGTATTTTTGTGTATAATTTCGAAAAAGTGGGAATATTTAAGGTTTTAGGGTAGTTATCTAGCGTGAAGGTGCTGGCGACTCCTGTTACTCGACTTGCCAACGTCTTCAGAAATTGGGACATTGCGTAAATTTACTCCAAGAAAATCGTACCTAGACTTCATATACAAGTTAGTGCGTATCAGATCTCCGATATTGTCATTTTAACCGTAAAATATATCTAGCTCTATTTAAGAAAATTGAAACTAATTTACTGTCTGGACATATCATTTGGGATAGCGTAAGACTATGTTTATAATACGTGATGTAATGAGATAAGTGTAATAAGTTAAAACTCAAAAATTTAAAGAATAGATAATGTAGTAAAGTTAATAAATTTTAAAAATTATTATCGCTTATTCTTTTATATCCTACCTAAAATATTTTTGTCAAAAGGACTATCATGCAAGTGTCACTACCTACTTACCTAGTAGTCGCGGTAAGTTGCCGTGTTGGGGCGGCGTTAAATATCCATTAACCCATTTCGTCGTCCAGTGAATGGCGTAAGAGGCGACTATGAAACTATACTTTTTCATTCTCTCAGCAGACCCGATCTCAGCAGCCATCTCATGGCTACTGAGATCGGTTATAAGCATTTCATTGGCACCAGATGATGAAGAGCGTGATGAAGAGCGCATACACAACACTGTCTCTACGAACGAACGGACGTGATTGATTGTCTATCAGCATTTAGTGATTGACGAAATAGAGTCCGTTTGCAATGGACGACTTTGCCTTTCGTGGAATTAAAAAGATGTATGCGCCAAAATCATTTTAATCGATTGTCTCATAAATTATAGCAAATTTAGAGAAAATTGTAATAGACGGCACATATCACTTGTTAGTGATCAGGTGTTAGTGATTGTATATATTTAAATTAAGTCTCTTCTGTTTCTAAAATTCGAACACTATTAGGAATATAACTAAAATAGTCCAATAATAAAGATAACTTTGTATTTTTATACTATCGAGAAAAAACATTATCCTAATAAGTATTTAAAAATTTACTGCACTTAGAATAATAATAAATTATACTTAATTTTTTGTTTCCAGTTTAAATTTAAATTAATATAGTATAAATCAATTTTACTTTGCATAGCTTTGCAATGTTAGCTCAGGGGCTAAGCTGTTAGTGTAAATTTCACAAGTACCTAAGTAATGCGGTTTCGATTCCCGCCGGCATAAATGAAATTGTTAATTCCAATTTTAAGTGCTGATTTACCACACGCTTGGCAGTGAAGGTAAACATCGATCGATCGAAACATCGAAACCTGTATGTTTTAGAAATAATAAAAATACACATATACATATGAGGTTCGCTAACACGCATTTGAGCAGCACGGCGGACATTTTCTTGCCCTAAAACCCTCTTAGAAATTAGAGGAGGCCTGTGCCCAGCTAAGGGACGTATATAGTTTGTAAATTTTTAGTAGCTTTGCTGTGTGGCTACGGGGAACAGAATCAAAGGCGCGAAATGATAAAAACTACACTAATCCGCCCACCAAGTGTAGCGAATATGGTTTATAAGTTTTAAGCTTTCTCATTACAAAGGGAATTTTGAGGGTGCTTTGAGGGGTAAGTAAGATTTAAGTACTCACCAGCCGTTGATTACACCTTCGACGTTAAGCATTGGCACGATCTTGAACACGTATTTGGCGCGAAGAGCGGCCGCAGAGTCGGAGTCGTTCAGCAAGCAGCCCAGCGTGCCGTCCATTACCCACGACGCGTTGCTTTCTCCAGGATGCACACGCGCCGTTAGAAATATTGTGTCTCGATCCTATTAAAAAAATTAACCTTTCTGAGAAATTAGAACATACATATATTTGCTTAATGTAATCTT
Organism: Parnassius smintheus behrii; assembly: GCA_036936625.1. Classification (NCBI taxonomy): domain Eukaryota; kingdom Metazoa; phylum Arthropoda; class Insecta; order Lepidoptera; family Papilionidae; genus Parnassius; species Parnassius smintheus. The sequence continues at coordinate 41,115,510 of JAUPFT010000002.1, read as the reverse complement.
TTAATTCAGAAGAAAGTTTGCCATAATTTTTTCTTTTTTCTCAAAATAATTTATGATTTACAAAATGATAAAAAACCAAGTGTTAATGCAGAAAAGTAAAGGTTTAATGATATTTAAAGGGCTTCCATTATACGTAAATGTAGTTTTAAATATTTTTTTGTGCTTAAGTTTTTCAAGAACACATCTATTGATTTTATGACATTTTAATAATTATATTGCATCACGTCATTTACAAATTTTATAATTATTTGACGATATTTGCTAGTGTGCAAACAAAATGAAGGATATTTTTATTACTTGCATGGTTTATTGAAGTGCATAATTCTGTAAAAAGAAATCTGATATTATTTTTTAATCTATATATTCACATTAAATCAAAGTGTCTGTCTTTAGCATTGAAATACACGGACAGTTATTTGCATGTTATTAAGACATACCCAGTCCGGCCATAAGTTCTGTTACAAATGAAAATGCATTTTTTAATTTTGTAATGTAATATTACTAAAACTTATATGTACATATTTATTAAAGTCTCAGCAAAAAATAAAAACAATATTCTATTCAAAATGGCCACCTTTGGCTTTCAAACAGGTCTTTAATCTGTCTGGCCACGAATCTATGGATTTACGCATTGTTTTCATGGGAAATTTCGCCACTGCTTGCTCCAAAGATTTTTTAAGAGACTCAATGTCGCCGTGTCGTTTAGAGCAAGCCATGTCCTCTAAAACTAACCATAATTTGTAGTCTAAAGGGTTGAGGTCTGAGCTAGATCAGGGCCAGTCTTCAGCTCTTATTAAGTCCGGAACGCTGGTTTCAAGCCAGGCTTGGGTAGTTTGTACCTTATGACCAGGTGTAGAGTCCTGCTGAAAAGTCCACGGTACATTTTTAAAAGGTGTATTGCCGAGAGGTTTCACAACACGATCCAAGATTGTCTCTTGATATACTTATGAAGTTTTCACTCCTTTTTCACAAAAATGTAGCTTCGTGACGCCTTGATAAGACACGCTCCACCAAACCATCACTGACGCAGGATGATGACCACGTTGTACCTTACCGACCACTTGAGCAGCTTCTTTAGAACTATGAACGTACACTTCATCATATTGCTTATTGTAGTGCACTTCAATCGTGAAATTTTTTTCATCGGTAAAGAGGATATTTTTGTGCTCTTCACCTGCGTTACACGACAGAAGGCGTTTTGATCGATCCACTCTCTTTAACTGTAAATATTGATTTAGGCCATGTCCTGTATATTAACGATAAGCACCGAGCTTCAGGTCTTGTTTTATAATATGCGACAGAGTTCTAGCGGGAATCTTTGTTTCTCACGATAACATTTCTTGCTTCCTAATGGGATTTCGACAAATTCTGGCTTTAACAGCATGAACAGCCTTTGTAGTTTTAGCAGCAAGCGGTCGCCCCGATCTTTTATGTTCTTCGATAGCGGAAGTTTTGTTGTATCTGTTGATAGACGATATACGAACATACGGCTGATACCAAACTTTTAGTGTCTGGAATATGACCGACGGCTCCATACCCACGTTGTGCAAGGCGATCACCGCAATCCTATTTTCTTCAACACCCCATTCCATATTGTAATTTGATAATGAACACGAAAAAATATGTAAAATGGCGCGCACATGAAAGACCTATTAAAATAATGAACGCGTTCAAAATTTAAAATAATTTAAAAGTTGAAAAGAGAAAAGTTTTTATGTAACAGTATTTATGGCCATACTTTTTTATTATGTGCGAGTAGCTATGCAGGTCTAGGGAAAGAAACCAGTATCACTGCGACCTAGAAGATCTATTGTGATCGCTGGTATGGCTATAGTTCACGGCTAAGCCCTATGTCGTCAATGAATAGAAGGAATTGCTTAGCTGTGAGCAATTTCACTTCTACTAGGCGGAGTACATAGTTTCCCAGATGAGTGTTACGGGTCCACAATCAGTTAGGATGTGTAGAGGCGTTTCTTCCGTTATGAAACAGAACCGACACGTCCTTGTCCCAGGATGGACATGTGCTTTTTAAGACAACAGTGTCCAGTTAGGGCTCTTGCCAGAATGCGCAATTTATTTTTACTTAATCCCAGGGCTTCTGAAGCGAATTTACGATCAAAAGTCCGGAGGTTTAAGAATGTTTTAAGCCTGGTGTGTCAGACCAGATCTTAAGTGATTTATTGTGATTCCACAAAATGGCTCAGGTCCAAATTGTGTGCACTTTGAGCCCTCCCGTGAAAGTTTGTCGGCAAATTAGTTGCCTACAATACTCTCGTGACCCGGAACCCATCTTAAAACGACCCTATTATTACATCCCAGGGCGTTTAAACGGTTCACGCAGTGTCCAACTAGCTTCGAGTTCACTAAGTTTGACCTCAGCGCAAGCAGTGCTGCTTGTCTGATGGTTGATGTAGAGTTTTTGCAGATTGATTTCCGCATACCGAAGTATGGCGAAAATTTCTGCCTGGAAGATAGAGGTGTATCTACACAAATTCATGCAAAGTTTGAATTTGGGGCATTCCCCGTAAATTCCAAAGCCTACGTCGAAGCCCATTTTAGACCCATCGGTATACCATATGAGGCTACCGACCTCACATATAACCTGGCCATTCAGCCAGTCTTCTCGGGAGAGTAATTCCACTATATACTTATAATTAAAAGTGTGTAGTGGACGCACGATATCAGAGATCATGCCTAAGACCGGTGTTTCCTTAATTGAGTCAAGCATGGATCTCAATCTGTAGGAGAGCAAGCTCAGACCGCCCTGGGCGTTAATCCTATACAAACTAGCCCTCGCCTCCTTGTCTAGATAGAGATCAAGGGGCGTTAGGCATAGAAGTGCATTAAGAGCCACTCCAGGTGATGATCGCATAGCTACAGTTGCCATTAAGCAGGTAGTCCTTTGTAGACTATTTAGTCTGTCCGCACTCGTCTTTTGGTTGGCCTTGTTATACCAGACACCGAGGCGTAGGTGAGAATTGGCCTCACTATGCTGCTGTACAGCCATAGGACCATACTATGACGCAAGCTCCAGTTGTTTCCGACAAAACGACTGCACGTACCTAAAGCAATTTTTGCCTTATGGCATACGTTGTTAAGGTTCCACGTTAGTTTTTGGTCGATTGTTACGCCCAAGTACTTAACTTCCGTAGAAAATGGTACTTCATTACCATTAAGTTTTGGTTGGACTAATTTGTCCAACCGTCTCTTTTTGGTAAAGGGTATTATGACAGTTTTATCAGAATTAACTGATAAACTGTTATCCCTACACCAGTTATTTAAGGTGTTTAGGGCTCTTTGTATTATTGACGATAAAGTACTTTGGCACAAGCACCTCGCAATAATCGTAACGTCATCAACATAACTCAGTGTATCAATGCGTAGATCTAACATTTTGTACAATAGTTGGTCAAGTCAATTCAAGTCACAAGGGTCTTAAGAAGGGGTGATAATACACAGCCTTGTGGGCAGCCGCTTGTAGTTGCAACCTCAATCGAAGTTTGAAACAGCGCTATTTTTACCTTTCTGTTAGAGAGCATCAACTTCACCCATCTGATAGTTGTGGAGTCAACATTTTTAGATGTCAGGCCCCCAATCAGCAGTGATGTGCTACAGTCGAAGGCGCCCTCAATATCCAGAAAGGCACAAAGAGCTATTTCTTTATCCTCCAGTGTTTTTCGACCCTGTCAATGACACTGATCAGGGCTGTTTCCGTAGATTTGCCTGTGCGGTAAGAATGCTGGTTGTAATGTATGGGCCTCGTAGCTAGAGATACATTCCTTATATATCTATCTATAACCTTTTCCAATGTCTTAAGGAGAAAGGAAGATAGGCTTATAGGTCTAAAGGACTTTGGTAAAGCGTAGTCATTTCTACCAGCTTTAGGTATAAATAGAACCTTGACAACTGTCCATCGTTCTGAAATATATCCTCATGCAAAACTTGCTCTGAAGATTTTCACCAGATAAGGAAGAAGGATGTCGATACCCCTCTGTAGTTGGATGGTAATTATTCCATACTCCCCGCTTGAGATAAATGGTTCAAAGGAGTCAACAGCCCACTGCACCAGGTTTAGCCTTATTATCTTTGCAGCCCTACATTAGTTCTCATTACAAGGCCTTCGTAGGGCTCTGAAAGAATTCAAGGCCGAAGTCCTGTGTGACCCTGGGAAATGGGTTAACGCTAGTAACTCCAATGCTTCTGTTTCACTATTAGCGAAGTTACCACCCGGCTTTTGGCCATACTAGTTAAAAAACCATTTTTAATACTTTTATCTGTCTGTCTGTGCTAATTTTCGGAATGGCTGAACAGAATGTGATGAAACTTAATGAACAGATGGAAAGCAATTCCAGGAGAGATCTAGGCCATATTTACTGATGAAAAATTTAAGATATATATCACAACAAATTCTCTTTGATTACGTTTAATCTAAATAATGCCACATTTATATATCCTACACAGGCGAAACCGTGGTGGATTGCCAGTTTAAAATAAGTAAAAATCTTTTACTATAGTTCCTAATAAGTACTAAGATCCGTTAGAGCCGAGGTCCACCACCCCTATTCGGATGGCGCGGCGTTTAGATAACTCACCTGTACACTGATTAGCGTACAGGTAAACATCGTTACGAAAAATTTACATTTGGACATAATCGTCATCATTGTCATTATTTTCGTTTATTATATAGTGAGAGTTTTGCTACTGGACTGGAAAGGATACGGTATTAACGACAATGGCGAATACATCACTCACCTTCGATTTGCCGGCGATATAGTCCCTAGGGCGGAATCGATGGAGGATCTAAGTACTATGCTCAATGACCTCAATAGTGCCTCCCAACGGATGGATCTTAAGATAAACACGGCAAATCAAAAACTCATGTGTAACGTCTATGTCAAATCTATGACGGTAGTTGTTGGGAGTACCAAGCTCGAAGTTGTTGTCGAGTACATTTACCTGGAACAAATAGTCCGACTCGGTAAGTCAAAAATCGACCGAGAGGTCAATCGACGGATTCAACTCGGCTGGGCAGCGTTCGGGAGATTACGACACATCTTCTCGTCAGGCATACATCAACACCTCAAAAGTAGATTGTACAACAAGTGCGTGTGGATGGATGGACTTGAGACGTGGTTCTTCACTGCTGGCCGTATGAGGAAGCTCAAGGTCACTCAACCATGGAGAGGACTATGCTCGAGGTTTTTCTGCGTAATGGACTTAAAAACGAGGATATCCGCAGTAACACCTGAGTAACTGACATAGCCCAACGGATTAGTAAGCTGAAGTGGCAATGGGCCGACCATATAGCTCAAAGAACCGAAAACCGATGGGGAAGAAAGGTTCTCAAGTGGCAGCCTCATATCGGCAGACGAAGTGTAGGGCGTCCCCCACTAGATGGAGTGACAAACTGGTAAGACTTACAGGAAGTCAATGGATGCAGGTGGCTAAGGGCCGTGCTTTGTGGCGTTCCTTGTGTGAGACGTCATCGCGGGCAATGGAATTTAGCGTAATATCGGATAATTTGTAGTAACATATAAAGTATAGTTTATTATATAAAATTTACAGTATCGTATATCATATTTCTTTTCGTCTTCAGCCGACGAGTTGACTCAAGTGCTAGACGATCTTAGCAAGGCAAGGCCTCGAGGTTGGACCTCAAATGAACATGTCAAAGACAAAGTTGTTGATGAACAGCACACATCACAAGATTGCAATATGAGTCGATGTGTCAAATAGTCTATTTGGGCCAAATAGTCTCTTTCCAGGCAACACAAGATAAATAATTTGCAAGACGCACCGAAAACGTCTGAAAGAGCTATTGGTCTATGAAAGATCTTATGAAGGGTGATCTTCCTCTGACCCTGAAAAGGAAAGTCATGAACGTGTGCATACTTTCCATCCTGATTTATGGTGCAGAGACTTGGTTTTTGACGGTCCAGCAGACGTTCACATTTGAAGTTTGTCAAAGAACAATGGAACGCAGTATTCTGGGTATTAAACTTGCAGACCAGATTAGAAAAACCGAAATTCGTTCCAGGTCGAAAATTGCTGATATCACAAGAAAAGCTGCTACGTTAAAATGGGACTAGACTGGACACATCTGCTGAATTTCAAATCACCAATGGGTCGAAGGGGGTGCAAAGAGTCCAATCCCAATGGGTCAATATAAAAGGCAAACCTCAGCGAGGCAGACCCAGGCGGAGATGGCGAGATGAACTGGACTCCTTCATGAAGGACAGGTTTATGGTGGCTCTGGAGAGAGATAGGTGAAAAGAGTAGGGAGGTATTTGCCCTGTAGTGGGACATTTCAGGCTAATAATAACAATATTACACAGTAGAATTATTGTCGCTGGGTTTATAAATCTTATAATCATATGTACTTTCTCATATTTCACTGCATGAGTAAGAATTTGCGGACTTCACATTTCCCATCCTTCGGAATATTCATTTGTTCTTTATTAGTGAACAGCCCCGGCTTCGTACGGGTGATTTTTGGATGTCAACAACAGCGCCACCTACCGGGTCCAGTTGTGTATTTAAAACATCCAGGGACCACTCTACAACAACATACAAAAAAATTCATCCAAATCAGTGGAACCATTTTCGAGTTTAAGTGAGACTAACGGACCAGTTATTCATTTTTATATTTAAAGATATGATATTTTAACCTCTTTTATGCAAGCGGCGTATTTCTGAAATCAACTCAATATAATAAAGGAACTGCGGCTGCCTACCCGCTTGCCGCATAGGAACTATAACAAATATTTATGTAACTAACTATACAACATGTAACAAAAACCCTGTGGTTCCCGTTAAGTGCGTTATCAGAATCAGTATCCGAGCGTATAGAAATATTTTTTTTTTTCAAAAAACACATTTAAAAAGAATAATTTTAATGAAAAAAAAATTTGCAAATTGTATGTGGTTTTATTATCTCTGCATTGGCCGAGGAGTAAGAGGATTATCAAAGACCCCGCATTACCGATACTCGTGTGAGTTAGAGGAAATAAAACCACGTACAATTTGAAAATTATTTTTTTTTCTTTAAAATTAATTATTTTAAATGTGTTTTTTTGAAAAAAAAAATTATTTCTATACGCTTGGATACTGATTCTGATAAAACACTTAACGGGAACCACAGGGTTTTTGCTACATGTTGTATATGCATATAGCCTTTTTTATTACGCTAAACATACGCTCCTGTTGTAGAGATGATCTAAATATGCCGAACCCGAAATATTTTCAGTACCTCGAATGCAGACTGTGAATTTCTTATGCAAAACTCTAATCATATAGTTTGGTGATGGCATTAACAGAGTCAGAATATCAGCTCTGTGTTCACCACCGATGCGTTGAATAATTTAATAGTGGGGTAGCATGGAGTGTTGCCGCCCGCTGGAGCCACAACTGGGCAGCATTAACACCCCCCCCCCCATCCTCCTCCCCAATATCTTAAAAACGCGAAATGACGGCAAATTTGAGATTTTATGCGATTTTTGTTTTTATATGAACATTGGATTCAAAAAGGTTGATTGATATTGAGGATGATGAAATCATAGAGAAAGAAATGCGTTCATTTATGAGCACCTCTTTGATCTACAACATTTTTATTTCGTTAGCCTGGTCTGTGCATGTAAACACAAGCAATTACTGTGTTTGTCTGAACGTTTCCACTTAGTATTTGATAAGCTGAATATGCATACATAAATAGCAGTCAGTCATTACGATTGTATTTACACTTACGTTCCCATTGCGAAACTGCAAAAATAAGTGCGGTATTAAGTAAGTTGTTCCGAAATCAACCCTATTAGTGTTTCAATACGAACTTCAGTGTCAAGCTTTATGTTGATTTTATACGTACACAGACTTTCTGATAGAGTATTAGCATTATTCTAAATGGTTACCGACACTTAACGGAATAAAAAAGAAACTAAACATAGCCAATTTGCGTGCATTTGCAAAGCTTCTCATTAATATTCCCAGCTTTTACCAGCATTCATAGCATTTCTTGTTTCAACTTCTTATGAAAGCATCTGAGGAAAATCCATTGCCCTTTTTATCATTACGTGTTATTTCTATACGTTTGAATACTGATTCAGATAACGCACTTAACGGGACCCACAGGACTTATATTACATGTTATATAAGTGTGCCGAACGTGGAGGATACGACAATTATTCTATAGAACATGTCGGTTATGCCGTATTAGAAGTATTTGTGCGTTAATGCTCATGAAGGATCAAGCTGCTCACGCTTAAGTAATACAATTGTAAAGTGTAACATCAGATATTAAGTATTATGAACTTGGCGGTTATTAAACATAAGATAATTTTATTTACCACAATTGGGTTAGAAGGATTGTCTTCAGCGGTTATAGTCAGTAAAGGCACTTCGTTGTTATTCAAAGAGTAACAAAGGTTTTCAGCTCGTAAGTACGTTCCCGGAGGCAGGTGCGAACTCAACTGGAAAACGCGGGTCTGAAAAAAAATACATCTCGTTAATTTTACAAAGCTTTTTTTATATAATAAGGGTGACAAACGAGCACACAGTCCACCTGATAGTAAGTGGATGCTGTGGCCTATAGACATCTACATTTATCCTCGATTAAGAATCAAAACGCAGATGCGTTGTCACGTTGTTGTGAGTAGGGAATTCAATCCGGCACCCAAAAGATAATCTTGCAAATCCGCAAGATTGAGACCATCAATCCGCAAGATGTGCAGAATTTTAAAATATTTTAGAATTATTAGCCCACACAATTATTTTCTAAGTCAGTAAATATATATATATATATATATATATATATATATATATATATATATATATATATATATATATATATTATCCCGCCGGCACCAATGAAATTGTTAATTGCAATTTTAAGTGCTGATTTACCACGTGCTCGGCGGTGAAGGAAAACATCGTGAGGAAACCTGCATGTCTGAGGAATAAGAAAAAAAAATATTTCGAAGACATGTGAAGTTCGTCAACACGCATTTGGGCAGCGCGGCGGACACTTCCTTGCCCTAAAACCCTCTCAGAAATGAGGGGAGGCCTGAGCCCAGCAGTGGGACGTATATAGGCTGTAACTTTACTTTACTTTATATATATATATATATATATATATATATATATATATATATTTATAATAGAATTTGTTCAGAAGAAACAAATAGTATAATTGAATTTTGATCAGAAATAATGACAAAAATCTAAATTATGTTATTAATGAGATTCGCACACTTGCATCTGAAATTGTTTTCTGAGGTAACATAAAGTGTTTAAATTTTTGTCTTTTACATTTGATCGGATTTTGCTGCACGTGTAGCCAGCAGCTGAAAATGCGCGTTCAGATTCAACGCTAGTAGCTGGAACGGACTTAACAAAGTTGTAAGTTGCTTCTAGATACTTCCCTCTTGTTTCCTCCACATTCGAAAATTTCTCGTTTTATAATAAGATTAAGTGATACCGCCGGCTGTTGAGTAGTTGAAGATAGATACTAGACGACTTTTCTTTCGCATATACCATGGAGAGTGCTCTGAGGAATTGTTCGGATTAATCCCAGCCGCCAAATTTCGTGAACGCACTACGCGGCAAACGTCCCGATACCATCCATACCATCTGGATGCTTGGCGGTCCACCACTGTACGTTTCAAAAGGAGTTTTCTTCCGCGTACAACCTCTCTGTGGAATAGTTTACCACTGGTGATTTTTCCGGACCAATACGACCTGGGGACCTTCAAGAAAAGAGCTTACTCCTTTCGAAAGGGCCGGCAACGCACCTGCAATTCCCCTGGTGTTGCGGTTGATCATGGGCGGCGGTAGTCACTTAACATCAGGTGAGCCGCATGCTCGTTTGCCCCCTCTTCTATATAAAAAGAGAGTAGTTTATATAGCACAGTTAATGGTGTGCTTTCAGAAGTCGTCCAACTTTTCTTTTTACTGCGGCACCGCCGCTTGTGAATGAAACATTACAACACTCGGTCCAAAGAAATGTTAAACTCCAAAAACGGCTTTTCCATTCGTGAATATGTGCATGTTTACGTCTAAATGTCAATGATTCCGCGAAGAGGTCCATTCGTAAGATGTTGTTGCAAATCGTTTCTCACTGTTTTTTGAAATCTCTAAGTTCAACAGTAATTTTCTTTTGAGTTGAAGAACCCATACTCCATTACAATAGATCTAATGGTACGAGCAGAGGTAGGCAATTTATGGTGTTCTGCTTCAATCCACTGCTGAACATGTTCAGCATGTTCAGCAGTGCATGTTCAGCAGTGGACTTGTGAAGGGCTGTAATGATGATGATGAATCAGTTCTCGTTAGTCAATATTTGTCATAAACTTTGAGAATGATATGCCATCCTTAGCGACCATCGGGATATATTATTTTATATTTTAGATTATATATCTTCCATGGAACATTTTACTGACTAAAAAAAATCTGTGATGACTTTTACCTTTTTAGCCGGCGTTGAAGTATTTTGTTGTAAATGCTGCTGAGAAGAGTTTGTACTGGCGGTTTCAATATCACTAACGCTACATACATATCCCTCTGTTGTCTTATACTTCGTACGCAAGTGTACATGCAAGCCCTTAGTAGATCGAGTGCTTATTTTGATCATAGAAGGACAATGTTTACACTTAGCAGAAAGGATCTTAAGAAGTGCTGTCATACGAATTTATTACTGTCGTATTCCTTATAAATTACTTAAGCATTCATTTATAAGTTCCCAGTTCCAACTTTACTTATAGCCAGTTATTAATTAATTAATTTTATTTAGATCGAATGTTGGTGTTCAAATGTAAATATAAACCGTTTAAATTTATTTCAATTTAAATCGCATGTCACAAAGTACGCAATAGTACGCATAGTACTATGTCACGAACTCACGAGTCAAAATTGAAAAAGTGCAAGCATTAGTAGAGTATTGACAGATATTTTGGGGAATCCCCGTACAGAGAGAAATTCCCATTCACTCGTCACTCGACTCACACACAGATACGTACTTCAATTTGGGGATCCGACTATTGTTGTGCATTCGTGCCGTACATGATGTCATGCAAATTCAGGCCGGAAAAAAATTCTTGCTAATCTTGCGGATCCCGTACGTGTATTCCTGCATTTGTAATCCTGCCGATTTAACGCGCATTTGCGGGATTGCCGATCCGCGGGATTGCATTCCCTATCCGTGAGGACTAAGATGGAATGCCTGGTTTCCAGCAAAACGGGTCTCCGGTTCTCTACACTCACCATACGAAACACAGCAGTATTAAGCTGCTATTTTACGCTGGTATTCTGTGAGAGCGTGGTCCTTCCCCAGTTGAGCTGACTCATTCGTGCTACAACCACAATATAGCTGCAGCGTGGCTCTACCTCGTACAAAGCCACTCATCAGCCCCTTTGAAATTCGGACAGGAGGTTCTACCTTATTCATTCATGTATTACAGCCTATCAAAATTCCACTGCTGAACATAGGCCTTCCCAAAGATTGCCTCAATAGGAATATTTGCCATAGTTGCCACGCTTGGCAGGGAGGTTGTCAACAGCAGTTTTTAATTACTTTGAGTTGTTATTAGGAAAATGCTGCTGCAGCATCTCCCATTTCATTTCCCTCTGTCATCTCTTACGACACCAACGGTATGTTATGAGGAAGTGGATTCTGTTACGCCTTAGGGATGATTGATCGTCACGCTTTGCAGATGGATTGGAGATCTATGTACTAAATGGTCGGACCCTAACGCTGTTACGTCAGTGATTGGGAGTTCTTACTTATGTAATGAATAAGAGATTCCTATAGCGCCATCTATCGATTGCCGACGGATCATTCGTTCATTTTCATGGGCGGTCATTATCTACTACCCGTCGCCGGTCTGGATATTTTCACTGGGCTCAAAAAAATGATTACACCGCCATCTGTCGCAAACCGTAAAATCTTAGATCCGTATGGTCGTTTTATTTGAGTACCTTATTCTCCAACGACACAGCTATACGGCTAAATAAATATCAATAAGTTTCAAACAGAAAAGTGCCTTAAAAATACATATATTAAATATATTTAAATGCCAATTTTTCAGTTTATGGTCTACGCTCACGGTATTGAGGTCTCGGTATCTCGGTATTGAGATACCATATGCTCGGCGGTGAAGGAAAACGCCATGAGGAAACCTGCCTTACTAAATAATTAAATAAATTTGAGGATATGTGAATTTTCTCTACATGCATTATGTCAACATAGTGAACTCCTTTGCTACTAAGCCCTCAATAAAATAAGCGGCTTGTGCCCAACAGTGGGGCGTTTACACTTTCTATCTATTTCAATTAATTTGAATAATGAACCGATGATATGTTAATTTAAATCACTAACATAATATTTTTAAAAATCTCTTAAAAATGCATGCATATTTTTAACAGTCCTGCTTTTAAATATCGACTTTCACGTAGGGTTGCCAACATTTTAGCTTAGACTGGCAACACTGCTAGCGCCTCACGTCAATGTGTTTGATGAGTTTAAAATTTTATTAGTCACGATTTATTATTACCATAAGCATAGAATATGTGAAGGGGTAGTGGTAAGCGACGTAGCACACGTCGTTCGTATGAGGGAACTCGATGTTGAAGGTGACTGTGAGATTGCACTTGTTGTGGTTCTTCTGGTTCGCGTAGTGATAGCTGTTGCGGTAGTAGCAAATTTCCGTGCCAGCTCTCACCCACCCTGTGTATAGGAAAAATAAATAACGTAAATTTTAACAATAGGGTAAAGAAGGGGCATTATCATACAATATAGTGTTAGATATATCTGATTTTGATCATATCTACTATCCAATATCGTTACGAGAGTGTCGTAAAGAGAAAACAGAGGGAAACTGAAACAGGGGATGGGCAGCAGCATCTTCCTGATAACAACTTAAAATTTAAAAAAAAAAACTTCGGTTGCTCAGTTAGTATCTTTGGGGGGGGGGGGGTGGCAGGTACAGAGGTGGTCTTTTACAGGCTGTAATCTGGGATCTGACGCCAGAACATTGTCAGGCTGTAATTTGAAATGCGTCAGAACGACGATTTGAAATTGATGTAACTATTTAGACAATACCATTGTTTTTACCTTGAGCTTATAATATTCATTAGTCAACTGAATAGGTCTAGTAGAAATACTTCATTTGTCTTCAAGAGTGAAAAAGCTTTTAATTTATTGATATTATACATATTCACTTAATATCGGATGGAATGAAAGTAAATCACCTGTTTATAATAGTTTAAAAAATTTGGACGTTCTTAGAGATGTCATTAAAGCAGCAGTAGATTTAAAAGGTTAAGTAGTTAAGCTTTATCGTAAGTAATCGCCGTTAAGTAGTTTAGCTCTAAAACAATTTCATATTTTGTGGATTTATTAGATGTTCATTACGTATTATATTATTCAAAGAAAGACAAGAAATGTGTTAATTTTCCATATTCCAAAAGCTCATACCTAGGAACAAGAAAAGGAAATTAAGCATTGATGTATTGATGAGACTTGATAGATAATTTAGGGACTTTTAATAAGATGAATCATAAAATGTTACATCCTAACATTGCAGCGCCTAGTAGCGGTGCAGGAATACACTGCACCATATCATCCCGTGGGTGTCGTAAAAGGCGAAATAAGGATATTGAAATAGCAGATGGGTGGCAAAATACAATACTATAATACATACATAATAGAACGGGGGAGTGGGCGGAACCCGTGTAACCACTAAAATGTCACTAACATGTCAATTCAAACGTATAAACGTCAACACGAGATGTGTTTTGTCAACACGAGATGTGTTTTGACGTAACCATAGTTTCCATATTTCGCATGCAAATTATTTAGAAAGTACCAAATTTCACACTATTTATATATAATGTAAATGTATTAAAATTTAAACGATTTTTAAATGATGATTTTGAACATTTAGCAAAAGTCTAAAATGTGTAAATTTACTCAGTCTGTCAAAACAGCGAATCGTGTTTGTAGTAGTGATAATACGACGTAATTGCTTGTATGTGTGCTCCCGGCGACGCTGATTCTCGTACAAAATAAGGTTGTCAGCCATTATATTGTGTACTATTCATGTGTGTATTCTATGGGTGGCAACATCCACCTGATGAAAACTATCAACTCATAATACAAAACCTGTGGTTGCCAACCTACCTGCTAAATGTGGCTACCACTCCTTGCCATGATTAGTTGTTTTTAATACTTACCTTATTTAGTTACGTAAACAAACATACATTTTAATATAAAAAGCGATAATAACATAAATTTTTGGGTCCCCGTGTGTTGCATTTCTTTCAAACTCCTTGCATTAATTAGTTATTTTTAATACTTACCTTGTTTAGTTATACAAACAAACATTAAATTTTAATATAAATAGTGATCATAACATAAATGTTTATATTAGGTCAATGCTTACATTAAGTCGCTTTCGTAAAAAAATGATTTGAGAATAAATAACGGATTTGATCACGTTTAACTAAATCTATTTGATAATACTATGGCATGTGCCAAACCGCAGAGGTTGTATGGGTTACGGAAGATACACAAACCGAACGCCCCAACTACGTCGCAAGTGAATCAGATCGATCCATCCATTAAGTGTAATATCCCTCTACAGGATGTAGGAGTGTCTAAACTAGATTGTTACTGTGTCTCCCTTACAAACAAAAAGAACGATAAAATCCGCGTAAAAGAACATATAAATGACGTGAATCACCGACGATCCGGGAAGTTTGTGAACATGTTCAAGATCGTCCCCATCATTTCATCAGATTTGGTAGACCTTCAATCCTCGCAAAGAACACCAATTCCTACTAAGAATAATACGTGAGACTACTGAAATCAAAAAACATCCTAATTCTAATAGAGAAAATGGATGGGTGCTGCCATCTGCTTGGGATCCTATAATTAACAAAATTAAATCCAAACCCAAGCATACCACTGTAAGACTTCAAGATACTGTAAGCTCGTTCTGCGTAGATCGGAACAAAAAATATTAATATACAAAACTGGAGGTAACCGGGCTATGAAATTGGGACGTCAAACATCTCGGTCACCCTCGTGACCATGGGTGCTGTAAACGCGCACCCATGGTCACGAGGGTGCGCGTTTACAGCAAACGCGCAGGTTAAACGCGATCAAATCCATATAAATAGTTTTATATCGAACAAACGGTTCAATATCTAATATATGAAAATTATTTGTTCGTATTTTTTGCGCTGCCATACCGTTCGTCAGATTGTAGAAAAACTTTGTCAACTTCTCGTATTTGCACAAAGGTTATAATAGGCATAGTACAATTAACTTAAAGTAAGTAGCGCGCGTCTCGTACCGACAAATTTGTTTGAAAGTTATATATCATTCAGCTTCAATGAATGTTTTATCATTCTCAATTAAACTATTAAAAACTATTAACAATTAAAAATATAACTCTTCCAAATTTAAAACGATATTTTTACAATTATTTCTTCCGCGGCTGTAACTGACACTTTTTCCGATCTGTTTAATTTTGTTTTATGTATTTCATTTATGGATGTTATAAATTTAAGTGAGTTTTTTTTATTAGAAAATTAAATTTGGCTTATTCTATATTTTGACCACAACCTTAACTTTTATTATTAGTGCAGTGTTTATTATGAGTTTTGGATCTAAAATTTTAATTCTAGAATTGTAAACACGAAGAAAGTTTTCCCCGAATTATATATATTCTCCTTTTTATTTTTGTATATATGATATAACGTGTTTTATTAAAAAAAGTGTTTAACCTTTTATTAAGAAAAGTAATCTTTGTATAGCCCTAAAAAGAGTGTTTTTACTTATAATGTGAAAATTTTGTATTTGAAAATAAAGAAAGACGAACTGTTATTGTGACGTTTAACATAGAAATGAAAGAAGAACATAGTACACTAGCTACTAACAAAAGGGATACTTAAGAATACCTGGTTTTCCGAGAATAGCTTCTTTCACAGAATATAAAACTGGCTTCATACCGAAATTAAATTGACTGTCTGATTTCTCACAATTAACAATATTAAATACATAGGGACGTCCCTGCTGCATGTTGCGTACTTCGAAATAAAACCATTGATGTCTTTTAGACGAATTCACATCTGGCATCAGAATCAGCTCGTATTCTCTTGGACCTACCTAAAATATTGTATCAAATATAAATTTTAAATCAATTGAAAATGTTTAATTTTAATTTTACCTGAATTGCTTTTCTGAGATTTCCGGATTCAAACCTCGACTCAAAGTTCAAACGCGATGGAAATGTGTTAATTTTTGAAATGTCTTGCTCATCTGTGTTTGTCAACAGAAGATTATCCGTGCTGAAATAAAGAATATTAATTATGTACATACATTAATAAAACAAGTTTTTAAAATACAAAACTTATGAAAAGCACAAAGAAACCTTTTTTGTGACGAATTATCTGAAGCCATACTGTTACATAATTGATCTAAATCATACACAACTTCGTTTAAATATGCTTCTGGATTAATTGCTTTATCCACACACGATAGTAATTTGCTCCTGGTAAAATATAATTACATTGTAACATTTTCATAATTTACAATTATCTCATTGATGACCAAATATTTTATTAATTTTAAATAGTTACCGGCAAGCTGTTCTTTCCATTTTATTCAATGGTTCTGGATGATTTACGCTTTTTCCGCCCATTATATCAGGATAGGCCACTTTGACAAATGGTATCACGCTTCGTACTTTTGACGCGATCGTACAGTACACTGATTGGAATGAGCTGTACTTTGGTATGTCTTTATGAATTTTCAAATACGAGCAAGATGTTATAGCTAAAAAGTAGAAATAATATTTAGAAAACTGATAGCAAGCTATCTTTCTTTTCTAATGGCATTTGTTTATAACCGATCTGACTTACATGCACTTTCATAAATTCTATTGCAGCTATGAAATACGGACGTTGCATATGTCGATTCCGAAATACGTTCATATTCTGTATTAGTCAAAAGTGCACAAATTGAGTTACTTAGAGGTGTAGGTATATTTTTACTATTACTAGATTGATTCAAGTAGTCTTCAAGTATAAATCCTTTTGAGCTAGAGCGACTCTTAACTAGTTTTATTTGTTTATTGTAAGATCCGAATTCCTTAAAATATATGGCGTATCTGAAATTAAATTGAATCGTATTAGTAAAAACGTATTCGACACGTAGGTATATGCTAAACTATAATATAATAGAAACCTTTTTAAGTCTTCTATATCTCTCTCATTAGGATTAATCCAAAGCGCGTTTTGTATACTTTCACCGCTTTTAATGTGCCTTTTTTCAGTCTCATTATTTTTTTCTTTTTCATCGACATCGATGTCTGGAAAATCATCCATTCCATCTATATCCGAATTAGTCTCATCGTCATCAGAATCGGAATTAATTGTCTTTGCATCAGAGTTTGCAGCATCTTCTTCATCCTCGTGGCATGGCCATGTTGTGTTTGTTCCTAAAAATAAAATAAAAAGTTAGATATGAAAATAGCAATCTTATGTCGATAAATAAAGTCATAATTAAGAAAATTTGTGGCGGTACAACCGCTGTTCATCATTCTATTTTTTGTTACGAGTATGATATCATACTTAATACACGTGTTCTGACCTAGTGAACGATAATAAGTACATGATGACTGTATCTCAACATTGGTCCCATGTGACAAGCTAAATTATACATGAACTTATACAATGTGTCATTTACTTATTTACTTAATTACATTTACTTAATTATTTTTGGTAAGACATTTAATTTAAATAAAATACTAGGTATAACCAATGTTCAAATGGAAACAGAAGCTATCTACTATTAATTATTAAACTTACATCAAGTGAAATAAAATTGTGATAAGAATTTAGCACCGAGCGCGTATATGTATCAAAACAACAAAACTTTTAAAAGTATTTTTACAAAAATATTGACCATTAAATTCTGTTTAGCTGATTTGTTTGAAAAGGTGGACTGTGTGCTCGTTTGTCACACAATTCCTATAAAAAAAAGGTCTTTATACTATTGCATTCGGTGGTTAATTTTTTTGTTCATAAGAGCTTTAATAAGTTTTAGAAATTTAAAATCATTGGACATATTTGTCCATTGACTCCAAGGTTTGAAGCACTGCTACTAACGCTTAATCACTGCCGAAAATGGTTGGTATGCTTTTCGTACATTTTTTAGGCTGGCTTTAAATACGATTGTATTTTCTATGAGTTTCTTCTCCTAAACATAGTAATTACATACTAATTGGTGAGCAAATATTGATATCAAATGATGCGCGACTTTATGTTCCCTATTGGTCACCTGTCTACTATCCAGATCAGTTACGCAAAAACAACGTTTTAGAAGGTGTCTGAGATTAACGACAGGTGCCGATTACTCCAAATCCTGATTAGGGAAATAGATACCTATATTTAATAGTTGTTTTTTCACAGCAGATAATAACAATTACCACGTTTTTTGTCCTTGAGTTTTGGTATTTGATCATTATTATGTGATGATGATGATGATGAAAGAAGAGAAGGGAAGAAGGGAAGGTCATGAGTACTCGGATACCTAGACGTGCATGTATGAAGAAGATAATGAACCTGAAAGAAGCGAAAGAGGTATGTACGGATCGTGACACTTGGCGATCTGTTCTCTCTGGCTACCCCGTTAGGGATTGTGCGTGAAGATAAGTAAGTAAGTAAGTAGGTATTATGTGATGATCTCACCTTTTATTATAGGGTTTAAGTTGAAAGTGGCGGGGCTTGAAGCCGGAACAGGTAAAGCTTGACGTTTCAGACAAAGTGTGATTACAGAACATACTCGTGCTAGAAGACCATCGAATTCCGCTTCGTCAGGACAATGTGAACAGAATCGGTGGAGTATTTGTACGTGCTTTTTCGTACACAGCGTTCGACGACCAGTTCCTGAAAGACAGAAAAATTAGTAGAACTTTTTTAGTGTGAAAATTGACATTTATATATGTGTGGTAGCGGCGTTAGAAAATCTTCACATCACAGGATTACAATTTACAGAACAATTTGCTTTTTTATTCATACTATAGACAAAGTTTGTTAAATAGATACAAAGTTCTAAATAAATGAAAATGGTTTTCGTAATCTGTTTCAATATAAATAATATAATCTAAGTTTTACTTCTCATTAAATCAAATTATTTATTTAATTTAGTACGTACTAATATTGCAAAGGTGTTGGAGTGTTTGCAAAATGTGTGCGCAAATCTTAAGCCGCATACGTCCCTCATAGCGGTCCCAACGGTCGAACACCCTGAGGAGGACTGCACATAGGCCGGTCTTGACAATGTGCATGCAGCAGACTTCTGTGTAAAGATGAAAAAAATGAGTAAAGACTTTTCTTGTGCAGAAAAAAAAGTAATGCAGCAGTCTATATAATTGTCACTATTGTACATAGGTCTCCTCTAATTTCTTAAAGGATCTTAGAGCTGGAAAGAGTCCACCACCCTGCTCTTACGAGTGCTGGTGGACTTTACCATCCTTGACTTTTTTTATTGTTTAGATATAAAGGTTTCCCCGCGATGTTTTTCTTCGCCGTTTACTACGTTATACATCAGCACGTATAATACTGTTACGAGCTTGAGGTTCGTGACAATAAAAAATGCCGATAAAATTACTTAAATTAACACTTTAATTTACTTTACACAAATTAAAACTTAAAACACTAATAATTAAACACACTAATTCATTTTATTCCGCTCCGAAGCTTCGCTTGTTTCGCCAAATCAACACTGCCTCGATCGCATCTTGCAGCGCCTATTTATTTAAATTAGCAAAGAAGCATCCCGCACATTCAATCAAATGCGCGCAAAGGGACGAGTGTGCGAGTGCAGACTTTCCAGAAACTTAGTTCTTCGGATGGCGCTGTCGGTTGAGAGATTTGTGATGTCATTCTCTGCAAAGCTCCCCTCGCTCTCGTTCCTGACACTAGATGGCGCTAGTTGACTTATTCACGCAACACTGCCCCCTCCTAAGACATGCTCGTCTCGAGCATTATTGGTCCCATAATAACGCGCCAAGCGATCCACATGGACGATCTTAGGAGTCCCTCTTGCGCCTTTCTATATCCGGTAGGTCACATCGTTGATCCTGGTTACAATCCGGTACGGGCCGTCCCATTTAGCTTGAAGCTTAGGAGATTTCCCTTTGCTGCGGACTGGATTGTGCAACCACACTAATGAACCTTCGTTGAACCCTTTATTGTTCATTTTGCGGTCGTACCGGGTTTTCATTTTCTCAGACATTTGCTGGCCCGATTGTCTGACGTGCTCATAAATGTCATTCATTTTGTTCCGCAAGTCATTTGCATAATCGGTTATACTGCGTGGGGCATCAGGTGGTATCCCGGTGATCAGGTCTGCAGGCAGCCGTAATTCTCTTCCAAAGTTTGCGAAAGCTGGTGTCACTGCTGTACTTTCGTGAACAGAACTTCGATATGACAACAAAAACGGTTGTATGTGCTTGTCCCAATCTCGTTGCCGATTGTCTACAACTTTTGCTAGGTACCTCTGCAATGTCTGATTAAATCGTTCTACCATTCCATCAGATTGCCGGTGATAAGAAGTCGTTCGTGTTTTATGAGTACCCATAACTCGGCAAGTTTCCTGGAATATTTGAGACTCGAAATTCCTTCCTTGATCGCTGTGAATCTCTAAAGGTACACCAAAACGACAGAAGACTTCATGAACTAGCTTATCAGCAACTGTTGAAGCTTCTTGATTTGGAATGGCGAAGACTTCTGGCCACTTAGTGAAGTAATCCATCACAACCATGAAATACTTGTTACCGCTTTCACTCTCCGGAAACGGCCCCGCCACGTCAATGGCTATTCTCTCCCATGGTGTACCAACATTGTACAACTTCAATGCACCTCTACTACGAGTCTGAGTTCCCTTTACAGCCGCACAACTTGTACATTTGCGACACCAGTCCCCGACATCGTTTCGACAATGGACCCAATAAAACCGTTCTCGGATCTTCAGTAGAGTTCGTTTAACTCCCAGATGGCCTCCGGAACAATCATTATGGTACAGCTGTAGAACATCCGGTACTTTAGCTTTAGGGACAACCATTTGCAAATGACAGCTGTCTCCCCTAACATTTTCCCATTTACGGCACAGAACTCAATCCTGAAGCAGCAAGCTGTCCCACTGGGCCCAATAGCTTTTAGTGGTCAAACTCATTGCTGAGACGTCGCTCCACTTAGGCTTGGGAGCACTGGCCTTTATCCATTCCAGAATCGGCTTGATGTCCGGATCTTCCTGCTGTGCATGTTGTAAGCTGTCCTTCCATTCGTTGCTGAGGTGGTCCGTCCTGAGCATCCTCACGGATGCCTCTTCCTTACTCTCTTGCCTAGTACAATGGTTGCAATCTTCAGGACAAGGTCTTCTTGACAATGCATCTGCGTTGCCGTGAGATTTTCCGCTGAGATGTTCGATCTCAAAGTCGTATTCCTGCAGTAGTTCAATCCACCTCGCAACTTGTCCTTCTGGGTTTTTAAAATGCAATAGCCATTTTAGTGCAGCATGGTCAGTTCTTAAGTGAAATTTTCGTCCCAGAAGATATTTGCTAAAATGTTGCAACGACTTTACCACAGCGAGCAATTCGCGTCTTGTAACACAATAGTTCCATTCCGGTTTTGACAACGACTTGCTGAAGTACGCTATCACGACCTCTTGGTCACCATTCCGTTGAGACAACACACCGCCAAGTCCTATATCACTTGCGTCTGTGTCAACTATAAATTCTTTGCTTGCATCAGGGTATCCCAAAATAGGTGTTTTGCACAGACGGTCCTTGAGCTCCTGGAATGCGATATTGCAACTTTTATCCCAGCAGAAATGTCGCTTCTCCTCGGTTAGCTTGTGCAGAGGTTTGGCTATATCTGCAAAGTTCCTCACAAATCGCCGATAATAGGAGCACAAACCCAAAAATGCTCTAACCTGCGTCTTGTCTTTTGGAACCGGCCAATCCTTGACAGCGGCGATTTTCTCTGGATCTGTGCGGATGCCTTCTTCCGATACTACAAACCCCAAAAAGTTAACTTGCCGTTGGAATAGTGAACATTTCTTCGGGCTCAACTTGAGGTTGGCACTCTGAATCTTCATGAGCACGCGTTTCAGGTTTTGAAGGTGTTCCTCAAACGTACGGCCTACGATGATGATGTCATCCAAGTAGACCAGATAGGCATTGCCAATTAACCCGGTAAGTACAAGTTCCATCAGCCTTTCAAACGTTGCTGGAACATTGCACAACCCAAACGGCACTACTTTAAATTGCCACAGACCCTTTCCCGTCGAGAACGCAGTTTTCTCCTTGTCCTTGGGGTCAATTTCAACTTGCCAGTAGCCACTTTTTAGATCCAGCGTGCTAAACCACTTTACTCCTGTAAGCATGTCCAGCGTGTCATCAATTCTTGGCAAGGGATAGCTGTCCTTCTTCGTATCGTCGTTCAGACGGCGGTAGTCAACACAAAACCGCATGCTGCCATCTTTCTTCTTCACCAGCACCACTGGTGAACACCATGGACTAGAGGAAGGTTCAATAACACCATCCTTCACCATTCCTTCAATCATGGTTTCCACTTCCTTTTCACGTGCTACCGGCAATCTTCTTGGCCGCTGACGGATAGGCAATTCTTCTTCTGTGTTTATTTTGTGTTGAACTAAGCCAGTCTTTCCTATGTCAGCATCGTTTGATGAGAATACATCGGCGTACTTGAGTAACAACTTCTTCGCCTTGACCAATTCGTTCGGGGAGAGAACACTGCGACAGTCTTCCAAAAGTGTGGTCACTCTCGTTTCTGCAGCCTTGCTGGGGGCCTCACTCGATATATATTGGCACCGACGTAACCAATCCACTTCCTCACAAGTACCAATCAGTGTGCCTTTTTCTATAATCTGTTCCCGGTCGCAAAGGTTCAGCACACGTACTCCTGAGATGTCAGTGGTCCTGACCAAGGTTCGAGCTACTTTCCATGGAAGGTCATTGTTTACCCTTTCCACAAGTACACAACGGTGAGCTTGCCCAGCGTTTCGAGGAAGACTAACCGGAACAATCGTTTCCGATCTCGGCGGAAGAACAATCTTCTTAATGCTGTACACGTTCCCTGGTAACGCACCTTCCATAAAAAGTTCCTCCCGTCCACATTTCAAAACACCTTGCTTAACGTCGATCTCACAACAATTATTCCTCATAAAGTCTAGGCCTAGGATGCAGTCGTCCATTATATCAGCCACGTTGACATTATGCAGGTAGATCACGTTGCCTAGCTTCAACTCCATCTCCTTCTCTCCACGGACGGGTATACGCTGACCGGTGGCTGTTACCAAATTAATGCGTTCTCGGTTGTATGCGGAGTCCCCAAGGAACTGACTTATAAGTTGGGAACTAACAACCGTACGAGAGGCTCCAGTGTCTATGGTCAGTTTACACGGCATTCCGTTGACCTCGCCCTTGATGATTAGACTGTTCCCATCATGGGTTTGTGAGATCGAGATCCTTGGGGCTCTTTTAACATCAGCCAGCACCCGCCCCGCAGTTCTGGCTTTTACTCGTTTCCCTGCTGCTGCTGGGCGGTGCTGTTGGCCGCACTACCCTCCTGAGATCGTTCAACTTCCCTTTCTAGGGTTCGCTTAGGGCAGCTGGGTCGCCATAGCACCTTGGGCTGTATCCTTTGTTGCGGTCGCGAACTGTAGCTGCTGCAACCTCCCTGACGCGATGGGAACGATGATCCTGCCGCACGGCTTCCACTTCCAGTGCATGGGCCAAAGCGTCCTTAAGCGTCTCGTGGTGCCCGAGCCTCACAGCAGCTCTGACTTCCAGGTCGCGGATGCCGTCGATGAATGTCTGCACCAGGTTCCCTTCAATGAGCGCAGGTACAGATCGGTATGCTTTTCGCACCAGCTTCTCCACTTCTAGAGCCCACTGCTGCAGGTTTTCGTTGATGCGCTGCACACGATCTTTAAGCTGTGCACGAAAGACGTGTTCCAGGTGACCGTCGCCATATCTCGCCTCCAATGCCTCAAGGAGTTGCTCATAAGTAACTTCCTCACCGAGAGCTTCCAGAACTGTTAAGGCCTGGTCACGCACGCCTAGTGTGAGAGCAGTCATGGCCTGATTTTTATTCCAGCCGTTCGCTTTCATAACAGCTTCGAAATGGATTTTGTAGGCTGACCAGGAAGAGGTACCGTCGAACGGTGGCACCTTGAACCCACGTAGCGAAGGTGTTGTAGCTACTACGGGAGCTTTTTCTTCATGTCAGCCATTACGTTGTCAACCCGATTGTTTACTTGGTCGATTCGGGTTTCAGCTTTCTCGATTTGATTTTCAGCTTTCGCGATTTGGGTTTCAGCTTCCGACAGGCGGTTGTCATGCTGAGCAACCCTATCCTTCACCTCCTTTATCTTCTTCCCGAAGGTAGCGTGAAGGTCCTTCATGAGGAGCATCTGCTCTTCCAACCGACGGGCCTGTTCCTCTTGTCCGCCCCGCAGCTGCTCCTCCAAACGACGAATCTGGTCTTCCTGTCGGCGAGCCTGTTCCTCCTGTCCGCCCCGCAGCTGCTCTTCCAATCGGCGTGCCTGTTCCGCCTGCTGGCGAGCCTGTTCCTCCTGCTGCTCTGTCAACCAACGGGCCTGCTCCCCCTGTCGGCGAGCCTGATCCTGCAGCATCACCATCAGAGCACCTATGTCAGGTGCTGCAGATGTAGGGGCTACTGACGGGCCTGCAGCCGGTGGCTGGCCCTCCGACGTCTGCGGCGTTGCACCACCAAATCTTCTTTGGTCCGTCTCCTGCTGGCGTTGACTGCGGGTACGGACACCCTCCGTTTCCTCCACTTCTGACACCAATTGTTACGAGCTTGAGGTTCGTGACAATAAAAATTGCCGATAAAATTTCCTAAATTAACACTTTAATTTACTTTACACAAATTAAAACTTAAAACACTAATAATTAAACACACTAATTCACTTTATTCCGCTCCGAAGCTTCGCTTGTTTCGCCAAATCAACACTGCCTCGATCGCATCTTGCAGCGCCTATTTATTTAAATTAGCAAAGAAGCATCCCGAACATTCAAGCAAATGCGCGCAAAGGAACGAGTGTGCGAGTGCAGACTTTCCAGAAACTTAGTTCTTCGGATGGCGCTGTCTCCCCTCGCTCTCTTTCCTGACACTAGATGGCGCTAGTTGACTTATTCACGCAACAATACCCACCGATTTTTAATTGGTGCTGGGGCGCATCGATTTCGAGTTGCTCGCATACTATGCAATTTAATACGAACGCTTATTGTATTATTAATTTAACAGTTCGCTTGATTTTGTTAAGTCAGATGGACTTGCCATCTATGATTTACATCGATTATAGGAAGGCAATGAATTGTTAATGTAAAACTTTTTAAATGATTTTACGTAAACTACGAACTTACTAAGCTTAAATGTCTTTTATAAAGGTTTTATGTTTAAATAGAGATTTAAAAACCCTTGGACGAACTAATTTGATAGCTTACATATATTAAGAGAGGCGTTTTTCTCTTCCTTGTTATATAACATAGAACTGGTGTTGATACATCTTGCGCATTTGACAAATTTTGAGTGGTAATATCTTCATGAACATATTAGAGTTGTGGGTGGTGTATTACAGCATGTAAAGCAAGACGAGCTGCAGCTGCAATTTCGGTGTCTGACGGATGAGTCTCTGGTGATCGACTGATGGCGCAAATCACCGATAATGTCAAATCAAAATCCTACGAATAGTGATGGGAAGCATTAAGGGGAAATATAATCTCAAATGGCTTAGCAAGATCCTTCGTTATGCCGAAAATATTGCAGCATTAATTTTGAAATAAATATATGGTAAAGTTGAGGATTAATGTTAAGGATTATGTTAGACGAAAACACGATTTCGTAAAATTTTCTCGATAGAAAAAAAATCCAAAGTTACCTCCAAAATAAACAATAAACCGCTGTTATTCATAAAATACTTTAAATAAGATCATGAAACTTTACATACTAATTGAACTAACTTTTTTTAAAATACCATTATTTTCACTGTAAAAAGAAATTACCTAAACTATCGGCCTTTGGAAGCGTGATTCTTGCAGCACGGTCACTTCGCCTCGGCCCTTGAACGGGGAGGTTGTGTCGCTTACGATCAGAATATACATTACGCAACAGGAAGACGTAAAATTAAAATGGGAAATAACCGTGATAAAAATAAGAAGCGGCTGGCTTGGCGTTAAGAAACAGGCATAAATATGATAAACCTAATGAAATAAGTGTCTAACGACCTTTCTACTTACATTATTAGTTATTACAAACATGTCGGTACATAGCATACGACGCGCGGCCAAGTGGGGACGAAATTAGAATTTGAGCTGACTTACTCTATCCTCTTAATACACGCTCAAGAGTATCAAATCTGTGTTCACTAACCAACCTGCTTAGCGAGCAGAGTATTTTTTTTAAAGAATAAGGGCGATAAACGAGCAACCAGGCCATCTGATGGTAAGTGGATCGGTGGAGAAGTATTAAGCTGCTATTTTACGCTGGTATTCTGTGAGAGCGTGGTCCTTCCCCGGTCGAGTGACCCATTCGTGGTGCAACCATAATATAGCTGCAGCGTGGATTATTCAGCTCATTTTATAGGGGTACAATATGATTAGCAATGGGTCTTCATAGGTCGTAAGAGAAAGAACTAATTGTTGTTAGAAAAAATGCTATGTAAAACAGTAAAAAATATCGAATAAGGCAATATGTAACACAAATGAGCTAGTTTCAGAATCTAAAGATCAAGATTTTTTTTTTAAATTTTACGTCATATTTTTTCGAAAATGTTTTTTCAATAAGGCTATTTAATAAAGCTGAAGCGGCAAACGAACTTACAGTCCACGTGACGATAAGTGGCTACTGTAGTGCGTGGATAACTGCAGCCAACTTCAAGCAAAATAGACTAAAGATGTGTTGTCATCTCTGAAGACTAAGGTACAATGTTATATCATTATACCCTCAAGATCAGAACACCGCAATGCAAAGACTGCTCCTTGCAGCATAAGTACGTACCCAGACATACTTCTAGGCAGAAAAGAAGCAATCTCACATAACTAATATATTTTTTAATTCAACACCTTTCACATAGTGCCGTCTGCCGTAATAAGAAAAAAGAAATGTACATTTTTGTATATTATGTATTCAAGTTATATATACATTTTGGGGACCAAAAAACAGATAAATGCTATTTATTATCTTTAATATTTAATCCTAAAGTACTTGAAGATTTACTTTTTTCGACACCATTAATTCTAACAAACTTGCACCGTCTAATACACGGTCATGGTGATACATATTTTATTTTATTTTTTAATAGTCCCGAGAATAGGTAGGTCACATACAAGTCATTTTGAGAATAGATGCAGATGTGCTTTTTCTACTTTAATACTGCCTGTATTTACTATATTAACCATGTAATGACGGCGTAAAAATATCCACTATTCCGTATAGTCTACACAGAGAAACAGTTGCAGGAGACGGACAGCAGCATCTTCCTGATAGTAACTCAAACTAACAACCCGGTTTCCAAGCGTGACCACTATGAACAAATCTTTTTTCTTTTTTTATATGATGGGGGCAAACGAGCATTGGAATTTAGAAGGATGACTGCCGACCTTCCGTAATGAAGAGGCACTTAAAGAAGAGAAGAAGAGCATACGGCTCATCTGATGGTAGGTGATTACCGCCGCCCATAAACAACTGCAACACCAGGGGAATTGCAGATGCGTTGCCGGCCCTTAAAAAGATGTAGGCTTTTTTCTTGAAGGTCCCTAAGTCGTATCGGTCCGGAAAAATCTCTGGTGATAGTCGATTCTACAACGAAGTTGTGCGAGGAAGTAAACTTCTTTTAAATCGCACTGTGGTGAACCACCAGTCATCCAGATGGTATGGATGGTATCACGAGTTTTTTCGCGATGTGCAATGGTGAAATTGTGTGGCTGGAATTAGTCCGAATAATCCCTCAGAGCACTGACCGTTGGTAAATGCGATAAAATACGCAAAGAGATGCAACATCTCTTCGCATTGCCAATGAGTCAAGCCGATCGGAAAGAGCTCGGTCGCCGACGATTCGAACAATCTCCTCTAAGAGGTCTATATTAATCTATTAAACCCATAGTCGCCTGTAAGTCTATGTTCGGAAGTGAACTTATAGACCATGGCATGCAGTTTGGAATCACGGAAAATCGGAGTTCAATTTTTACAGAGTTTTCCGGAAATTTTCCACCGTTGGTAATACGAGGGGTGCATGCCAATTTTTCCAGAGTGTTTTTATTACAAAAACTTCCATTCTTTACATCGACATGCAATTTGAAAACACGGAATTGCCCTTTAATTTTTTTCACGTTTTCAGAACCCTTTGATCATCCTGGGCCGCTGCGGGGTGCATGCCATCAATTATTAGAGCTTCAATTTGCTTGAACTTCCGTATATTACAATGGCATGCAGTATGCTATCACGGAAAAACACGAAAATTCGCTACACAAAGAAAAGCGCTTTTCCTTATGAAGAGGACGCGCGGGGGAGGGGGGGGGGAAAGCCCCGACAATCTTTGATATTTTAGGGTTAGTTATCAAGCCTTAAAAAGGCATGCACAACAAAATCGTGGAACGTCACCTGTCACCAGCTCCCGGTCTATTATATAGGCTTTAATAAATGGATTTATTACATACCATCTCATGATAATTGATCATCTCAATCTATGTAAATTATGTAATATAAAAGGAATACTTAATAGGGACTAAATTAAATTGTATTGTATATTTCTTATTCTTGTTGGTAAAATGCGATTTTTACTGTTTTTGCTGAAGTAGTCGATGGCGTCGAGACAAAGACGAAGCCTCGCGGTGGGGATGTAGCCGAGGCTCACCAGCACTCGCTCATACGTAGCAGTAATACCGTCCCGGATCAGGATAGACGTTGTTACCACTGTAATAATAACATTCAATTGTCTGAGAGTTTGCGTTATTTTCACGGAGCAAATACAAAGTTTGTATATGCTCCGTGGTTATTTTACTTCTATTAAATATTCAGTACCTTATAAAAAAAAATTTCTTTTCTTTTAGTAACAAAGAAATATATGTTGCAGATTAAATTCTTAACACAAGAGTTGCTAGAGTTTGGCAACAAGTCGGAATAAATTCTTTCTCATTATCTTAAAATAGCTCAAAATTGCTATGTTCGTATTATCAGTTATATGTATCTTATATTATATAAATATGTGTGTATGTCTATATTTATATTAGTATATATGCATTCATGTAAAAAATAAATACTAATTATACATTTAAAATATTATATTATCGATATATCGTATTTTTTATACGTGTGTACATGAACACTTTTTTTATATAAGGTCAAGGTGACAAACAAGCACACAGTCAACTGATGGTTAGTGGATGCTGTGGCCCATAGACATCTACATTTAATCTCGATTTAGAATCAAAATACAGATGCGTTGTCACCCTTGAAGGCTAAGATGGAATGCCTCGACTCCAGTAAAACGGGTCTCCAGTTTTCTATACTCAACATACGAATCACAGCTGCATTAAGCTGCTATTTTACACTGGTATTCTATGAAAGTGTGGTCCATTCACCGAGTCGAGCCCACCCATTCTTGCTACAAGCATAATATATCTGCAGCGTTGCTCTATCACGTATAGGTATATATTATGGTGGCCACACACGGTCAGTTCAACTGATCATTTCAACTGATCAGTTCAAACTAAAACTGTTGATATTCTTTAAAATATTGGATTTTCGATACACCAATAAATAAACTTATGTATAAAACTCCGATAATGATATATTTATAATAATCGATATACCATACGGTATATTTCTTGATTTCATTAACCGCTTTCGTAGTTTATCAGATTATCACTGCCCTAAGGTTGGCAGAAAATGCTTTTAGCATTTACTTATTTCCCCCATTTGATCCAGTAATGTTTTGTACGGTTCAATAAATATTAAATAAATAAATAATGCATGAAATTTCTGTTTATAAAAGATAATAGGTGGGAGAAATGGAAATAACAAATTGTTGTATTCTAAAAAGTTTACAAAACTAATCAAATTTAATTTTTATGTTAACTATATTATACGAGTAATGAAATATTACATACCATTTTTCGCGAGTTGTTTTAAAATTACGAGGAGTGGAAAAATCAGTTTGCTGTCAGTGTAATGCCCTTTGAATATAAGATGCATTGTCCTCACACATCCAACCATTTTGGCTTTTATAGCGAACTTGGGATCTGGAATAAAATTCAATCATAACCACTTTTTGAAATAATATGTATAATATTTGTTAGATTTTTTTATAGAATAAGAGACAAATAAATATACAGTCAACTTGATGGCAGGTAAATGCCGCCTATAGATACCCTTGCTATCAAATGCAACCCTGAATATGATGGAATGTCTCGTTTCTAGTAAAAAGTGTCTCCTTCTAAACTCATCAAACGAAACACAGCTGCATTAAGCTGCTATTTTACAATGGTTTATATAAGAGCGAGAGAACACAACACGTATAAAGGCACTACTTATTCTAAGTTGAAATTTTTTCAGACAGATCTATTGAGGTATAGTTGGAAGAAATAGAGGTAATCTAAGTGTACCATTTTTATATACAGAGTTACTTTTGAAAGAGTAGCCTAAATTTAAACTTAAGTTCAAATATATAAATAATGATATACTGTTACAGGCCATCAGTTGACAGCAGTTTTTAAAAATAATAATAAGGCTTTTACTTAAATTTGAGAAAAAAATTAAATGTGATTCATGGGCAGTAACGTTTTTAGCTACCGACTGACCCTTACAAATGTGTACGTGTGTACAAATGTGTACGTGTGTACAAATGTGTACGTGTGTACAAATGTGTACGTGTGTAGTAAAATCAGTTAAAATTATTCATTACCACGCATTTTGAACTTAAAGGATAATATTGTTTTAAATTAATTTTTCTTCGCTATTTGCATATTATATTACTTTTTCTGAACTTTCTCTGCGATATAATAGAAGTGAATTCTACAATTGTACTACATTAAGAGAAGAAGAATGAGAATGAAAGATGGAAATTTTAATAGTATTTTAATACCATAACGGAGAGCACTTATCTTTCGAGCTAATACGGCTCTTACCATCAAAATTATCTCGAACAATTTAAAATGTGTTCAGAATGAAATTATAAGCTCAAAAGTGTTATCACAATTTGACTGTGAACTGATCTACGAGTATAAGTGATTATTTTTGCCCGGCATGCGATGCAATGATTTTTTTTTCTTAGAAATCTTCGCGAGCGCGCTCTCATCAGCTCACTAAAATTTCGTCGTAATCGGATTAATTAATGGTACAGAAAGTGATGGATGACAAAACAAACACAAATATTTACCTATATACAGGGTTATTTTTCAAAGAGTAGCCAAATTTTAAACTTAAGTTCAAATAAATAAATAATGATACATTATACCTATATTCTCATGGTAGTATTTGGTCTACATGGTGCAACTGGAGATTGGAGAATGAACAAAAATGAAACGATTTCACGCATAAACAGAGGTGCACTCTCTATTCCTCTCTCCTCACTCTTATATTATAGTCTAATATGGACAGAAATGATGTCTTGACGTGCTTTATGCGGCACGGGATTAAGACACATCGAGTTGTTAATTCCTATTACACGCTACATCACCACGGCACAGTACATTATCATATTATCATATCACAGTATTTCTAATTTAAATAATGGTCTTTTGTTTCTGTAATGTTTACCTTTAGGTGCTAGCGCGGCAATAATCCATACGAGATCCTGAAGCATCAGCTCGGTGCCTACGTTGCTGTCACGTTTGGCATGAGTCGTGACCAACGTTCGGAGCATTACTTGAGTTCCATTGATGGCAATGAAGTTTTGCGAACATTGTTGTCTGGCGGTATTATTTACTAAAACGTTAAAAAAATATAAAATTTTATCCTCAAACAAATAGAAGGAAGATATGCCATTGGTTAGGAGCAATCACGCTTTAAAAATAAAAATAAAAAACAATTGTAAAATATTCAAGGAGGGTTGAATTAAGATTGATGATTAAAATAGTTAGGAGGAGGGAGAATTAAAGTCAGCAGGAACGTAGAGTTTATTTATACTTTGTGCATAAAGATGTTAGTAGAACAATAATATATACTTAAAACTAATGTTAGTATTTAACTTTTTTTTTACTTAACAAATTAAACATCACTCCTACATTACAAGTATCTTATCTATTTAATTTTGTATGTAGGCTCAACAAGTGCTTCATAATGGCAGAATCCCAGCTAGTGTATTCAGGATGCTGTTGGTAGATGTACGTAGTCGATGCAGTAATGAAGCGGACCTTTTACGTATAATGACATGAAAGCCATCCGTGTGTGCCTCAGCGAACATGGCAGAGGCACTACAATAACGCGGCAATCCTAACAGCACCCTGATCGCATTAGTGTATTGTACACGCAGGACCTTGTATGTCCGCTGCGTGTATAACTCACAAGTTGCACGTGTAAAAGCACTGACAATACGCTTTAAAAAGTGTTATTTTAACTTCTTTAGTACATTGTGCAAATCTGCGGGCCAGCATATTACAGCTAACAGCCCACGGCCTGCGTTGCCTTTCTATATCCAAGTCATCCTCTAAGTCCTATGTAACCAAGTGGCCTAGGTACTTAAATTTGACGACTCTATTCAAAGGACTATCACAGAGTGAGCTTAATAGTAGGCATGGTGAGTTGCCTTTTGGTGCCTGAATTAAAAACCATGAGCTCGCTCTTCGTTATATTGTACTTGAGCCCATGGGTCTTTGCGTAGGATTCACAGATCCCTAGCAGCCTTCTGAGTGCACTTATCGTGGGGTTCAGCAGCACCATATCATCTGCATAGCTTATGTTATTTATGCAAACTCCGCCTATAGAACAACTGACCTTAGAGCTACTGAGCTCCACAGTCAACTGGTTTATGTATAAGTTGAAAATTGTAGGCGAACTCAACCCTCCTTGTCTCACCCCGCATTCCAGCCCATACCCCTCAGAAAAGCTGCTACTCCATCAAACATAATTTATTTGGCTACTATACCAAAATTTAAATACGGAGACAATCTCCTGGGGCAAATCAATCTCCTCCGGTAACTTTCGCCATAAGATGTCATAAGAGACTAGATCAAAAGCTTTTGATAGATCTAAAAAACAGGCATACACCGGGGTTTTTCGATCTGTGTAGTGCCTTACAAACTGCTTAAGACATAAAAATGCACTCTCTGTGGATAGTCCAGATCTGAACCCAAATTTAGCATCATGCAGATGAATATGCTTTCTCCTTTGCACCTCAGCCACTATGGTGGCTAGTGAGATTGGCGTATAATTGTTGAAATCCTTGGATTGGCCTATGACGGTCTTCGTGAGATCAGTCGGAAGATACTGATGCGTTATACATAAACTTAGAAACATAGCCAACACTCTTGGCAGGTGGGCACCAGCATGTACCAGATGTTCAATGCTAAGCCCATCATGCCCTGGTGATTTACCTCTAGTCGTAGAATTTATTACTTCAGAAACTTCTTTCTGGCAGAAATCCTTCAACACGTCCACCATCGATTAATCGCGATGACGGACCCCGCGGTGACTCTACTTTAAAATGCTCTTCAAATAGATTGGCTATGTCTCGAGGCTGGTTGAGAATCTTAATATATATATATATATATATATATATATATATATATATATATATATATATATATATATATATATATATATATATAGTCCAAGCAATTCTTAAGATGATTAAACCTAAATTACAATTTTGAGACTATAAATCTATAAATTATAATTTATAAGTAAGTAAATGCCAGCCAAAAATCGTATTAGACTAAAGTTTCTGTGCCATTTTTGTAATACTGTGTGCATGAGAATGTTAATTTGTTATGCGCCAGTTAAGAAGACACGTCACACATTCATCACTGTAACAAGGTCACATGAAGCAATCGCTGCAAGCGCATGCCCAAATGTCACTTGCTCAAACGGAGAAATACAAGGAGAAAGGATGTTTGGTAAGGTAATCAGGGTGTCTAAGGTGGAAATTACCTATACATAATATAGGATAATAAAGATCATAATGAATAAGACTTTTCAGTGAAAAGGAAACATATTGTTAGTAAACAATTAGAAACGGAATAAACAAACGTTTCATTAGTAAACCGGTTAAATGGTCACAGGAGTCGTAAACATACCCCTTTTTACAATTAGTGATTTATTTTCTTTTCCGTTCTTTTTGATTTCTTGCTTCTTTAGTCCCTGTATTTCTATTGCAACTATTTGTCGGTGTAATAAAAATAAAATTTGAAATTTGTAAGTAATATATTATGTATTCTAAATTTAAATCACTTATTGGAAGTTTGAGTAAAATTGAATATACTTTTGCAAAAATTTAATCATAAGCACATAGTGTATATTTCAACATTAGCAATGCAGTTGACTTCAAGTAAATAAATATTTTTTATTTACCTGCATTTTTCTTTCCCTTTCCCTGTTTCAAACATAATGTTTCTCTTAATATCGATGTAATATAAGTAGATGTGGCTGTATCTCTGGTATTCTGTAACCGTTAAGAAAATAAGAAAGCAGTAAAAATTATATTGTTAGCTTTTTAAAGATATAAAATAATTTGTCTTACTTCTAAAATCGAGATGAGAGTTTGTATAGAACACGACTGTTTATTCCATAGTTTGTCCAGTGTTGTTTGCCGAACATGTTTGTCTGAAAACAAATATAGCAAGCCATTAATTACTATTAAAATGAAGTTACTTTGTCTTATATTTTTATTGCAATTATTATTGGAAAGTAATAGCAAATTACTACTGTATTTCTGTCTGCAAACAGGACGTCCTCGAGCGTTCGTATAAATGGTTCGACCACGGCTTCCGCAAGTTTTGTTATAGGAGTGCGTAAACAGTTTGAGAGCTCAAAGGTCAGCAAGTGGTCTTTAAGATATTCTATAATCCAAATTGATTATCAATTAAATGATTGACACAACCATTACTCTTGTATGAGGTTTACACAATACATGACGTTCTTATTATTGTTTGTCACAAGACCGTTCGAGGGCATTATTAATAGATACTTGTTCCTTTCGGGTATACAAGCCGCTGCCCGAAGCGTAGCAACTCAATGTTTAGTTGCAGTCCAATGTCTACCGAGTCGTCTAATATTTTTACCGACATCAAAAAAGAGGAGGTATTCAATTCGACTGTATGTTTTTATGTGTGTTACCTCAGAACTTTTCTCTGGGTGAACCTATTTTGATGCGTCTTGAAATTCTTGAATTTCTGAAAGCTGGTACTTCTCGTGTGGTCCCATATAAATTCATTAATAATGCGTTTTTAATTAAATGTTTTTCTCGTTTTAATTATATTGAAGTCGGTTGCACAAAATTTTTAATTTTACTACTTGTTATTTTTGATAAGCTCTATCTCCTAAGTTATCGACTTCTTACAACATAATACGTGTGCGGACGATCCACCATTCTATGCACATTGTATCAACGTTCTTAACTTTTCAATAAATAAATTAAATTTTATTCAAAGATATCAACAAGATGTAAATTATCACGTAGATAGGGTATCTTACAGTTATTTCGACTAAGTATAAAGTGATTGCATTCGTTTACTAATAAAAGATCGAAGGTGATTGTTTACAAAAGTTCGAGAACGCTAGCTAATATTATTACATGGTACAAAATTACTTCCCTTATCATCTTATAATATCATTTAAGCTAAGCTAAGCTAAGCTTAGTCTGAATGCAAATGAACGTTGTCACAACACATGTTGTTTTTTCGTGGTAGAGCCATACTGCAGCTATAGGTATTAGTAGTACAGTTGTAGCACGAATGGGTCGCCTCAACCGGGGAAGGACCACGCTCTCACAGAATACCAGCGTTTTTTTACCAGCTCAACACTGCTATGTTTCGTATGGTGAGTGTAGAGAACCGGCGACCCATTTTACTAGAAAGGAGGCATTCCATCTTATTCTTCACGAGTGACAATGCATTTGAATTTTGATTCGTAATCGAGGATAGATGTAGATGTCTATGGGCCACAGCAACCACTTACCATCAGGTAGACTGTGTGCTCGTTTGTCACCTTTCTATTACTAAAAAATAATTCTAGCGCTTATTAATTTTGTAAAGCTTTTTCTTTATAGGTACTTCGAATGTAAATAGAGTATTCTCATCCTATGGTACCTTATTTTTTAGTTACAAAGTCCATAATTAATATACGATTTCTTTGATGTCATTGTTTGGATGCAATATTTATATCTGTTATTTATTTATTTTGATTTTTATTATGTATCTATCTTTTTTAAAATTTGCTGAAACTGTTTTTTTTTAATGTAAAGGAGGCAAGAATAAAATATAATAAAGCAACAGCTACGAATGTTAGTAAGTTTTATAATAATAATAATTTGATGGAACTGCTAAAAGTCGTATGTCTCCCCTTACAATAGCTATGGGTCGAAATGAGGTTATGAATACTATCAAGTCGCTATCCACACAGCAATGTATTACGTGCCTAATTCACAACAGAATGCAACATCGGTATATATAAGCTGATCACTCACACACTCCTACATACACGTAATGTTGTGTAGGAGTCAACACTAAAAAAAATTATACGAAAAAATTAATCCTAAATTATTAATGTACGCAGTTATTTTTGATAAATGAACCAATTCAGTTTAAAAAAAAATGAAAAACTTTATCAACGAAAGTTTATTTGTTTTATGACTAAACTTGAAGTAGCGTAGAATGTTTAACAAAGATATGAACGTGTTTGCACCGTATGCACGTTGTTTACATAGCATATGTATGTGTTTGCGCCGTATACACATAAATACAAATGATGTTTCAATAATAATTATTTGATAACCATTTGAAACGAAATCTGACTATAATGTTTTTCTAATTCTTTCTTTCTTTTATTCTTGTCAGTCTAACTATTTTGTGTCGCTAACGTTTGCATGACTCTTGTTTTTCTATCAAAATATTTTACTGATAGACGTAGGCAAACAAATTGGTCATTACACGTTGTGTTTGTTGACAAAATTGTCGATTTAAATTTAATTTTCGCTTAAGTTTTTAATTCTTACGTGTTTAAGTATTAAATAAAAGTCATTCTCAAGTAACTTTTATTGATTTGATTACGAGCATTAGGTTGTTGATGATAATGATAACACTCTTCTAATCTCATAATGGAGTTCTCCGTTCTTCTTCTAACAATAAACTCTATATTACTGGCCACTTCACTGAGTTATATCACAGTTTAAAGGGAGGTTCTGTAGTAGGTAATTGTTTTTCAGTCCAGGTTACACTTGTTTGAAACTCCTTGCCCGATGACATCAGAAAAAGAACCAATAAGTGTGCTTTTAAAAATTTGGTTTGTGATCATCTATTAAAGACAACGCTTGTTACACGAATCATTAAAATATATCATATGTAATACATAATATATCATATGTAACATAATCTAAGCGATGTGTAATATTCATAGCAAAAAATGGAAAAAAATATGGAAATAATAAAATCATATATAAAAGTTAAAAGAAAGAAAAGTACTGCATTAACAGCAGTAGTATAAAATAATTAAAATATATATTCATAGCTATTTGTTTTTCCTAATATATGGATATAAATATGTATACTTAATTAGTTTTGTACATAGTATATGTATATACACATAAGTTAAATTTATATAGTTTATTTATCTGTAAAATGTGCAAATATACTAGGTAGTTAATTGATAACATTCTTGTAATTATTTTTAAATATACACGTGGTAGAGAGATTAGTAGTATAGTTGCAGCACGAATGGGTTGGCTCGACCGGGTAGGATCACGCTCTCACAGAATATTGGCGTAAGATAGTAGCTCAAAGTTGCTGTGGTTCGTATTGTCAGTGTAGAGAACCGAATACCCTTTTTACTGAAAAGGAGGCATTCCATCTTAATCCTTATAGATGACTGAATCCAGGATAGATTTGCATGTCTTTGGGCCACAGCAACCACTTACCATCATGTGGACTGTGGGATCGTTTGTCACCCTTATACTTTAAAAATATCAATATATTTACTCTATATCATTGATTTATATAACCCTAGATCAGTAATAACCGCGCCTAAGCGTTGCCACTGCACATATGGCCACAGCCATATGCCTAGCTAACGCGAGTTCATTGTTCAATGTGACGCCGACAGAGTTGAGCCGCGACAAAAATGGGTAAATGTGTAGTGAAAGAATGCTATTCAAGGTCACGAAAACGTAATAAATCAAGCGGCATCACTTTCAACACATAATTTTTAGTTCTTGTTTTCATATAAACATAAAAAACCTCAAATAATTAAATAAAATTATCGAATATTGCCATTTAGGTTCAATG
This sequence comes from Parnassius smintheus behrii, assembly GCA_036936625.1. NCBI lineage: Eukaryota > Metazoa > Arthropoda > Insecta > Lepidoptera > Papilionidae > Parnassius > Parnassius smintheus. The sequence continues at coordinate 41,076,970 of JAUPFT010000002.1, read as the reverse complement.
TTACCACTTTTCCGCATTTGTGATTATCCTACATTAATAGGAGACTATATAATTAATGGAGTAAGTTAATTTGTTACCTCTGATTTTAAATATTTTGGAAATTATAATAAAAACTACGTTTTAACTTTCATACAAAATAATTAATTATTCTTATTTTAGTTTATTCATGAATTATCTATTAAATATATTTTATTACCTATTTTATAATAATAGTTTTATAATATTTATAATTTCATATAAATTTTACATTAATAATATTTTATTAGATACCTATTTTATATTGTCTGATTTATTGAAACCACAAAAATACGTTTTATTTCATCATTATCTTTACTTCTATTCATCTGGTAAGCTTTGTATCCCTTTTTTTCTAAGGGGACGTAATAAAGATTTTAAAATAAAATATTTTTTTAATATAAAAACAATTAACTGCAGCTTAAAAAAGCTCATTTTTATTGCGTATTTTAGGTAAAATTTCATATAGTAAGCCACACCAACCCGCCATTGCATGTTTGTGTGTCTATCTTTATCTAATCTTACGACGACCATATTGTTTTCGCAACTTGTGTAAGTGAGATAGAAATATGTTTACTTAAAATTGTTATTAGTTTCAAAGCTACATCGTCGCGTTTGGATAGTGGTTACACTTTTTTCGACGCGCGGTAATGTGGTTTACTCCTTTAGTGTTGTATAACTCAATGCTCTATATTGTTACACTTACGCCAAACTGTCAGCACTCCATGGTGTGACTGGTAGAGAATGCCCCATGGCATTAAGTGCACCCTTTGTATTATTTATATATACAATGTGTAACAAAAACCCTGTAGTTCCCGTTAACTACGTTATCAGAATCGGTATCCGAGCATATAGAAATAATGTTTTTTTTTTCCAAAAAAACACAAAAAAAATTAATTTTAATATAAAAAAATAATTTGCAAACGGTATGTGGTTTTATTATCCCTGCAATGGTCGAGGAGGAGGATTGTCAATGACCCCGCATTACACATACAATTTGCAAATAATTTTTTTTTCTTTAAAAAAATTTTTTTTAAATGTGTTTTTTTTAACAAAAAAAATTATTTCTAAACGCTTGGATACTGATTCTGACAACACACTTAACGGGAAACACAGGGTTTTTGTTAAATGTTGTATATAGAGAATGCAAAAAAGTAAAAATAATAATAATAAACTAATTATGAAAACAAAGTCTCAGAATTTTAAGCACTTGGGTGGGTATTTAAAACCATCAGCTCAGGAGAGCATTAAGACAACAATGATACTGACAGGCCGTCTACAGCTAGTCGCACCGCTGCTGGCGTACAGCCAGCGGGTACGCACGTCATTACGTCATCGCTCTGGCGGTACCAACCGTCGAATTCTAGAAATATTGGTGCCATAGCAACAGAATGTTGTAACTTTCGAAGAAACATTTCAAGTAACGTTACAATTAAAGTAGTTCATGTTTTTGGATAATATTTATTTCCTCTTTTTTTGATAATTCAAAATAAACTCACGTATACTTTATTTAATACACATATCATTTCAATATAACTTTAAAATTATGTACTTAGTGTAATTGTTATAAACTCCAAAAAAAGATAAATTTTAACGTATTAAGTATACAAAATTTTACAAAAATTAACGAAACGAGATGAGGACGATATTATATTATTTTCATTTCAAGGTAGCATTCGTACATTTTTGGCGCATACAATTGTTTCATTTGAAGGTACGTTGGGTATACACTCGTATAATATAAGGGAACTGATACTTGTAGCAAAACATTTTAAATGAAATGAATGAATTAATTGCTTTTTAAATTGTGTTTACATGGTTATTAGCTGGTGAATATATTAGTACTAGTTTTGAACAGAACTTTGACAACTTTGCTGATTGGCGGAAAGATATTGACGAATGGCATTAAGTCCGCCCTTTATACCCTTTAAGTTAAGGTGTTACGTGTAAGTTTTTAAATAAATAAATAAATAAATTCGCAGTAAACTATGACTTTCCAGGAAACTACTAAAATAAAACGCAACTGACATGAGGACGGTACTAACACTACTTCATACTTATATTGAATCTACCCCTAGTAAATAAAATTGACTTGATTGGCCTTCTACTAAAAGCGTTAAGATTTTTTGATAAGAAAAATGTACTTGGTGATTAATATAGACAATTTAGTAGTTTCTTTTTCCACAACTGATCAATAAATTTTTAATGTTTAGTAAAAAAAAAACAGGATAGGTGTGATTTTTTTTAAAGGCAGAATATTTAAATACAAAAATGCATGCATGATAAGAATATAACTTCTAAAATCTTAAGCTAAATAGAAGCTGAGCTTCTCAACTGTGCCAAGAATGGAGACTTCAGTACACTAAGGGATAATACAGTCTTTCAGTACCTCTCTACTTCACAAACTAGCTGGTAATATTTTAAAATGTTTGAAAGAAAGAGCAGATTAAAAGCTGGGCGCTTATCTTAAATTTCAAATGAACTGACAGATCTATCAACACAAGCGCTTCTGAAATTATTTTATACGTGGTAGAGATATGCCGGAAACCAAACGGAATACCAACATAAATTACTAATTTAATGTTGCTGTGTTACATATATTGAGTGCAGAGAACCGGATACCCTACTTACTGGATACGAGGTATTCCATGTTAGTCCACAGGGGTGACAACGTATTTGTAAGTTGAATCTTGAGGGTAAAATTTGAATCTTATTCTTGAGGGTAAATGTAAATGTTTATGGGCCAAAGTATCCACTTACCATCAGGTGGACTGTATGCTCGTTTATAAAAAAAAAAAAAAAAACTATTTATAAAATGATTTACCACGTGCCCGACGGCAAAATTTTTGTTAATATTTTAGTGCCTCCATTTTTAAACAAGACTTGTTGCAAAATGAATCTATTCGCAAACAAGTCACGTCTGAATTCAAGCAACACAGCTACGCTCCACATACCAGGACTGCGTTACCATTTGCTGTAGTTAAGGAATAGTTTATAATAAATAAATTAAAAAATTAAAAAAGCCTACGAAACAAAAAGAAAATATCAAACGCCTGAGCAGGTTTTCGTGAAGCATAGCTTAGAACACTTTCGAATAAGACACCTTTGCTAATCCGCGCGGATCCCTAGTCACCAATTAAAAGCGAGTCTTTATTCTAAAGCTACTGGTTGTTAAATTTGCAGTTTATTTTACTGTTATTTTAAAACCAAATTGGTTTCAATCAACGGTTCTAAATTTACATGTATGTTACAGTTTATGCGACCAATATCAAGACTAGACTCATTTAGTATATATGCGTATGAAAAAAGTAATGTTATTATTTGTTAAATATGTTGGCATTTAATAGGGGAACGCATCAAGGCGCAATTAAAGCCGCGTTTCCACTGAGGCGTAACGGATCTGTAAACTCGTGTGTTTTAATAACCATTCTAAGCCAGTGTCTAACTACTATCTTATCTAAACGGTGATGTAGTTCAAGATTGTGTAGCGTACTGACTTCGCTTAGCAAAAAACTATTCTCTCTTGCCTTGAAGATTTTTTCCATTAAAACTGTACGGGGAAGCTGAGCTCTGTTGCGGACTCTTTTTACTATTGCTTGAATTGGCATAATATTATAAGACCACAACTCTTCCTGGATTTGTACATTCAAAGGCCTCGCTCGCTAAGCCTTTACCAACCAGAGCTGTGCTGTAGCTTTTTTATTGCGCACCGATTAGCTGTCTCGCATAGCTCTGGTGGGAACGCAGCCTAAGTCTGCAGATGCTAGTAGCCAATGTCAAGGCGATTTCTCACTTATGCCGCGGTATAATTAGATCGATGCGTATGTAAACAGCTGTTTTTAATATCGTCTCGCTTGTAAAATTGTTTATAGATGTAGTTTATATTATATTTTAAATTTTTAGCCGATTATTATTTTTTGTTGGATGAAAATCAGGTGCTGTTTTATCATTGTGTATTTACTGTATACTACCAATATTTTGTATATGTCAATCGGTATTCAACAATTATAAAGTGTGCACAAAAATCGCCGCTCTACGTCATTTGATTTACATTTTGATGATCATTTTCCTTTATAATATACGAAGCGAATTTAGAAGGTTGATTATTTTATGTTAATCTTAGAATAATGATATACAAATGTATGATTCTACTAGATACCATAATTAAAATGTTATCATTAATTTTCTAAACGATAATAGCATTTTTAGTAATAGCCTAGTAAAGATTGTGTTACTTTTGTAATGTCAGTAATGACTGATTATGCATATCATTGCCTAAAGATTAAAGTTATTTTGGTCTGTCTGTGATACTCATTGCTTATGGGCTCTAACTCTTATTGTTTTAAATCTTTACTTATTGTTACATCATAATATAATCTCCTTAAAATATGAGAAATAGCGCATCTGTAGAATTTTTTAATATGTCTCGAATACACAACAATTCATCTCAATAATTGCATTATTGAATATTAGCAAGAAATATTTTCATCTAATACAAAATAGATATTATGTATCCTGTGTGGTATTAAACGAAGAACCTGAATTAAAACAAACTTGTTGTAAACACTTATAATAAATGATTCAAAATGATTTGAAGCACCTGTTACAGTTTGAGTTTCTTACTAGAATCGTAATTAAGATTGATACTGTCTGCGTGTAGACGATTACACATCCTTTATACTTTTGAGCATTAAGGTTAGTTTATAAATCCGTCTGCTTAATTACTTATTATCGTTTTAACTGTCCCCATTGTAGTACCCACAAATTAATAAGAATCTTCCGAATTCATATAATTTTCTGCGAATCATTTATATTATCGGTAGATTAGTGAATGCCTACTTTATGCAAAACGTAATGCAACTAAATGTGTATTTTATTCTAAGAAGTTTTTTCAGGGACCAATTGGTCCATAGAAATATTTTTTAGAAATATGTATTAGCAATCTTCGTGTATTTTGATCAGCACGGATGGGTCAGCTCGACCGGGGTAGGACCACTCTCTCACAGAATACCAACGTAAAATAGCAGCTCCATGCTTCTGTGTTTCGTATGGTGAGTCTAGAGAACCGGAGACCCTTTTTACTGAAAACGAGGCATTTCATCTTGGTCCTTATGGGTGACCACGCATTTGCATTTTGTTTCTTAATCGAGGATAAATGTAGATTTCTATGGCCACAGAATCCACTTACCATCAGATAGACTGTGTGCTCTTTTGTCACCCTATTCTATAAAAAAACACAGAAATATTTAGCAACAACCAAGTGAGCGAAATATATCAAGACAACATTCTGTAGATGTTACGTGTGTGTATTGGTGGCGTATTCTTGAAGAATGCTCTTTGTGTAGTAACGGACTAACAAATACTGATGATGACACTTTTGCGTTTCTTTTCTGTTAGCGCCCAGAACTGTTGTTATCAACAACAAATGTTCTTGAAAGAAACTGTTAAGAACCTAAGGCTACTGAAATTCATATTTTTGTATTTATTGAAAGTGATCAGTTTAGTGAAATGACGATTTAATTTTTTTAAATTACACGAAAACAGTAGAAAATTTTATTGGGTTAGAGACCATGTTGCAACATTCCAGTAATTAAAACATTGGCTTATACCCATATAGTTAAATTACTAAAACAAGACTGTCTAGAATTATCTAAAAAAAGGTAATATCTATTATTAATGTTCAGCTTTCAATGATTTATGGATTGGTTAGAGTACGAGTTAAGCTTTCATTTTTAATGATATTTGAGTGCAACGAGATAAGAATGCACCTGATGGTAAGTAGATACTGCAGCTTATTATATATTATAGCTTCAACCAACTTCAAACTAAAAAGGCCACATTTGCGTTGTAATCTCTGAGGCACATGAGTAGATACACTCACACGTGTGCTCTGAGTACTAAGATAAAATACAATACTGAAATGAGAAAGGCAGAGAAAGTGCTCTACCACCTTTCAAATCATTTCTTTATCAAAACACATTTAAAAGTGTGCTCAAAAAACTTTAAGAAACGTAACGACGTAAATGAAAGCTTTCGCTTACGAAAATGTAGTAAAGGTGAACCGTATTCATACGTGTCATAGGTACCTACATCTGATATTGAAAACTAAACTTAAATAATTTATTGATTACTGCACATTTCAAGGGGGTGTTAAATGAGTTTTAGTATGATAACGAGATACTGATAGCGTCGATAGTGTGGCTAATTAGTATTTCACAAGGGGACAAAATACACGAAATATTCCATTAGCGAAGTAGATTAATCGTAACACTTGTGAAGCCGGTACGGGGCGGCGTCCTAGCCAAGGGCCCACTGCACCGAATTAAATGACAGTTAGGCACGCGATGTCGTTGCAGATTCAGTAGCTACTGTTTTTGTTGTTTATATTATACGGCTTTAATTCATTTCACCAAATGCTAACAATTACATTCAGAACATCCTTCTTACATTTAACATACTGAAAAGTCGTTGAATATTATTACCAATATTTTAAACGCAATACACGTATTTTTAGTTTGCGGCAACTTTCAAAATAATTAATGATATTTACAGATATTCGTTCGATAGTTATAGTAATCATAGAAAGGTTAGCAACCTCGCTAATTTTGTCTTGTCATTGTCCAATATAAAGATTTTTCAAGCCCTTAGAATGCTGCTAGAATAGTCCCGATTTTGAAGCCTCAGGGAACATCCCTTGACCCAAAGATTTTTACGCTATCAGACGCAAAATGGTGGTATCTCTATCGAGTAGAGTTCGGTACGATCACTATGGTCAGTAGACCGTACTGACATTTGCATGGATTATCCTATTCTTAAATTCTGATTCAAGAAATTGTACTGAAGTGACGTTTTATTTTCTGTCTTAGGCGTACATTACACGCTCATGCAGGCTGTCAGTTTTACAACAATCACGGTTGTGATTGACGAATAACCTACCGTGTAATGAAGTGATTGACGCCTGCATGAGCGCGTAATATGCGCTTATCAGTCACTATCCGTTTTTATCAATCATGATTGATGTAATTGATTGACGCCTGCATGAGCGTGTAATGTACGCCTAAGAGTATGTCTAGGTAGTTACCACTCTCTTGCCTATGTGTGTCGTCAAGATGCAATCCTTGCACTGCTGTGTTCTAGTCTAAAAGTTATGAAGAGCCAGTGTTATTACAGGCATTGTGGTATTGTGTACGTGGTAGTCACGCTGCAGCTAGATTGTGGTTGTAGCACGAAAGAGTTGGCTCAACCGCGGAAGGATCACGCTCTCACAAAATACTAGCGTAAAATAGCAGCTTAATGCTGCTGTGTTTCGTATGGTGAGTACAGAGAACCGGAGACCCGTTTTACTGGAATCGATCGAATCGATCTTAGTCCTCAGGGTTGACAACGCATCTGCATTTTGATTCTTAATCGATGTTAAATATAAGATGTCTATGGGCCATATCATCCACTTAACATCAGGTGGACTGTGTGCTTGTTTGTCACCCTAATTATATTTAAAAATCTATCGTAAAATTAAGAGGTGACTACGCATCTGTAGCTTCTTTCTATCTTTGTTTGAGGTTGGTTGGAGGTGTCCATATTCTTAGGCTAGAGTGGCCACTAGCAATCAGATTGGTCGTAGATAAGTTGGTTTGTCACTTATATTTGAATACAATAAGGGTGGCAAACGAGTCCACAGTTCACGTGTGATGTGATAGAGATCTACTTACCATCAGATGAAACAACGCTCTGCATTTTGCACAGCATTGCAAGGAATAAGATGGAATGCCTCGTTTCTAGTAAAAAGGGTCTCCGGATCTCTACACTCACCATACGAAACTAAACAACATTGAGCTGCTATTTCACGCTGGTATTCAATGAGAGTTTGCTTTAATTAATTTACAAGGATATGAAATTATAAAACCAATTTTAATCTTTTACCATTTTCGATCTGAGTGCTTTGCATACTTATTGCACATTTACTAATAAAGTGCCAAAAGAAAATTGAAGAGTCTATCATAAGCTTGTATTGTTGTGTGTGGCGATTGAATGGTGGTGGTCTATAAACATATATGTAATTCTTTTGTCCGTGTGTATGTGACTGAACTCCTCCGAAACAGCTGGACTGATATTGATGAAATTTTGTGTGTGTGATTAAATTTTGATTTTATTCGAGAATGATTTAGATTCGCAATTAGACACAGTAGTACAGGCGCTGTTGTCGAGTTCCAGAAATTAACCATGCAAAGCCGTGGCGGATCGCTAGCATCAATATTTTTTTATAGAAAAAGGGCCAAAAGAGCATACGGTTCTCCTGATGTTAAGTGACTACCGCCACCCATGAACAACTGCAACACCAGGGGAATTACAAGTACGTTGCCGGCCTTTTAGAAAGGAGTGAGCTCTTTTCTTGAACGTTCCTAGCTCGTATCGGTCTGGAAAAATCGCCGGTGGTAAACTATTCCACAGAGAGGTCGTCTAAAAACTCCTTGTGAAACGTACAGTGATGGACCGCCAAGCATCCAGATGGTGTGGATGGTATCGGGAGGTTTGCCGCGTAATGCGTTCATGAAATTTGGCGGCTGGGATTAATCCGAACAATTTCTCAGAGCACTCCCCGTGATAGATGCGATAAAATACGCAAAGATATGCAACAATTCTTCGCAGCGCCAGTGAATCAAGCCATTTCGGAAAGCACTCGGTCGTCGACGATTCGAGTCGCTCTGCGCTGGATGCGGTCAAGTGGAAGGAGCTGGTACTGGGGAGCCCCAGCCCAGAGATGGGAACAGTATTCCACGTGCGGCCGTACCTGCGCCTTGTAAAATAGCAGGCGGTGTGCCGGCATGAAATACTGTCCCGCTCTGCTGAGCATGCCAAGCTTTTTAGAGGCCAATTTGACCTTTTCTTCCAAGTGACCACGAAACTGCACGTCACTCGATATGTCAACGCCGAGCATTCCGATACTGGCTGAGATAACAAGGGGAGTGCCTTGAAACTGCGGAGATACGATAAAGGGGTTCTTTTTAGCGGTTAACGCGCAAACTTGGGTCTTCTGAGGGTTAAACTGAACTAGATTTAGTCGCCCCAATCTTAGACTCTGTTCAGTAAAGACTCGACTTCAGACACAAGTTTGTCCCGGTACTCGGAGACGTTTTCCCGAGAAATATTGGCACGGCCGGTGTACAGAGCATCACCAGTGCTGTCATCCGCATAGCCATGAATGTTACCGGTTTGCAACATCATCAGCACGTAGCCTTGTGGAACGCCAGCATTAATAGGCTTGTAATCGGAGCATGCACCGTCTACAACGACCTTGATGCTCCGATCTGCAAAAAGCTAGTGATCCAACCGCACAATATCTCGGGAAGCCCATAAGAAGGAAGCTTCGAAAGAAGCGCTTTGTGCCAAACTCGATGGAAGGCCTTCGCAATGTCCAAACTAACGGCCAACGCCCCCTTGGACTCTACTGCCTTCGCCCATCGGTGAGTCAGGTAAACTAAAAGATCACCAGTTAATCAACCCCGACGAAAACCGTATTGGCGGTCACTAATCAGCTGGTGATCCTCAAGGTGCCGCATCAGCTGGCAGTTTATAATAGATTCCATTATTTTGGAGAACAACGAGGTGATGGCTATAGGCCTGTAGTTTAACGGATCTCAGCGGTCGCCTTTTTTAGGGATCGGGTGGACGAAAGCCGTCTTCAATGATTTTGACAACACTGAAGCGCACGTCCTTAGCACAATTGGGGGGATTCCGTTAGGCTCACTCGACTTGTGGATGTCCAAGGAGAGGAGTGCTTTACGAACCGAGTGCTGTGTGACACGCACATCCGGCATGGAGTACTCACACCGCGGGATGGTCCACGGCGTGCTTCCCCGTCATCGAGTGTCGAGTTAGACGCAAAAAATGAGCCTAGCAGATCGGCTTTCTCCTTTGCGGCATGAGCCAGTGAGTCGTCCTCCCTGTGCAAAGATTGGATAGATAGCTGACAGATATTCCCTTGAACAGGCATGACGGGAAATCAGAATGTACGGGTTCCAGAAGGAAGGCGAACTACTCTCTCGCCAATTCTGCCTATGTGCTCTGACTTTGCCTTGGCAATGAATCTTTTGAAGGACCTGGAGGCAGAATTATACTTCTTTTTTAAGACGTATCCATTATCCGTACATCAGCGATAGAATCAGCAACAACGTTGGGGTCGTCCATCGAGAAGCAAACCCGCCCCCAAAGGTAGGATGCAAAGAAAGGCTGCATCCTATCCCAATCGTCTGACTTATAGTGCCAAACACGGCGGCAGCCTGCAGAATGCAACCGCGATTTCAGCGTGAGTGGCACCAGACTCCGGACAAGACAATGATCTGAGGAGCCAAGAGGGTCATCGACGAAGACCTGATATCTGTCCGGATGAGAGGTTAGCAGAAAGTCCAACAGGGAAGGTGCATGAACCTCCACATCAGGAATCCGTGTAGGCGAAGTGACCAGTTATGTCATACCATATGTCAAAGCAAAATTATTAACAGATCTCCCGCATGATCAGTTAAACGTGAACCAAGCCATTCGGCGTGGTGGGCGTCAAAATCTACAAGGATCGCGATCTCTGCGGAGGGGTCTACTGTAGCAACGAATCTGTAGCTATTTGGACGTGGTCAAAGAGTCTGTCTGTTTCGGCATTACCGCTATGGGACCTATAGAGGCACCCGTAGACGTGCGGATGGTCGTTGCTGTCTACGCGTAGCCAAAGGATGGACAGGTCTGAACCTTCAAGAATCCCGAAGCGTCGAGAACAGATGTCCTCTCTTACGTATATGCAAACTACAGCCCGAGACACAAAGGAGTGTTCCAGTTTGTACCCCAGGTAGGAAAGATACGGAGCATCAGCCGGAGAGTACACCTGCGTCTCGGTCAGAAAGAGCAGAGCTGACATCGCCGTCTCTTTATTAGGCCTCCAGCCACCTGCACTCACTAGACTAAATGCGGAAGCTGCACTACCGCTTCACGCCAGTATTACGTGAGGTCGTGGTACCGACCCGGTTCGAGCTGGTCCATACGTGCAACATCTAAGCTGCCGCGTGGCTCTACCACTGTTCATCATCATCATCATTATTACAGCCCTTCACAAGTCCACTGCTGAACATAGTCCTCCCCCAAGTAATGCCACAAAGCACGGTCCTGAGCCACCTGCATCCATCGACTTCCTGCATATCTTACCAGGTCGTCACTCCATCTAGTGGGGGGTCGCCCTACACTACGCCTACCGGTACGAGGCTGCCACTCAAGAACCTTTCTTCCCCATCGGTTATCGATTCTTCGAGCTATATGGCCGGCCCATTGCCACTTCAGCTTACTAATCCGTTGGGCTATGTCGGTCACTCTGGTTTTACTGCGGAAATCCTCATTTCTGAGTCTATCACGCAGAGAAACTCCGAGCATAGCCCTCTCCATAGCTCGCTGAGCGACCTTGAGCGTCCTCATACGGCCAGCAGTGAAGGACCACGTCTCAGATCCGTAAGTCATCACTGGCGACACGCACTGGTTGCACAATCTAGTTTTTAGAGATTGAGGTATACCTGACGAGAATATATATATATATATATATATATATATATATATATATCTATATATATATATATATATATATATATATATATATATATATATATATATATCTATATATATATATATATATATATATATATATATATATATATATATATATATATATATATATATATATATATATATATATATATATATATATATATATATATATGTCGTAATTTCCCGAACGCTGCCCAGCCGAGTTGAATCCGTCGATTGACCTCTCGGTCGAAGTTGGACTTACCTAGTCGGACTATTTGTCCCAGGTAAACGTACTCGTCAACAACTTCGAGCATAGTGCTCCCAACAACTACCGGCATAGGTGTGACATGGACATTGAACATGATCTTTGTTTTGTCCATGTTCATCTTAAGACCTATCCGTTGGGAGGCACTATTGAGGTCATTGAGCATAGTGCTTAAGTCCTCCAGCGATTCTGCCATAAGGACTATATCGTCGGCAAATCGAAGGTGAGTGATGTACTCGCCATTGATGTCAATACCGTATCCTTTCCTTCCGTAGCTTGAAAACGTCTTCCAATGCAGCGGTGAAGAGTTTCGGGGATATAACGTCACCCTGTCTTACACCTCTCTGCAGTTGGATAGGTTTCGAGCTCTGGTTCTGTACTCGGATAGCCATCGTAGCCCTACTGTACAAACACTTCAGCACTTCGATATACCGACAGTCAACTTGGCACCGCTGAAGGGACTGTAGCACCGCCCAAATTTCGACGGAATCAAAGGCTTTCTCATAGTCCACATACGCCAGGCAAAGTGGCAGATTGTACTCTTCAGTCTTCTGTACAATCTGCCGCAGGGTATGTACGTGGTCTATGGTACTGAAGCCTTTTCGGAAACCGGCTTGTTCGGGAGGCTGGAAGTCGTCGAGTCTGCGTGCGAGACGATTCGTAATGACTCTCGAAAACAGCACGTAGACGCGGCTCAGAAGGGAAATCGGTCTGTAGTTCTTTAAGAGAGCGTTGTCGCCTTTCTTAAAGAACAAGACCACCGCACTTCTGCTCCACGCCTCTGGAGTAGTGCCACCATGGAGGACGGAATTGAAGAGCTTCTGAAGGACTTCAAGTACCGGTGTTCCACCCGCTTACGGCCTCGACCTCCGATAATCCTATAATATTCCAGCGCAACTTGTCTATCTCTTCTTCCAGCTCCAGGATCTTCTCGTCAGTCCTCAGAGTGCGTGCGTTAAATGTTGCCAGGTCGAGTCGTCGTAGGTGGCAACCGAACCTCCACCGGAGATTCTTAGCACCCCCTGCCCCGCCGTTACCATGGTCGCCACCGTAGCCAGGAATAGCGGGGCCGCCGGGGACTGGGGGCCGTATATTTGTGTAATTGTTCATGGGGGTATATTGCCATAGTTGCCACGCTTGGCGAGCGGGTTGGCAACCACAGTTTTTTTTGTCGTACAGTTGCTGTTATCAGGAAGATGCTGCTGCCCATCTCCTGCCTGTTTCCCTCTGTCGCCTTTTACGACACCCACGGGAAGATATGGGGTAGTGGATATTCTTAACCGCCACTACACGGCGTACTACTACTACTACCACTGTTAGATCAATTTAAAAAAGGTCATCATTTTATATTCAAATACAAATACAATCCAAAAAAATAATAAACCCTCTTTTTTCCTTCTTCTGTTTCTTTGCTGGATATTAGTAGTAGTAGTCTTTTAAAAAAATATTTTTTTTTTCGTATCGTATCATAATCGTATGAAAATAATAAGTACTATTTGTAGAAAATTACACTATACGGTACCAGTTACGACAATTTCCTTATAAAATTATTCTGCAAAGTTAAAATTAAGGTCGAAATCCAACGCCTACGATAGAATGTTAATAATGCCATAGATCAAAAAAAAGGGGCAATCAAGAAACACGGCATAAAGATATTTCACCCGAATAACTAAGTCTTCTTTATCACGCAAAAAATACGTTTTAGATGGAATACTGCCATTTTATAATTGACTAGCGATTCGCCCGGCTTCGCACGGGTGATTTCTGGACCTCGAAAACAGCGCCACCTACTGTGTCCAATTTTGAATCGTTTATATCATCCAGTGACGTACTCAAACACACACAAACATTTCATCGATATCCGTCGAGCTGTTTTTGAGTTTTAGTGAGACTAAAGGACAGCGATTGATTTTTTGTATATAAAAAGATATTGTAATCGAACTAGTATGAAATCCAACGGACGTTTATTTTTTCAAGATAACATGTAACAAGCTCCATAGCTCGCTGAGCGACCTTGAGTTTCCTAACACGGCCAGCTATGATTTACCACGTCTCAGATCCAAAAATCATTACTGGCAACACGCACTCGTACAATTTCGTTTTAAATTTTGTTGTATACTTACGAGAAGATGTGTCTTAATTTTCCGGACGCTGCCCAGCCAGCTTAGTTGAATCTGTCGATTGACCGTCGAAGCTGAACTTACTTAGTCGGACTATTTCTACCAGGTAAACGTACTCATGGAGCCGTGGTAGCTCAGATGGTTAGCGCTCACTGTAAATTTCACAGTACGCTAGCAAACCGGATTCGATCCCCGCCGGCACCAATGACATTGTTAATTGCAATTATAAGTCCTGATTTACCACGTGCTCGGAGGTGAAGGAAAACATCGTGAGGAAACCTGCATGTCTGAGAAACAAGAAAAAAAATATTTCGAAGACATGTGAAGTTCGCCAACACGCATTGGGGCAGCGCGGCGGACACTTCCTTGCCCTAACCTAAAACCCTCTCAGAAATGAGGGGAGGCCTGTGCTAAGCAGTGGGACGTATATAGGCTGTAACTTTACTTTACTTTTACTTTAGATATTACATATGAAATATATACATATTTTTTGTTTAAAAGGTCAACGCTGAAATAAATGATTCATTGGAATCTTGACATAAAATAATTTAAAATGAAGTTCGATAGTTACGATTGGACAAACGTCCAATAGTAACTATCAAACTTCTTCGCTAACACATCTGTGGTAGCAAATAAATTTATAAAAAACGATTGAAAATGTACATTAAAAGTGACGAAATTATACAGGATATCAAATTACGTCTACACAATAATGAAATTAGTGTTGGTAATTACCTGGACATATTGCAGAATTTATAAATTACGAAATAATATTATTTCAAACGAGGAAGTTAAATTTGATTTAAACGCGATACGTAATGCGTGGACTTTATAGGATGTCACGGTAAGGGTAACAGCAACACGTAAAAAGTTTTTTGATAAGGTTTGTGGTTATTAAATATTAATTTTTTACGTGGTAGAGCCATGCTGCAGTTATATTAGTAGTACAGTTGTAGCACAAATGGGTCGGCTCAACCGGGGAAGGACCACGCTCTCACAGAATACCAGCGTCAAATAGTAGCTTAATGCTGCTGTGTTTCGTATGGTGAGTGTAGAGAACCGGAGACCCTTTTTACAGGAAACGAGGCATTCCATCTAAGTCCTCACGGGTGACAACGCATCTGCATTTTGATTCGTAATCGAGGATAGATGTAGATGTCTATGGGCCACAGCAACCACTTACCATCAGCTGTTCTGGTGCTCGTTTGTCACCCTATCCTATAAAAAAATTGGTAATTAAAGTATGTGTTGAACTGTAGTTGGGGTGAAAACTCGGAAAAACAAGTAAATTTTTCTACCCCGTCTGTGGTAGATAATCGGAACCGTTTCCGAGTATTCACCCTATGGTGGAACTTTGGTGTGGATAAACGGAATAAATCTTTTTATAGCACTTATCCCACCATCAGATTACGATGAAACTATAGTAAGTTGCGCGCGTGTTTACAAAGCATGCTGAGCAGCTACCAGCTAGTTTGAAATAAACACATGAGAGAGTAATACTTTTTAAATTTTATGTTACATGTAACATTCAGTTACATCCATCGTACTCTCATATATCTCCTTCATACATTTCTTCTTGTAAATGAAATTGAAGTTTACGTCTGTAATATTAAAAAAAAACTACTTTCTATTAAGTTAAGGGGTGGTTAGACAATAACAACCATTAAAAAAATGTCAGTCTGGCTGAACTGTTTGTAATGAAACTTAACAAACACAAAGATAGCAATACCGAAAAGGATCTAGACCATAATTTATCCAATAAACATATTTTTTTAATCGAAAAATCGATAAAATAATTGATCTTTAATTACATTCACTTAATTCGAAAATAACGCCACATTAAGAGATCCTATCCAAACAAAGCCGGGGTGGGTCGCTAATATACCAATAACTTTTTGATTTCAAATGACAGAACATGACCTTAGTCTTTCACAAATAGGTACAAAACCACAGAATACATAATAGTACTACGTAACAAAACGTACAATACCAATATTAGCCAATTCAAATTCGCTAGGCCAATTTACTGTATAAAACGACTAAAGGAATCGTTCACGAATATAAAATCGATAATTAACGTGAACTTAGGAATCACTCGGTACACAATGAACGCGTTGTTCCTATTTCTATTATATTTTTGTTAATGGCACTAGATATGATTGCTGATTATACTCGATTCCTATATTCAAGAAACGTTTCGTTTTTTGGTACGGACTACTTTATAATATTTAAAGTACTTACAATACATAAAGTACATGGTTTTACTAAAAACTTGTTAAGCAAGGTGACTTAAAATAAAACAATAAGTTTTTGAACCAGTATTTTGTTATAGAGGTTTTTTGTTCACTTTATCCAATTTAGAACGGATATTAATAGGAAACGAATCGTTTTTTTAAATATAGTAACCTATATTGTGTGATCACAGATCTTCTATCATCGTTAAAATGAAAAAGGTATAAGAGAGATATGTCAGGTTGTATTTCTAAAAATTGTTCAGTATATATTTTGTTTCATGTTTTTCTTCATCGCCGAACACGTTGTAAATTAGTATTTAGTAGTTCCGGAATCGGCGATGAAATAAACTGCTGTTTAGCTATGGTTTTAATCCTTAGCTATATATAGATAAGGAGATTTATTATCTTCATTATCTTGTTAGAGCCACACTGCAGCTATACTATAGTTGTAGCACGAATGGGTCGGTTCGACCGGGGCAGGACCACGCTCTCATAGAATACCAGCGTAAAATAGCAGTAATGTTGCTATGTTTCGTATTGTGAGTGTAGAGAACCGGAGACCCTTTCTACTGGATTCGAGGCATTCCATCTTATTCCACAGGGATAATGACGTATTTGCATTTTGATCCTCAATGAGGGCTCATCCACGGCTTTTTCTGCCACCAGAGCGGCGCCACTTAAAATGAGGTGTAATATTTGACAGATTTCATAGCGGGGAAGTTAATTTGTTCGAAAATTGTAAGGGCTAATGTTTTTTTTTCTGTACCATTAGTTATATTTTGTATTAATTAAATTAAAAATAAACAAACCAAACCATAGATATTCATTAAAATAGAAAATAAAAAAAAAATTGTTAAAAATGTGTAAACAATCCAAGAACAAACAACAGAGGCATTGTTTTGTGTATTAATATAATATACTATAATATATAATATAATATAATATACTATATAAATACCTTTTTTTCTGCGGGTTGCAGGACGGGGTATTTATTAAAACCGACGTAAGTCGTGAAGGTTTCTTAATAATAATATACTAGAGACTGATAAACTTTTATTAAAAACTAAATTATTAATAAAATGACATTGTGTAACAAAAACCTTCACCTCAATGTCAACTAGTGACATCTGGTGAGCGTAAGATTATTTTCCCTCATCGAGGATAAATGTGGATGTCTATGGGCCACAGCATTCTATTACCATCAGGTAGACTGTTCGCTCGTTTGCCAACTAATGCTATTTAAAAAAACGAACATTTAGTTCTGATCATGATCGCCGCCGTTTTTGAATATCCGCAGCACGAGAAAAACTGCAAGTGGATTCCCAGACAATTTAAGGTATACAGATACATGTTTATGCTTAATATGAAATTCAGATGGTGGTCGTATGGTCAGAATATTACTAGAAGAACGCACAGTGGTTGATTGTCAACCGTAGAATAATGTGTATGGAATTTAGAATAATAAAATTGTTTACAATGGATGCTGGTAGTTTTATAAGAATACGGTACGGTTACGGGACAGACACTTTGACAAAACTTTTAAAAATGGTTAATAGAAGTCAGTTATTTCTATATTACGAGCCAGGCTCTTTTCCAGCTGCACATCAATGAACTACTTCTACCAGGTATTGTTGGGTATGCAGATGACAGCATAGTCACAGATAGATTTTCGTTCAGTGCAAAAGGCGGAGGGGCAGCAATGTGTTCATTTAGAGAGGCCATAGTGTGGCGGATAAATACGACCTTAAGTCTAGTCTCCAAATAAGCTGACGACAGTCTGGTCACTTTCAACGCCGGCAAAACGCAGGCATGCCTGTTCTCCGAAAAACGAAGTCCTTTATTTCCTATTATTTATTTATGTTTTTATTTCCTATTACGTATTTATTTCCTTTATGTCCTATATTTTAAACTATGGCGCTAACTTTGAGTCGAAAACACAAACTACGGTCAAAAACTGGGTATTCTAAACAAAGTGAAGCGATACTTCAAGCCTGGTCAGGTTCTAAATTTATACAAAAGTCACCTTCGTGATGGCTTAGCAAAATATCAACTTGCCGCACTCGAATCAGTGGAACGCAGAGCCAAGAGTCTTATCGGCGACAAGAAGCAGCTGGAAACTTAGCTTCACAGCTTAGTTCAACGCCTCCAAGTTGCTTGCTTTTCGGTCTTCTACAGATTGCTTTGGAGAGTGTGCCTATGAGATTCATAAGCTCATACCGCCATCTCCATTCGCCTCTTGGAATGCCATGTTACCATCTACACTTGGTTGATATAATATTTGCATTAGACGCTATAAGCCATCTTTTATAATGCGCACAGCCAAGGAGTGGAACGCTCTGCTGGCGTCTCTTCTTCCGAGTATCTATTACCTGAATCTCTTCAAGGTGCGTATTAACAGACTTTTCCTGGGCAAACTCGCTCTATCGAAGACCTTAAAGTGGATAATGCAGTATTTTTTTTATATCAAACTTATAATTAGCAGAAACTCCAGCTATAAATATTGTTAATCCAGATAATAATAAAAATAATAATATATTAAATCGAATTAATAAATAAACTCCAGCAGTTACTGATGTAGAAGAATGAATTTCCCCCGGGCCTCATGAAGGTCAAAAGTGAGCCTACTTTTAATTTAAAAAAGACTTAAATTTTATTTATATGTGCAAAGATACAAGCATATAAATAAGAGTCTATGTGATTGTGTATACAAGTTGTTTGTACAAGTGTTTGATTATAATTTTCGCTCAGTTACAAATTATAATTTTAATTTGATGAGTGTTTCGCTGCTATATTTTTAAATAAAACTAAACGTACGTTCTGGAAAAAAATTAAATGGGGAAAGAGAAACAGAAGATTGCTTTTCTAGCAAGGACGTTTAGCGTTTGTATATTATGTCAAAATAATTATTATAACGAGTGATGTATTTTATTGCTTCCCGGTCGCTGTTCATAAAATTGCGTGCATATAACACGCAAGCGCCGTCTGACATGAGACAAATATTTAATCAGTATAATTAGATGTCTGAAAATTTTAACGCAGATAAAGTTTTACAGAATCGTAAAAAACACCTAGTCAGGCTTTTATAAGCAAATGTAAGCTTTGGGTTATTAATTTACATTTCAATCGAGGCACCGTGCCTAAATATTTTTTGCAAAGTTGTATTCTTTTTACATAATATATTTAATTCAATGAAACTTAAAAATAAGAATATTTAAATAAGGATTTAAATAAGTTGAAATTAAACGCGATAAATAAGGTAAATCAGTTTAATTCGAGGTTACTTATAGCGCTGTTTACTTTATATAAAATGGTTGCGCGGAAAACCATTCGTATTTATTTATATTTGACGGTAGGCTTGCCAAATCGTTTATCCCTTTCCAAACGATATCATTCATACCCTTCTATCGACACATCGGGGTGGTGGGGTGGGAGGGGAAAGAAGATGATTCTAGAATATCACGTGATCATCGCAACCGAAGGAATAAAAGGCACGCGCGACCGACGCGCACTCTCTTCTCGCCGCGCTCGTCGTTGGAACCACACCGCTTCTCTCCCGACGTATCTCTGGGGCCCCAGAGAGTCTACCCAGAGAGTCTACGCAGAGTATCTTCCAGAAGTCGCAGTTATATAGTGCCCAAGCAGCATAGAAGAAACACCCCGGTGAGTGAACATTCCTAATAATAGTTCCTGCTTGACATAATTGTGTTTAATAGTTAATCCGCTCCAATTTTATTTTCTCCTAATCAAGCAGGATTCCTTTCATAGATTTGGCAAATAATAGTTCGTTTTAGGGAAGAGCGAGTGCATTGTACCGCGTGCTATAGTCGCCATTTATGTAAGCGTAGAAGCATTTCGCAGATACAGTCCACTTTAGTTAATATCTCGCGTAATAGGTTCAAGGATCGACCGGGGAATTGGACTTCGGTAGCCTTAGTCTCGTCGCTCCACCATTTTATGGTCACTTCGGCAGGATTTGGACTGGTGTTTTAGTAGTCGTTCAACCATTTTCTGGTCGAATTATTAGATTAATTATTTAGATAATGCACTCTAATTTATGGAATAGACTTAAATAGTGTTCGTTTAAAATTACACTTTGGTTAGTTACTTGCAAATAGAATTAATTCATCACTTTAATAGTACTCGTTTAGTTTAAATTTAAATTTTGGTTAGTTACTCGCAAATAGAATTATTCATTTAAATAGTGTTTGTATTTGGTTTAAATTTAAAGCTTATTAGTCGCTTAAATAATTGAAACAGTGTAATCGCAACCGTTTTGTACGCTTATCCGACAATTTTGATAAAAATATATTGAGTATAGCGAGCGACACGCGTCATTTCGACTCGCTGTAACAGGTGTTCGATTTAATTACGTAATACGGCGTACGACTGTCCATCCTCCAGCGTGGTGCAATTAATTGTGATTAATATAACTTTATTATAATTATTTAAAATGGCAGTTAGTGGAAATGAAATTAAAATTAAAACGCTTAATGCCAAGAGGGACATACTTTTTTCACGTATACAAAGTATTAGTGATCACATAAAGAACATTAATGTAGAAGCAGTGCGGGAAACTTTTTTGAATGAAATTGAAACGGTGGATTCTTTGCGGACGGATTACGAAAGAATATTAGACCAAATTAATCATTTGGTATTACAAATCGACCCGAAATATATAGTGAACTACCAACCGCTTCTAGCATTCGAAGATATATTGTGTCGCGTGAAAAGAACGGCGAAACTCTTACAATCTCCATCTCAAAACGAAGCGAAGCCGGAAATACAAGTACGTCCACGTGACTCAATTAGATTGCCGCCAATAAATATTCCGGTATTCAATGGTGATATTAAGACATGGCCCTTCTTCTTCAGTAGTTTTCAAAACAATATACACAATAACCCATCGTTATCGGACGCTCCAAAATTATATTATTTAATTAGTAAACTTAGTGGCAGGGCACTTTTTACTTTTTTAATTACTTGTTAATATTCGAAACGCTTAAAACTAAATATGAAGATTAGAGAATGTTAGCTTCCGAATATTTGAACCATATATTCGATCTTAAACCTATATCATCTGCGAACATCAACGGCTTAGAGCAGTTTTTAGATAAATTTGTGGCATCGGTGGCTGCGCTTAAGAATTTGAAATTTAATGACCTTATGGACGTGGTGTTTCTCCATATTGCACTAAAGAAATTAGACCTCGACACCGTGCGTGCGTTTGAAATGGAGCATCGTAGCCCGGAGATGCCTTCCTTCCATTCATTAGCATCGTTTGTGCGAGATCAAATAAAGGTGATGCAGCGCTCCCCGAACGTTAAACAGGAGATTAAAAAGTGCGTCGACCGTAGACAGACTCAACCATCTAAATTAGCAGGGTCGTTAACTTACATAACCGCTACGTCGGCACCACTTCAGCATGCCTGTATCATATGTAAAGATAAACACGGTAATTTATACAATTGTGCGACGATTATCGTAAATATTCACCAAACGAACGTTATAAATTAGTAAAAACAAACAACCTAAGTCTGAACTGCTTAAGCGATAAGCATTGAGTTGCAAAATGCAATTCTAGTTCCGTATGTAGCAAGTGCGCCAGGAAACATCACACGCTTTTACATTTTGAAAATAGCAACATATCGGCGTCAAGTAAAGCGGACAAGGAATTCACCCCTACTAAAGTCAACGATTCTAGCGGTCGACCTAGTGATGTCGCTCTGTGCTCATTGGCAAATATGGGAGCAAAACCTCCTTCAACCGTGTTACTGGGTACGGCACGTATTTTGGTTAGGGATTCGCGTGGAAACGAACAAAGCGTCCGTGCACTGCTGGACATCGGAGCCCAAAATAGCTTTATGTACAATGTTGTCAGCGCTTAGGCTTAGTAATAAATAGGTCACTTTCATATCCTGTAGTCAAAGACATCGGAGGTATTAGTAAGGCTACCCAGGGATATATAAATTTAAAATTTTATTCTCGGATAGATCGTAATCTTATCTTTGATATAAATTTACTAGTAGTAGATAGGGTCACTGAACGGCTGCCAACCGTTTCGGTTGACACCTCGGCAATAATTGAATTTAAAAATTTGACTCTAGCAGACGACACTTACGCCGTTCCTGGAAACATAGACATGCTCATTGGAGCATCGCTTTTCCTTCATCTTTTGTTAAACAATAAGGTCATGGGCAACTCCTCGCATACCGCACCTTACGCACTGGAAACCGTATTGGGCTATGTCATCGTTGGCTCCGCCCCCATCATAGATAGTATTTCGGCAACCTCTTATTGTGGTATGGCTGTCAAACCGCTCGAGTCGTTAGTCCGCAAATTTTGGGAGATGGAGGAGGTGAACGTCCCACCCATAGCTAGCTCAGATGACAGATTATGCGAGGAAATTTACGTCCGCACGACCGTTCGTGATCGCGACGGTAGATATAGTGTAGCGCTACCCTTTAAAGGAGATGTTTTATCTCTCGGCGATTCGCGTCAAATGGCGGAAAAACGTTTCTACAGCTTGGAGCGTAGGATGCTCGCTTAACCCTAGTTAAAGGAAGCTTATGACGGCGTCATTAACGAATATATAAGGGAAGGTTAAATATCACTTGTGGCTTCGAAATTGGATAACTACGAAGACACACCGTCGTATTTCATACCACACCACGGGGTCATTAGGGAGGACAAACTTACATCTAAGTTACGTGTAGTGCTCGACGCTAGTGCTAAAACTAGCACTCACCTGTCGCTTAAAGATATCCTCTATAGTGGGCAAAATTTACAGGGCAGTTTATTTAATATAATAGCCAATTTTCGTTTGTTTAGTATAGCACTATCCGCCGATATTCGCCAAATGTTTCTTTGCATTTCATGCATGCAATGCATTGGAATCTACGGTCGCATTCACAGACCCCTATGTCTGTGAATGCGACCGTAGATTCCAACGCATTTTATATCGTTTCAACCCAAAGGAACCTCTAATGGTGTTTGAATTTAACCGCGTTTGTTTTGGTTTAAAGTCGAGCCCATTTCATGCGTTACGCACGGTGAGACAGCTCGCCCACGATGAAGGTCCCTCTTATCCTAAAGCTAAGAGGGCAATTGAAAGTGGATTATATATGGATGATTTTGTGTACTCCACGAGGCCACCCTAAACACCGCCGAGGTTATAAAGCTCATGAAATCGGGTCAATTCGATCTTGTCAAGTGGACTAGTAATTCGCGTCCGGTTTTAGACACAATCCCACTATCACACCGTCTTTCGGCGATAAAGTAATTCGACGATTCTGATACACACAAGGTGCTCGGTCTGTGTTGGTCACCAGAGTCCGACGTGTTTAGCCTTAAGGTAAATCCGCCCGTAGAGAAGTGCACAAAGCGCAAAATACTCACAGCATATAATGACTCGCCGCCTGACAGCATAGTTCGGTTGTGGCAGCGTTTTAGAGAGGAAATTCCTTTACTAAGAGAAATTAAGATACCGCGTCATATAAACGTCGATAGAAATAGCGTCATCACGGTCGCTGGGTTTGCAGACGCCAGCGAGAAGGCTTACGGGGGCGTTGTATATTTCCACGTCCAGAATAATGGTAGAAATTCGATTAGCCTCATTAGTTCTAAGTCAAGAGTCTCCCCCCGTAAGGTTGTCTCTCTGGCGCGCTTAGAGCTTTGCGCAATATTAGTACTCACCAAGCTTATTACCGCAGTTATCAGCGCATGTAGGGATAGAGTTCACATAGAAAGGATATTTGCCTTTTACGACTCCACCGTCGCCTTATGCTGGGTTCATTCTTCACCCCACCGTTGGGATACGTTTGTCGCGAACCGAGTGGCCAAGATCCAAGACGAGTTAGAAACGCGGAACTTTTATCACGTATCCGGTACGGAAAACCCTGCCGATTGTCTATCCCGTGGACTCACCCCGATGCAAATAATGGGCCACCCGCTTTGGTTCCACGGACCTTCATGGGTTCACTTGGATCCCTCGCAATGGCCAATAACCGATTTCGAACCTTCGTCAGTGTCACAACCGCCGGAAGAGAAGAACACGCTCTAGTGGCGAACGTTTCGAACGAGGTTTCTCCAATCATTGCTTTGGTGAACCGCTTGTCCTCTTGGTCGAAATTATTGCGTAGCGTAATTTACGTTTGTCGATTCGCGAAGCTTTTACCGCGACATTCGTATGTCTTAGCGTCCGATTACAACTATGCCGAGTCGCTAGTATTACGTGAACTTCAACGTGCGCATTTCTCTGAAGAAATTACAAGATTACAATCGAATAGACCTTTCAACGCCTTAAGCCATTTTTACAGGATGGGATTGTAATGGTAGGTGGACGCTTGTCCAACTCGCAGTTGAGTTTCGACCAACGGCACCCTATAGTTTTACCGTGTAAAGACCATATCATGAATTTATTAGTCGATTACCATCATAAATTGAATTCGCACGCTGGCCCCGACTTGCTGATGTCGATCTTGCGTCAGAATTATTGGATTCTTTCTGCACGTACTTTAATACGCAATCGGGTGCACAGATGTATAGCTTGCTTTCGGGCACGCCCCAAGCCGTCATTTCCGGAAATGACGGAACTTAGATCTTGTAGAGTAATACAATCAGTAAAGCCCTTTACGCACACCGGATCTGATTTCGGTGGTCCGTTTAAGGTCACGCTCACTCGCAGGCGTGGTGTAAGATCCACAAAGGCTTACGTCTGCATTTTCGTATGTCTAACTACTCGAGCGGTGTATATAGAACTCGTTGGTGATCTAAGCACAGTAGGCTTTATGGGTGCATTTAAAAGATTTCTTTCCCGCCGTGGCCCTGTAAGTAAATTATATTCGGATAACGGTACGAACTACGTCGGTGCAAAACGTAAGAGGGTGGATTGAAAAGTACTCGGCCTAACCAAGAAAATAAACACATACTAAATCAGTAATATTTTTATTTTTCTACATAATCACCATCAAGTTCAATACACTTTTGCCACCTCCCCTTCCAAGCATTTAGACCGTTGAAAAAAAATGATTCTTCCTTAGAGTCAAAATATGCGTCTACAGCTGCTTTGACCTCGTCGTTTGTCGAAAATCTTTGACCTCCCAAGTGCTTTTTAGGTTAGGGAACAGAAAGAAGTCTGATGGTGCCAGATCAGGTGAATACGGCGGATGCGGTAACAGTTCAAAGCCACAGTTGTGAATTTCAGCCATTGACTGTACTGACGTGTGAACACGGGCGTTATCTTGATGAAACAGGACTTTTCTTCTGAGCATTCCTCGACGTTTTTCTTTTATTTCCTCTCGTAAACGACGTAGTAAGGTGCAGTTGTAATCAGAGTTTATAGTCTGACCCCTTTCAAGATAATCAATCATAATCACACCTTTCGAGTCCTTGAATACTGAAGCCATCACCTTATTTGCCGACAAAATCGACTTAGCCTTTTTAGGGGGTGGTGAACCAGGTCTTCTCCACTGTTTTGATTGTTGTTTTGTTTCCGGTGTACAGTAATGAACCCATGTTTCGTCCATAGTAACAAAACGATTCAAAAAATCATCTGCATCGGCTTCAAATAACTCCAAACAGTCGCGTGAAATAGTCAATCGCGTCCTTTTTTGTTCAACTGAAAGCAGTCGCGGAACCCACCTCGCAGACACCTTGTGGAAACCCAACTCGTTGACAATGATGTTTTGAATTCGTTCATAAGAGATGCCTATAATCTCGGCTATCTCTCTAATTTTTAATCCGCGGTCTCCCCTTATTAAATCAAGTACTTTTTTAATATTTTCGTCAGTAGTTGACGTCGAAGGCCTTCCAGAGCGGGGTTCATCTTTCACACTCTCTCTACCACGCTTAAATTCTGCTATCCATTTTTTGACGGATGAATATGACACAGCACAATCGCCTAATGTACTAACCATGTCATCATGGATGGCTTTTGATGATAGCCCCTTCTTATGGAGGTACTTAATGACGGCACGCTGCTCGATTTGCTCCATTCGCGGAAATTATGTCCGATTACTTTGTTAATAAATTTATAAAATCACAACTAATTATCGCACACGTTTCGAACTTCACACAATGAACTAGTCTGAACTGAACTAAATAATGTGGGTAGATTTGATTTTTAGAATTGAATGGATCTGTGTTAGGCCGAGTACTTTTCAATCCACCTAGGTATTTTATCAGAACTGCATGAGCTCTTAGCTAGCAAGTATTATAATTCGGAGTTCGCTCACATTCTAGCCGAGAACCGCATTGAGTGGTCTCTGAACGTCCCAGCCGCGAGTCATTTTGGGGGCAATTGGGAGACTAATATTAAGTCTAAAGAGTCATTTATACAGAGTAATAGGTGATCAAATTTTGTCCTTCGAAGAGCTAAGTACGGTGCTCGCTCAAATTGAATGCGTAATGAATAGCCGCCCACTTTGTCGTACGTTGTCTAGTGACCCCTCGGAACCGCTGGCTCTAAATCCAGCACAGCATTTTTTGAATTTAACGCCTTTAAAGTATTTGCCCGCCGTAGATATGGATGAGAACAGACTTAGCATTTCCGCACGCCACAAATTATTAGACCGGTTAGTGCAATCGTTTTGGAAACGATGGAGGATGGAATACTTGCATACTTTGCAGTCTCGGCAAAAATGGAGCACAGCAACTGAGCCTTTAGCTGTAGGAACTGTAGTTGTGCTCACCAAAGAGAATACGCCGCCTCTCCACTGGCCGTTAGGAATTGTCGAAGAGGTTTTTCCCGGTTCCGACGGAGTAATTAGGGTTGCTCGCGTTAAGACCACGGTTGGGTCTTACCTGCGTCCTGTTGTCCGTTTGTGCCCCTTGCCTCTTCCATAATTTAAATTAGCTTTCTAGATTAGAAATTGTAGTATAATTTAGGTAATCTTAGCGTTAGTTAGTTATTTTGTTAGTTTGATCTTAGCTCTAGTTGTTTAGTTATTTTTGAAGGAAATCCTTCAAGGGCGGGGGAGATGGTTGCGCGGAAAACCATTCGTATTTATTTATATTTGACGGGAGGCTTGCCAAATCGTTTATCCCTTTCCAAACGACATCATTCATACCCTCCTATCGACACATCGGGGTGGTGGGGTGGGAGGGGAAAGAAGATGATTCTAGAATATCACGTAATCATCGCAACCGAAGGAATAAAAGGCACGCGCAACCGACGCGCACTCTCTTCCCGCCGCGCTCGTCATTGGAACCACACCGCTTCTCTCCCAACGTATCTCTGGGGCCCCAGAGAGTCTACCCAGAGTATCTTCCAGAAGTCGCAGCTAGAAGAAACACCCCGGTGAGTGAACATTCCTAATAATAGTTCCTGCTTGACATAATTGTGTTTAATAGTTAATCCGCTCCAATTTTATTTTCTCCTAATCAAGCAGGATTCCTTTCATAGATTTGGCAAATAATAGTTCGTTTTAGGGAAGAGCGAGTGCATTGTACCGCGTGCTATAGTCGCCATTTATGTAAGCGTAGAAGCATTTCGCAGAAACAGTCCACTTTAGTTAATATCTCGCGTAATAGGTTTAAGGCTCGACCGGGGAATTGGACTTCGGTAGCCTTAGTCTCGTCGCTCCACCATAAAATAAATAAAAAGTTGCTGCTGTTATACGTACGATTTAAATTTTTAGATTACTTTCGTATTTTTCAAATCCTTTATTTATTTTCATTTCTAAGTTATTTCATAATACACACACACATGTTATAAAAAACATGTTTAATTTATAGGTAAAAGAAAAGTTCATTTACTTTAAAATAATGCATACATTTTCTTGCACACTTGCACTTGCCAAGTTTCCAAGGTCAAGGTAAGTAAATGTTATGTGAAACAATTGAAGCGATAAAGGTCAACTGGCTATTGACTGATTGACAGCGATGTGAAGTATAATGATGTGTTGATAATACATGTAACGTTTCAGGGCGTGACAACTTAATTGGGTTAGTGATACTTTTGTGTGTGTGTGTGTGTGTGTCTCATAACTTGAGGTATTTTTATGATAAAACTTACCGTTTTGCTGAAAATCGCGAAAAACTCAATTTTTTGACTTTTGAACTTGAGTAAATCTTTTTCCGTCCACAGGAATGGTGGGAAACTTCAAAATTTTATTTATAATTATATTTTGAACAATTTTACCGATTATCAGCTTGTTGTAACGTTATGTATCACCGAATGTCTAGACTTACCGGACTATATATACTCGTAAGTTACTTATAAAAAATAAAACAATTTTTAAAATTTTTGTTTGTCTCGGCTAATCTCCGAAACGGCTGGACTGGTTTTGACGGGATTTTCACCGAAGATAGCTGATGTTAAAGGAGTAACATAGACTTTTATGTTTTTATTTTGGCAAAATAAATAGTTTTCTGTGCAAAACAATGAAAACCCATGAAATCCAATCGTAGAAAATTCCATGCGGGTGAAGGCTCCGGGAACAGCCTGTCTTCGAAATAAATACAGACATATTCAAAGTAGCTAAATAATGTAATAAATAATGAAATAAAATTAAATCTGTACTTTTAAGTTTGTTAATACAGAATTAAAATAATTTAAGGCTTAGGCCCCGTTTGTGGCTCCTATTGTTGGGCGGTTTGTGGCTCCTATTGTTGGGCGGTTTGTGGCTCCTATTGTTGGGCGGCTGAGTCCCTCTGTACTAGTTCTGCTGGCGAGTAGCTGTATTGGTACTGCTGCGATCTGGTCTGAAGGGTAAATGCAGTTAGTATAATTACATACTGTGAGACGCATACCAAACGCTTTGTAGCTTCTTTGTTTGCACTTACCACGTGTTATTTTTATAGGAGAGGGGGCAAACGAGCATACAGCTCACCTGATGGTAAGTGATTATCGCCGCCCATGAACAACTGCAACACCAGATGCGTTGTACTGTAAGTTTTGTTCCTAGAATTACATAAAAATTAAACAAAAAAGGCTTTATGTGCAAGAGAGACTGACGTGCAACCGTAATGTGTGATAGCGAATTATATAAAGTAATTTTTATTTATTTATTTATATACATAGAACAAGATACAGAAATAGTCTTGTAGTAACTCCGTACAAAGGTTCTACCTATTTCATAATTTACTGAAATACAACTCTTCCGGTAAACGCATAAAGGAAAATATATTATAGGGGCAAACTTAGTGCATACTTTACATAATAAACAAAATGTTATGTAAATTATATTTAATAATACTATTAATAAAAATAAAATAATACATACGACAATTACATATAATGTATAAACGTTTAATTTATACAATAATATAATAAAACAATATATATTAATTAACAGGATGCCAAGAAATTATCTCTAACACGTTTCTTTTAAACGCCAATAAAGTTTCGGAATTTCTTATATTTTACGGTAGTGAGTTCCACACCTAACCGCGTGAACAGAAGAGGATTAGGAGTGAAAACCGGAATTATGGACGAGAAAGTTAAGAAGAGTTTTAACGAGGGATCTGCATTGTTTATCCGGAGGATGGGTGAAGGAAAATCATCTTCTGAGGTATGTGGGAGAGGATCAATATATTTTATGGCATAAAACTGATAAATTAAACTTACATTCATAGTTTCGATATTGATTATCAAAAACAATGGGTGTATCATGCTTGTTAAATTAAATGCAACCGGTATCGGTACCTACTGGTTACGACCGTACAACAATTGGCCACTTTCCCAACTAACATGCACGTCAAGGTAAACATCGATCACAACAATACAATGGCTTTACAAATAGCGGGAGTTTGGATGTGTCTATAGGTTAATCAGGAAACTACTGAATCGATTTTAACAAAACATACACATAACGTAGTTGTTCGTACTAATAGACTGGTATGGAATCCCTTGTTGCATTAATGCCGCCATTTTGTGATTGGTGTGCAAATATAGCCTAAATGCATAACAAAGCATTTTGATTCTTAATCGAGGATAGATATGAGCTAAAGCATCCATTTAACATCTGGTAGGCTTTGTGGTCGTTTGTCACCCTTATTATATACTAGATGATACCCGCAACTTCGTCCACGTTCTTAAAACTTTTATAACTTTATATTGAGTGAAGATATCGCAATATTTTTTTTAAATAAGGGCCGAGTATCTAAGAAATAAACTTAGATAATTTAATTGAAATATACCCCGTAGTTTTTCCGTGATGTGTGCACAACTGCATTCCTCTATCATTTTACGTATATAAAAAAATGAGTTGCCGACGGACGCATTCAAGGGGAGTGTAAAGTAAAAAAGCTAATGTGAGGCGGTACAAGCCAGCCGATTCTCCGGAAGCTAAGCAATGCACGAGGTGAATCTTGCAGACAGAGTGATGAGGATCTGGTGAGTATAACTGATCAAATATTCATCTAAATATACTGTAGTCAAACCCACATTCTCGGCACACCGACAAATCTGTCTAAAGCGTTGAGTGTGGGTGGACAAAAACACTCACGCCCGTCAAGCAGAGTGATAGGCAGTTAATGCCAGATATAAACGCCACCCAAGTTGCTAGGGCTAATACTTTAATTGAAACCGGGCACACCTACAAACATCTGGCCCAAACGTTACGAGTGTCAAAACACACACATTGAGTTATCAAGAGGTATCGGCAGACCGGACAGTATGAGACTGGAAGGACATGGACGTAAACCGAAATCTGTAGCCAGAGATGACCGTTTCATCGTTAACATCATGTTAAGAAACCGGACATTAACTTCTCTTGAGATAAGAACATAACTCCAAGAATTTCGAGGTGTAACATCAAACACAACAACTGTGAGAAAATGACTCAAGTCGGTCGGAAAAAAACACCCACTTGTCTGCCATCGAGTAGCTCAAGGCAATTATGATCGCAATCACGAAAATTGGAATGACGAAGATTGGAATCAGTTCTATTCAAAGATGAGTCCGGATTTTGAAAACCATAAGCTAGATGATGGAAGCATTAAAGTGTGGAGACGCTCGGGGTACGGTCAGTGCGACGTCATTGCAAATAGACTTAAGTGTCCCTAATAAACTAAATGATATTTTGTTTTATACACACTTTTTTGCGTACCTTTAACTTTGTCTATAAGTGTATAAGTTTGTGCTTTCTATACTTTGTGTGCTTATAAACTTTAACTATGCTAAATTTCATCCACTTCAGTGCCCGCAATACGCTTTAAAATGGGTAAAGTTTTCCTTTCACATATTTATATTATGTCGTTATAGTTGGCAGCTCTTAAAAGTATTTCATTTAATTTCAATGTCAGAAGAAGTGAATATTAATAATTTTAAATATTATTAAAATTTGGTAGGAGATTACAATAAAAAAATAGAGAATCGGTGAACAAAATGATTATAATACTAACAGTTTTTACCATATTATAAAGACGGAAAGCATTATTTTGTACACTTAATAATATTTCTTTCTTTGGCACAAGCCGTCATGTAATGACGGTGTAAGATTCTCTACTACCCTTATATAATCCTGTGAGTAATCTCATATCATCGCAAGAGAAAGAGGGAGAGGAAACAGAAGATGTATAGCAGCATCTTCCTGCTATATAGAAGCTTAAAATAGTAAAAAATGCCAAGCAATCTATGGAGTTCAGCACTGCGGATAGGCTGTAAGCAAGACATCTATTGTATCATAACATCGCCATGACATATGGCGGGCAGCGAGAACCGCTGTAGTGTTTAATAATACGTAATATGATTATTATATCACTCATTTGTCAACATTCAAATTTTATAATACGAAGAAAGAAAAACTGCAGTTGTCAGATACTATAGTAAATATTTTAGATACAGGGGTAAATATTTCTCACTAATATAAGCATATTTTTACTATTGTGTATTTTATTGAAAGTCACCACAAATGATGACTTGGAAAAGTGCCAAGCTGCATTAAATACGGGCGTCCGCAATTCTCTGGACGTCCCGACTTGCATCAGAGATATATGTGTTACAATAAGATAATAAAAACACATCTGTTATTATCTATTAAAAAACAAAAATAGAAGAAGCAATAATATAAAAAGTTTCCTATAATAATCCTGTCTGTTTATCGGTTTATAGAAATTACCTTACCTAAAATCACGTTATCAAAGTTTTCATTTATGTATAGAATGCTTGAAACATTTAAACAGGTTTTAAATCGTATTATAATACAATACAATACTATACTCATTATTGTACACCAAAAAAATTTACTAAATATGCAAATATTTAAAGAAACAAAAGGTGGTCTTTTTGCTACATGAAATTTCTTCCAGACACCCTGGAAAAGAATTAAAAAACTAAGAGGAAAGGTAGGATCAGAACGGAACAGGTAGGATTCACTATAGTAACAAAGATTAACAACTTATGCATTAAAAAGACTATAGGCGATGGATCAGGGATCATAAATGAAAGAAGAAAGAGATAAGGGTTAAAGAGACAATTAATGTTTCTTATCATGTTACTTGAACAAATGTAAGGATTGAGCACGGTTTTCACTACTTCATCTTATTTTTCATCGGCCCTCTTAAGTCTACTGCTGGATGGACCTTTGGTCGTTGTTGGGGTGATTGCAGCACCTAACATCTCGTACATTTGGCGCTATTTTCCGTCGCTGGTACCTGAGTATTTAACGCCTGGCATAAATGTGCTGGTTATACTCGAATCGTTTAGAAGCTATGAGCCCTTTTTGGTACTTTCCATAGTCGCATTTGATACCTACGAAACTAAATGCGGTGATGGATTCTCTAATGCCACCACCACATGCGAAGATACAGCATTTCAACAAGACACTCCTGTACAGGTACTTCTAGCAGATTACAAGCATTGTTATAGTGTGCTAGATTTTTCACAGCTATGATTCGAGTTGTGAGAAATCATTTAGGAACTCGTACCATCTTTCCTCTTTTAAATATTATTAAATGTTTTCACATTCTAACTCGCTAAACTCGCGTGTCATTCGTAGCTGTACGTTCAAATATTTTAATATCATCCAAGA
Source organism: Parnassius smintheus behrii (assembly GCA_036936625.1). NCBI lineage: Eukaryota > Metazoa > Arthropoda > Insecta > Lepidoptera > Papilionidae > Parnassius > Parnassius smintheus. The sequence goes on along the minus strand of JAUPFT010000002.1, from coordinate 41,043,804 downwards.
ACTTGTAGCTGTCTGATTAAACAAAATAATTAATGTATCCTATTTTTGCTGTTTCTCGATCTTTTGATATTATAACACATATTTAAAACTAACGGCCTTAGCAAGCGAATACGTCCAAAATTCTCTTCGGTGTTGTCTGCTACAAATCATCACATTATTTAATTTCAGAAGTTGAAAAAGCATTATACGGTTTTAAAACCGTATTTGCTTCTCAACTTTACCTCGTTAAACTGTCAGTTTAACACTATTTAAGGCTTTTAAAAGTGGCACAATTTAAGGACGAAGTTGTTTTAATAAACATGCTAAAATTATGTTTTTCTATATTTCTTATTCATATCTTCGACTGCCTTTTTGGTTTAGTGGTCATAAATGCGGTTGCCAATCACGGGGTCCCGGGTTCGAAACCAGGGTTGGACCTAAATTTATTACTGGGTGTTTCTGTCAAGAAATTCTAAGTAGCAGCCATTGAGTTATATGTACTACGTACTAGAGAAGTTATTCCAAACAAAAAATGTGCACTACTCTGTACCCGCACATGCGCGTTGCATGCGCATGCGCAGTTGATATAAACGCGCGAAATTTTTCACAATAAATAATTGTTTATTTTGAACGTATTGTTAATTGAGTACATTTTTTTTAATTTTCGTTTATTTTGCATATGTGCTAATTTAATATAAAATTATTATAATTAGCGCCGCTCCGCACTGCATGAATATATCAATAATATCGAAGCCATAATAACAGGTGTACGGACTACGGTACAGTTCAATTGAACATAGTGAGTGTTCGGTATGCTAAATCTAGTGCGTAGTACATATATATCGATGGTGACACAGGTAATAAAGAGTGCATTTGTGCTCGCGCATACACTCGGGCTCTGCAATCCTGTACTGCGCAGATGGCTAGTCTCCGTTGAGACTGGTCGCTGTGACCGAAAATCGTTCTGGAGGACATTATCATTATTATTCATATCATCTATTTACCAAATAAAAAATAATTTAATTTTCAATGGTAACTATAGCCTTCACCTTGACTTTTAATAGTAAAACCAGGTTATTCCACACACCCACCCTAACAAATTCACCCTAGGGTGGATACTCGGAAACGCGTGTTAGTTTATCCACCCTAGACGGGGTGAATAATCGGAATTCACTTTTTGATTGTTGTTCCGCCTTTCCACCCCAAGTACTGTTCAACAGAAAATCTTTTCGAAAACAAACATTAGTTTTAAAAAAGATTTTCTGTTTAAAAATATTTTAAATTCATACTTTAACATATTATTGATTAATTTTTAATAACCATAAACTTAAACTAAAATCATATTACGTATTACATTTAAAGCAAATTAAATTTCGTTGTTTTAAATAATAATAATTAATTTATAAATTCTGCAATATTTTATTTAGTAGACTATATATTTATTATTCAGTAGTTCGTCCCTCAATAAAAGTCATTTTAAATTTTGTTAACTAGCGTACTATTTCCAATACTGTGTTTATATACTTAACAATATATTTATTAAATTTAAATACCTACTTCAATACAATATAACAGAAATTAATTGCAGTAAACATAAACTTATTATACAACTGCGTATGGACCGAGTTATTAAACAAACAAAATAGCACCGACTCATTGGTGCTAAAATGTTTATAGATCACCAACGCGACTACCAATGCGTGCGTTTAACAAGAAGCATGTACGCATTTTTATAAGTATGCTAATGTACAAGAGTAATCTTGGGCCAGTTTCTATCATGTTTTTTTAACGACACAGCCGAGGGGGGAAATCGGAAAAAACGTAATATACGAATTTCCAGACGGGGTGGATAAAAGAACACGCGATTTTAGGGTGGATAAACGGGATAACCCCGTAAATTCACAGAAAATATTGTAAAGGTTTTTGTCGTGTGAAAAGGCATACTAATTTTCTGCGTTAATAACATAATAATTTATAAAGCAAACAATAAATGTTGTTTTATATCTATTTTTTATATTATAGCAGTATACCAGTGGTAAGCAGTCATCAGAGCTAAGGGATGAGTAGCTAGTTTTCAGTAGTTGGGGCCAACATTATGGCAAAAATACTAATGCAGAAATACAGCCATCAGCCCACCCTGATCGTAATTGGCTACTGCAGGCCAACGACAACGGCATTCTACTTCTTCAAGGTGTTAATATGACAGACTTTATTTTTAATTAACGACTTACGGCACCCATGACGTGGTCAGAGAAGGAAGTAGAGGGAATGTTTGTATTTCGATTTAACTTCATTGACTAAAATATACGCAAAAAATCAATAAAATTAAGTTTTATTTAACACTAGCGATCCGCCCCTGCTTCACACGGCTGATTTCTATATCTCGAAGTTTTTAAACCGTCCAGGGACCCATTCAAACGCACAAAAAATTTATCAGAATCAGTCCAGCCAGCTTCAAGTTTTAATGAGACTAACGGACAGCACTTGATTTTTATATAATATAGACATAGAATACTATAATACATAGATAATAGAACGGGGGAGTGGGCGGAGTCCGTGTAGCCACTAAAATGTCACTAACACGTCAATTCACATGTATAAATGTCAACACGAGATGTATTTTGACGTTACAATCGTTTCCAAATTTAGCATCAAAATTACTTAGAAAATGCCAAATTGCACGCTATTTACAAATAAATGCGTATTAAAATTTGTCTGTCAACACAGCGAATCGGGTTGGTAGTAGTGATAATACGACGTAATTGCTTGTATGTATGCTCCCGGCGACACCTATATTCGTACAAAATAAGGTTGACAGCCGTTCTATTGTGTATTATAGTATTCTATGAATATAGAGATGTAGTATTCGTGGAAATATAAAAAATCATTAGACTACAAGTGCTTTGTCACCTCTAAGAACTAAAATGTATGTTTCATAGTGATATAATGGAGGTGGACTTGTAGTTTAAAAATAAATAGGATAAAGTGTTGGTCCTACCAAGGCGGACTTCAATGTAAAAGAGGAAAAAACTGTACCTAGTCCTAGTTCAATGTCTTATCGCAGTCGTCGCGCCACAAGCGAAACACACCGAAGCCTAAATCACGCAATCAAAATTCCGAATCATAAACAGTATATATAGAACAGCTCCGAACTATCACACGGAGCGTTAGCCGCTCCCGGAGCATAACACCTTGCCCGGCGGAAGATCTACCCTTTTCTTTCTACGACCACACATCCTAGCTAACCTCCGATCTTATCACATAATTGTTACATCAAATGTTGTGTCTGAATTTGCACATAAACTTGTGGATATAATATATTTTTGTATTCAAAATATGTCGCTGTGGTGAGAAGTAGTCAAATATACTACATACACGTAGTCATTATTTATGTAAAAAGTTTAAATGCATTCCGAAACCTTTTCAAGAGTAATAAAAAACTTTCCTCATACCAGTCCGTGCGTGCGTTAATATCTAAAATCAATATATTAGAAATATTTATTACCTTAGTTCCATATAAAATACGAGCACGTGTTCTATGTGTTTAGTCTCAGTTTGGGTTGTGTTATCCTGGATAGCTGAACGATTATTCAAATTAATTTTAACCTTTGTATTGTTCGCTTTTGCTTTGTTAATGTAACAGTAGCTGCTATTTGTGATTTAATTTTACCATTTACCTAGTAATCTGTTCGTACAGTATCTACGTCGTAAACTTTATTTTCGAACAAACGTTATCACAAACAAAATAGCAAGTCTCGTGATTAAAAAGAAAAAAAAATAAAGACAAATTGCTTTCAAAAGATACTCTGCGAAAAAAATTTTGAGACTAACACAAATGTTGTTTGTGGATTAATTTCAAATCATGCGATATTTTTTTTAAGTCGGTGTTGGCACCAAAAACATTATATTAATCTCGAACCAAAATAAATTTGGTACATAATACAGTAATTGAACGCTCCAATACAAGTAACAGTCTATAAAGCCATCTTATGGTATGGTCTCATCTGCCGTGAAGTTCGCAGCTGGCGGTTTGTCTGAGTTAGCACCTAAGCTCAATACTATTTTAAAAGGAGAAGTCATATGACGTATAAAGCTTTTGTGGAAGTTTTTGTCGTATATAGACAGTTATACAATATTCGTCGACGATTTGTTCCGTTAGAGACTAATTAGCTAGCAATTGGTGGTAAGTTACATCGGGCGCTCACTTGACTAATGCTCGGTGAGCTGTAACACCTGAATCTATCAGTAATTGGTCAGCTGTTAACCTTGAAACGAGAGTTAGTGCACCTTTACACTTCTAATCTGTGAGAACAATTCACTCATTCAAGTAATTCCTAAATTATGAATTCTGTAGTGGACTATCAATGGTCTTTAATGATAAAAAAGAAAAGCATTTCGTTAGATCGTGGTTCTTCTTTGATCTAGCCGACCCCAGAACCCAAGGCTTAATAGCACTACTAATCAGACTTACTGGTTGACAGAAATATATAATTGGTATATATAGCAAACATAACAATATAGCTGTGGTCGAACTATTCACCTACATCCAATAACAAATTTACATTGATAAACTTAAAATATATTTTCTTAAAAATCTTAAGGCGACACCGCGAAAAAATGCACCTCCTTTCATCGAATATTATACAACTATGACACCACTAACGAAAGTGGAATTTTGATATAAGTAAACTCATGTTATCTTGAATTTGCTTGTTCATAAACACGATGGTATAATTTTGACTCGATCATAATTATTTGCGAAAACATCTCTATAAAATTACAACGAAATTACTTAATCTTTATGCTTGGGAATCACTCAAATATATTCATAACATCAATATTCATAATTTACTTGCTCATTATTTTGATTACTTAAATCGATAATTTTTTAAAAGTATTTTAAGATTCTGACAATTTCTAAGCGGTTTATCGTCGCGGGCGCTACGCAATTTTAGACCTTATGACGGCGTTTTTTTTAGTTTTTATAGAAATTATGTATTCACTCGGATCAATACGGCGTTAGCCCGGAGCCACTTTTTCGATGTGTCGTCTTAAGATGACCAACATTTAAGACATTGGAGAAGATTATTATGAAAGGATTAATTATTCAGTTAAATGTTATCTAAAGTACCGTGCGAGGTGAGCCGTGAGTTGATACGTGCAGTGATACTGCGAGCCGCCTCCGTGGCGTCGGGGGCGCGCAGCTGAAACGCGCGGAGTCTCTCGAACAGGCACTCCGCTGACACATCTTCCGCCATCCGATACGCTGCACACAAGACGTTATACTTGCATTTACAGCGCAAGACAAGAACTTATCTGCGAGATATATTTGATATCGGTGTTTGGTTCATTAAAATGTGTTCTGTCTATACACCCAAGTTAACCTTTTTTAATGTTTACCAGGTTATAAAATATATTAAAACCATTTATAAGTACCTGGATGACCGAGCTTTGCTCGGTATTTTTTTTGGAAATCATCTTTTTCGGAAATTATATTTAGATACAAATCACATACTGATGAAACATGAATAATACTTTTAGATCTTACTGATATAATTGAAAAAACTGAATAGCTTCATTTAATTGTTCGTGTTTTTAAAAAAATACTAAAAAAAGGGTTCGAAATAATAGATTTTGTCACAAAAGAAAAGAACTTGAAAAAAAAAGAGAAAAATCGGACCGAAAAGATCCAGACTCGAAACAGGGTTACTACGATTTCGGCACCACTGGTATCCCAATTGAGCTATTATAATCCTTAACATATCAGTAAAATTTACCTTCGTATTCTAAAGATATTGTAGCAGTTTTTCATTGCCTGAAAACATCGATAAAAACATTTTCCAAAAATGAATTCTAGCTAGATCGATTTATTGCTCCCAATACTCCCTGGACACTAAATTGCATGAAAATCGTTGGAGCCGTTTCCGAGATTCCGATTATATATATACATATATATAAGAATTGCTCGTTTAAAGGTATAGGATAGGATATAGGATTTACATCTGTAGAGCAAGTTACGGATTAGTAAGCTGAAGTGGCAATGGGCCGGCCATATAGCTCTAAGAACTGACAACCGATTGGGAAGCAAGGATCTCGAGTGGCAACCTCGTATCGGTAGGCAAAGTGTAGAGCGTCTCACCACTAGATGGAGTGACGACCTGACAAGACATGCAAGAAGTCGATGGATGCAGGTGGCTCAGGACCGTGCTTTGTGGCATTCCTTGGGGAGGTTTATGTTCAGCAGTGGACTTGAGAAGGGCTGTAATAAATCAATTACCAAGGTACAGTAAGTTTTGAGAGCGCTTGATTACCCACCGTTTTTGAAAATTGTCTGGTAGTGAAATCTGCCGTAGATATTTATGCTACGAATATATAATATAATACAAAGATCATCAAATATTCATGTAATAATTTTTATTTTTATACCATATTTATTAAATGTATTCTAATTTACAATTCGAATAATGAACAATTGGAATACACTTTATAAATATGGTAAGTATTATAAAAAAACTTAAAAAGGATTAGGTGCAAACATTGGAAATCATATTGTTAAAGTGACAGAAGTCGATCTGAGCATGTGGTGAAAATCAGCTGCAAATTTTTTTAATCAGTCCGTAAAAGTCCCATTAATATATAATGTGTCCGTTGGAAGAGGTCCATCTTGCAAACATAGACCTCTCCCAGTATATTAAAAATATATTAAAAAATTAAACATCAATGTAAAAATACGTCTCACTGAAGGACTCATGCCTCTTATTTTAAGGCCAGGATTTTAGCTATTTCGTAAAATGGGAAAAATTTATTGCAGTATAATTAGATCGATCAAGTAAGAATTGATGGGCGTGAAATATTTAACTGCTAAGACGTGCAGGTTCCATCACTATTTTTTCATTCCCTTTAAACTTTAAGCTAAACACGGATCAAGCGCTAGTATAAACACTTGTTGCGTAATATTTATATTCTAATACTAGCTTGCAAGGCAGACGTTGTTCTGCCCCTTTGGACAACCCTGTCATGTCCTATTAAAAATCCTTAAATTCGCAAAAAAATTGTGGATCACTCATGGGCAAAAAACTATCCTATCTCTCAAGTTGGACCAAACTGCATACGGTGTGCAAATTTGATTAAAATCAGTTAAGTAGTTTAGGAGTTCATCGCGGACAAACAACGTGACACGTATTCGGGAGGTCTGGTACTGCTATCGCCAGTACGTCCGTCAAGAATGTCAATTTCAAATCATGCTTACATTGAGAGGGACCCCAAGTCCAGCAGTCGATGTAAATCTTAACAGGCTGACAAAGACGCGAAATATTAAAAGATTATGTTCGCGATGTTTTTAATTTTTTTTATATAGAACTTATCGTATATTTTCAAGTCGGTTGGACTTGGACAGAAGTTACTTGTAAATATGAAGGCTCAATTTTGAAATTACTTTTTACTATCGAGGTTTGTCACGCTTTTAAAATTACTATTATTTAATGAATTATAAGTTTTCTCTTAAAATTACTATATCCATCAATCCATTACAGCCTATAAAAATCCACTGCTGAACATAGGCCCTCATAGATTTCCTAATGAGGGGGATTTTGCCATTGTTGCCACGCTCGGCAAGCGGGTTGACAACCACAGTTTTTATTATTTTGAATTGTTATCAGGAAGATGCTGCTGCTCATCTCCTGCTTCCTCTCACGAACCTCGGGACGCTGTGGGATACTGGATATTTTTACACCGAATTCCTGATAGCGACAAAATAATCTCAGATTCTTTGAAATGATGGAATAAATATCGTATTTACACTCAATGAAAATATTTAAATCGTCAGGTATCATCGAAGTAGGTACGAGAAAATACTGCCAAGCGTGCTCGGCAAAGTCTTTGAACCGTGGATGAAAACCATGAGCAGCTGTTTTACGCCAGTCATGTCAAATATCAGGCCCGAATCGCAGTGGGTTATATAAATATATTAATTACCCATTTATGCGATAATATTTAGTGAAATTCGATGATGGCATACTTGTACGCTTATCAAATTACGCGTTTTTCGCTCACGCTTCCTGACCTTGAGTTCCTAATTAAAAATCGATTTTATCATTTTTTCTTGGGTAAATTTATTTTAAGCCTAGCCAGTTAGCATACTCTCACTTTTGGAAATGATTCGACAAAAAAATCGAGTTTGACGCCCCTGTTTTATGCGGTTAATTTAAATGGTGATGAGGATTGTGGGAGTAAGACCATTTTAGAATTTTTGATACTTAGTTTACAAACATACAATAAAACTTTTATAATAATAATAAGTAATTATTATTATTATAATTATATTTTACATTACGTATAGTTGGATGATTAAATAAATTTAATCGAGTCTCTTAAGAAACAAAACTAAAAGTATACTCAATAAACATTACAAACCATCGCATCAGGCTGTTATGTCTCTATTTGTAATTAAATATGATTTCTTCTACAGAATAAAAACGTAAGGGGAGGTTTAATAAAAACTTGTAGTGTATGAACTATGTATGTATAGCTAACTGTGACGTCCATTTGTTATTATTTGTGTAATGGGTATGAATTATAACCAAATTTATTGTCTTAAAACTTTTTATGTTCCATAATATGGTATCATTCAATTAAAATTTATAAACAAACATGATCGAGGTTTTTTTTTAAATCCCAACAACAATGATCAATGAAGTATGCATTGAAACGCTAGCAAAACAACGGCAATGTAGAGCGACTAGTGGTAAATACAGATTAAGTGTTATCGTGAATGTAGGTTAAAACAGAAGATAGAATTTAGATGGCTAACAAATTAATAAGAACAATGGACGGCTTGCAAATGCTAGGAAGTACGACGTGGAACGTACGTTTGTGAGTGCGTTGGCGTAGTGTTGTCCTTTTCCTGGATGGTTTGAATGTGACAGTTTAATTGTAAATAATAAACAGTGTACTGTGTACAGTAGGGACGCGACTGTTGCGAGCTCAACGTCCCGCGTCGGCAGCCGGCCGACTAATACTGAATAACTGAAGGGAAAATCGGCGCGCGACGCTGCACTTCTGGTGCCAAATAATCTTTTCTCCCGCGTAAACAAACCATATACATAGTAGAGGGTAACATTAGTCTACTAATTGTTGAAAAACACCTTGTATGGAATAAGCAGTTAATTTTATTCCCCACTTATAATCACATTTTGAAGACGCTGCTTTTCTCGCACAACGTTACATACAGGTTATAAATATTAATATAAAAACGGTGCTTTTGTGCTGTACTTAGCTCGCGAGCACGCGCATTGCGCACATCTAACTAATGAAAGCTTCATCATAATCGGATGAAAGGTACAGGAACACATAAAAAACGAACGATCAAACAAACATTTTATTTCCAAAAGAGACGACATCATCGAAGTTTTATCGTAATCGAATGAATGGTATCCAAACGCATATGGGCTGATAGATAAGCAATTTAATCGATTATAATATATGACTGCTATAATAAATATTATATAATAATTCTTATGACTGCTATGAAATGTTTTATTTTAGTTTTATTTTTCAAAAAATGTTTTTTTTTGTAAAAAGTAAACTATATGTTTTTGTGTTGGCGTAATATTTATGACCCATTTCATATTATATACAGGAAAACCTGTATATCAACTAGGAAAATTTCTCATCAAATATAGATTTTTAAAATAACGCATAGAAGCAGAATTTAAAGTGCTTTATATTATTTAATTGTATCCATTGACTTCCTGCAAGTCCTATCAGATGACGGTGGATGCAGTGAGCCACCAGCATTCATCGTGGAGGGCTGTCATGCTGATGATGATGATGAGAATTAAGCACATGTTAAAGATAAATGCTGATTTACCATATGCTTTACGGTGAAGGTATACATCGCGAGGAAACCCCCACGTATGAGAAATTTTATTTTATTTATTCATTTATTTCAAGAAAAAACGTTACCCACTTACTAGGATTTTCTCCTGTATCGTGGAGACAAGTTTACATACATGAATTGCACAAGGACAAACATCCAGACCCGGAACAATTACTGGTATGCCACACAAATACTTTTTCCGTGCGGGATTCAAACTGCGGCCCTAAGCGCTGTAACTCATTGCTAAGCTACTGCGCTACGGAGCCGTCAAATAAGATATACATATATATGTATACACACATATATATATATATATATATATATATATATATATATATATATATATATATATATATATATATATATATTTGTGTGTGTATACATATATATGTATATGTGAAGTCCGCCAACGCGCAATTATATATACGAATTTCACGTAGCATCATGTAATTATAGTATCATTTAAAATTTTAAAATTGTATTTGACCGTGTAGTGACGGTGTGAGAACATCTACTACTCCATACCATACCGTGGGTGTCGTAAGAGCCGACAGAGGGAAAAAACCCAGAGCCTAAGGGCAGCAGCATTTTCCTTATATAACAACCAAATAAATAAAAAATACTGCGGTTTCAAATCCACTCGCGAAACGTGGTATCTAAGGCAAATATCCCCCCTACAAGACAATCTATGGGGGAGGCCTGTGTTCAGCAGTGGACTTTCGATAGGCTGCAACGGGTAACGGTAAGGGTTAAAATTAAAATAACAATTGGAGTACCGGAAGAGTTTTTGATAATCTGAGAATAAGTCAACGAGTGTAAGAAATAGTAGTTGTACAAATAATAACTTTACTTTAATAATTTAATAATTTTTACATTAATTTTTCTTATAATTAAATCTATTATTATGAATATGTAATCTATTAACTTCGGATGATATTTGACATTTGTATGGCCATGATGCTGTGTGGACTAAACTTTGTTTGTATTTAATTAAGACCGTTTTGTAACCTGTGAATTACAAGTTAACTATTTGATTTTATTTCATTTGAAAAGTATAAATTAATAAAAGAGATAAAATATAAAAAGCGGCCTCCAGCGAAACTTACATTTAGGACTTCCATTTAATATTAATCATAGTTATGGTAAATGAACTTAAACCTTAAATGCCTCCCCAAATAACTTACACCTTTATTTTATAAGTATTAACTTATTAATGTCACTTACATTTTCTTCTTGTTTTTTTGGTGACGTAACTGTGAACAAATGTATCGGTTGCTGCAGATACTTCCTGAAATTGAATTTATATTCTTAAATTAGGGTTGGGTAGCTTATGACTTTAGTTGGACATAGAAATAGAATGGATGAGCGTTAAGAGATAATATTAATCGGTACAAACCTGACATTTTTCATTCATGACACAATGCTCCTTTTATTTTCAATTAAATTCAATATCTAGATGTATTTCAATTCCGATAATGCCTAGTTCTAAATTTATATAAATAGTTATGTATGTAATATCTTTGAAAAAAACCAATTATAACCTTTAAATTAAATGTCTCAGACCCACGACATTTGAAATATGTCACTTATACACACAGAATATAAATTATGCTCATGGCCTGTATTTTATGTGTCATTATTGGCCACAATACGATAATGTAATTATGAATACATATTATATTACGACATTATGAGCTCAAAACTTAATTACTTAGACACCCTTATTTATGTAGAGCACCTTTTTCATAAGTCCCAAAATTCGTTAGTGACAAATAGGTAGATAATATCAAAACGTAGTAGTGATTTGTATCACCATCATCATCGTCGTTATCACAGCCCATCGCACCCGTCATACAATGGTCTTACATACGGAATAACATGAATAACAGTCTGGATTCACCTGCATCCATCAACTTCCTGCATCTCTCACCAAATTGTCACTCCGTCTAATGGGGCCTCCCATAAACTGCGCTTGCCGTTACGAGACTACAACTCAAGAACTTTTCTTCTTCATCGGTGATCGGTACTTCGAAATACATGGTCAGCCCATTGCCACTTCAGCTCCGTTGCGCTATGACGGTTACTCAGGTTCTACGGTGGATACCTCATATCTAAGTCAGTCAGAGAAACTCCGAGCATAACCCTCTTAATAGCTCGCTGAGCTATTTAAGCTCATGTGTCTTCATTAGCAACACACACTGGTAGTACCAGGTGGTATATTCTTATGATTTTTATACCTACCTACTCTTTTGTAATTTTCTTAAAATATTCGACGTATCAATATAATTTAAAATCAAGAACAAAGAGAGAGGACTCGAAGATGTATGAGTTCTTTGTAATCGCCTTCGTAGTTTTATAGTTTTATAATTCCCCTAAGGTTGACTGGTAGAAAATGCTTTTAGCGTTAAGTCCGCCTATTGATCCTGAACTGATGTAAGGATTAATAAAGTTTAAATAAATAAATGACAAAGAGTGTGCAGCATTTCTTAGTAATTACACAGTATAATAGACTGTGGTTATTATCTTAAAGATTAAAAGTGTTCAAATACATAATCGAACGGCGGCGCGGCATTAGTTTTCTTTTTCAACCAATTCACGCGGTCTTCAAAAATATAACTTATTAGTTATTTGATCCATCGAACACATCAATCAATATTTAATAGATCAACTACCTTTTCGGTTTCTATGATAGTGATTACTACTATTACCCGGTAATTGTTGATGAAACTCGTTCGGCGGCGTCAGTCTGAAATGTCAAGAGAGATCGCGGGCCGGTAGCACTGGTCGATGGTTGGCTAGCAGTAAATGTCAAACAATACTATCGGTATCGAAAGAGTCAGCCAACCTTGGTTTGAAAAAGTAACTATCGTTGTTTTCATTGCGGGTGCGTTGTGCGCATTCCATCCCTACACGAGTACGAACGAGTTGTTTCAAATATATCGAGACGAGTATTTATAATTATGTCCGTCCTTTATGCCGCATTTTTATAATCCATCCATATACATATGTAAGGCTTATTTTATTACTTTATTTTTCATGTCTTTGTTATTGTTGGCAATCATTAAATGCTACAGCCAATTTATTCCCTTTTTTATGCAATCATAAAGCGGCACGATCAAATCGATGACGAGCGAGTGCGATTTCGATCAGTTCGATTCACTGGCACTACGAAGAGATGTGGCATCTCTTTGCGTATTTTATCGCATCTATCACGAGGAGTGCTCTGAGGAATTGTTCGGATTAATCCCAGCCGCCAAATTTCATGAACACTCTACGCGGCAAACCTCCCGATACCATCCACACCATCTGGATGCTTGGCGGTCCACCACTGTACGTTTCACTGGGAGTTTTCTTCCGCGTACGACCTCTTTGTGGAATATCTTACCAGTGGCGATTTTTCCGGACCGATACGACCTAGGGGCCTCCAAGAAAAGAGCTTACTCCTTTATAAAAGACCGGCAACGCACCTGCAGTTCCCCTGGTGCAGTTGTTCATGGACGACGGTTAAGTGACTACTTAACGTAAGGTGAACCGTATGCTCGTTGGCCCTTTTCCTATAAAAATCCTAAAAAAACATCCTCTCAGTGCGTAAACGTACCAAAACTAAAGACATAATATCCATAGCTATAATATATTTTCTCGTGCTTCATATTACGTCTTCGTAACAAAATCAATTACTTATAGACACAGAAATAATTACTATAAAATCAAACAAAACAAGTGTAAACAGATTTACAATAGGACCCTTACAAGATAAAAATAGTACGTGGCCGTACTTCTTGTTCTTTATTAACATAATTAATTTGAGTCAACTATTGAACGAAGCATTTTGTAGGAATGTTCTTGACGGCATACAGAGCTTGGAAGGCGGATTAGCAGCGCAGAGCCGGTATATTTAATGCTGCTTCAAATTACATTTATTTTTTAAATAGAATAAGGGTGGCAAACGAGCGCACAGTTCACCTGATGTTAAGTGGTTGCTGTGGCCCATTGACATCTACATTCACTTTCGATTAAGAATTAAAAAGGCGGATGTGTTGTCACTTCTGAGGACTAAGATGAAATGCCCCGCTTTTTATATAGGATAGGGTGATAAACGAGCAGTCCACCTGACAGTAAGTGTTTGCTGCGACCCATAGACATCTAAATCTATCCTCGATTCCAAATCAAAATGCAGATGCGTTGTCACCCGTGAGGATTAATATGGAATGCCTCGTTTCCACTTTCCAGTAAAAACGGTCTCCGGTTCTCTACACTCACCATACGAAACACAACTCCATTAAGCTACTATTTTACGCGGGTATTCTGTGAGAGCGTGGTCCTTCCCCGGTCGAGTCAACCTATTCGTGCTATAAATAATACTACTAATATAACTGCAGCACGGCTCTGCCACGTATAAAAATTTCCAGTAAAAAGGGTCTCCGGTTCTCTACACTCACCATACGAAATACAACTGCATTAAGCTACTATTTTACGTTGGTATTCTGTGAGAGCGTGGTCCTTCCCCGGTCGAGTCAACCTATTCGTGCTATAAATAATACTACTAATATAACTGCAGCACGGCTCTGCCACGTATAAAAATTTCCAGTAAAACGGGTCTCCGGTCCTCTACACTCACCATACGAAACACAACTCCATTAAGCTACTATTTTACGCGGGTATTCTGTTAGAGCGTGGTCCTTCCCCGGTCGAGTCAACCTATTCGTGCTATAAATAATAATACTACTAATATAACTGCAGCACGGCTCTGCCACGTATAAAAATTTCCAGTAAAACGGGTCTCCGGTCCTCTACACTCACCATACGAAACACAACTCCATTAAGCTACTATTTTACGCGGGTATTCTGTTAGAGCGTGGTCCTTCCCCGGTCGAGTCAACCTATTCGTGCTATAAATAATACTACTAATATAACTGCAGCACGGCTCTGCCACGTATAAAAATTTCCAGTAAAAAGGGTCTCCGGTTCTCTACACTCACCATACGAAACACAACTGCATTAAGCTACTATTTTACGTTGGTATTCTGTGAGAGCGTGGTCCTTCCCCGGTCGAGTCAACCTATTCGTGCTATAAATAATACTACTAATATAACTGCAGCACGGCTCTGCCACGTATAAAAATTTCCAGTAAAACGGGTCTCCGGTCCTCTACACTCACCGTACGAAACACAACTCCATTAAGCTACTATTTTACGCGGGTATTCTGTTAGAGCGTGGTCCTTCCCCGGTCGAGTCAACCTATTCGTGCTATAAATAATACTACTAATATAACTGCAGCACGGCTCTGCCATGTATAAAAATTTCCAGTAAAAAGGGTCTCCGGTTCTCTACACTCACCATACGAAACACAACTGCATTAAGCTACTATTTTACGTTGGTATTCTGTGAGAGCGTGGTCCTTCCCCGGTCGAGTCAACCTATTCGTGCTATAAATAATACTACTAATATAACTGCAGCACGGCTCTGCCACGTATAAAAATTTCCAGTAAAAAGGGTCTCCGGTTCTCTACACTCACCATACGAAACACAACTGCATTAAGCTACTATTTTACGTTGGTATTCTGTGAGAGCGTGGACCTTCCCCGGTCGAGTCAACCTATTCGTGCTATAAATAATACTACTAATATAACTGCAGCACGGCTCTGCCACGTATAAAAATTTCCAGTAAAAAGGGTCTCCGGTTCTCTACACTCACCATACGAAACACAACTGCATTAAGCTACTATTTTACGTTGGTATTCTGTGAGAGCGTGGACCTTCCCCGGTCGAGTCAACCTATTCGTGCTACAACTACAATATAACTGCAGCGTGGCTGTACCACTTAAAAATGTCTAATTAATTAATTATAAATTACATATGTGAATTATTAACTACAATTACACAAAATACTTCTCGTTTCCATCTCCACTTCTCCTACCATTAGGATCCTGTCATCACTTCTGTTATGAGAAATAAAATTTACTTAAATTAAACTTATAGACTTAAATAATTACGAAGGAAAGAATGAAATATTTCGGAATATTCTCCCATATGGGTAAAATAAATGATTGACAAATAACTTAATATTTTTAACAGATGAACCAGAACAATGATTATAAATATTTATGAATTCTAACACAACATTGATCTGAAATCGTTAAAAACAATAGAGCAGAGTTATTTGAACTATAGACTTCATTAGTGTGACATATCAATAGTGTAGTGTAACTCGTATGTGTACACATTTAGTCGAAAATATCATAATGTGTCGTTTTTCATCAATTATTGGATTATGTATTGTTATTTCTCAATTGAGTATAGTTATTTCCTTACAGGATTCAGCTATTATTAAAAAGGTAAAATTAGGTTTACTAATATTAAATCTATCAGCCGCCACTTCAAATTGCTTTTTTTTTGTGTATTTTCGCGTTTAATTTTACAACACGCATAGGATTAAATGGGGTGATAATGATTTCTTATATTTACGCGATCACTACAATGAATAAAACATAGAATTTAAAAAAAATTAATGAATTTTATCGCGTTTAATTTAATAACAATCTTCAAAAAATATTGTTGAAAATAGGGTGATATTTTTATTCATTAGGTTATGTTCTATTATCATGCATGATCACTGACCTCTATATATACAAGCGTACTTGTATATATAGAGATAAGTGGGCATAATGCACTATTAACAACCGTAAAAAAGAAAAGTCATCCGTACTCTTTCCTGTCGAATTTCAGCTTTTGATTTATATTCAATTGGCAAAATGTTCACATACTCGTATATATGTATGTATAACCTATAAATGACAGTTCGCCCTCAGTGCATCACAGTAGGGACTTTGTAAGGCATCTTTAAGACTGTAATTTTAGTTCAATTTTATTATTTTATAATACTAATATATCAAATAATAACCAACCCATTATCTTAACTCATCCTATTGGTGTTGTAAATGGCAACTTAGTGAAATTCTCTTAAAATATTGTGGCATTTGATAGATAGTGGTAGTTTAATGGTCTCCTATTTTATATCGAATGAAAGATACCTACCGGCATCAGACAACAGCGTCAGATGTGCAAGACGTTCTGGTACGCGGTGATTAAGCAATTAAGCAAACTCTTCCTATTGCTACGAGAGACCCGCATTTAGCAATGGATTATTATAAGCTAGTAAGAATGAGGTAAATATCTCAAAAAGCTGCAATAACACCAACAACATCATCATATATTAACGCTAAAGTGCGTAAATCAGTTATATTGTTGATTAACCGGTTAATCTTGAGATTACCTAGCTGAATCCGTTAAAATCCGAAAAAAATTTAGTTTTTACTTTAACTAGTTAATATTTAGACTTTCTGGGTAATCTACGGAATAACGACTAAGCATTCGTTTAAGTGAATAAAATTGGTTTATTTGCTTGAATGAAACATTCGAATTTATTGTTAAATTTAAGCCAAAAGTAGTTTTGACCAACGTTCTTAGTCAAAGGTGGATTTGTCTGATTTAAAGTTCAGACTATCGGTCAAAACTGGCAATATCAGTAACATTTTTTTAACAATAAAAAGGTTAAGGTGTGACTGTGATGGCCCTTGGGCCACCCCAAAGACGCATACATTATAATGATATAAAATATAATATTGAAAGAAGTGAACTTTTTTATTACAAATATTAAAAAAGTAAAAGTCAAAAGAAGTTTTATCTAACGTTCTTGGTCAACAATGGGTAATTAACTAAAACTGAAATTGACTAAAAGAATTTACATATTCACTTCAATAAAATCAACAAAAAAAGACTAAAAACAGTCCTACGGTAAAAGGCAATAACATAAAATATAGGAATTAAACTTAAATACAAACAATTCTCTATTGTCCCCGATTTAACGGCGTAGAATCCGTTAATATGCAGATTAAATAGATAAAGAGCAGATACGAATATTTGTTACGTTAAGTAAAATTTCGCACATTAACGGCTCTCACCCGATAATGCGGCGGTTATCTAGCTAATGCACACATTAACGCATTCCGTATTTTAACGGTATCGTTAATAAAGTTTTTATTGATTTCTTAACCGTATATATTGACCTTTGCTGAATAAATTGTGTTATCAATTTTAGCTGTCTAATAATACTAATCAAGTATCTGATGGCCGTAGAAATACGCTGACTGATGTTTTAAAAACGGAGAATAAAGGGAACCTTTCCGGGCACCATAAATTGCGATCCAAGAGGAGTAGTGACTTATGTAATGTTTTTAATATCTCTTAACTTTTTTTATATGAGGACATAATTACTCAAAACTCATTAGTCAACGTTATATTCTCTTTGCAGCTTTCTACACTCCCGTTGCCACGATCCGCCAAGAAAAAGTTTTTGGCTTGGTTGTACAAGCGTTTGTAAATATCATAATGACGACTTGGCGTCAAGGAATACCAGCTTTACGTCCTTTACTTCCAAAAGAAGTTGTAAGAACGATTAAAAAATTGCTGACTTCATAAGTAATGATCTTGAAATTCTATTGATATTACAAATAAAAAATATTAATTTGTTTTGAAAATAAACTTAATTTGTAATGACAGTCTTCCTTATTGTGATATTGTAATTTACATAGAGTCTTTATTATTATTGAACTTTTTATTCAGTAGGATGTTAAATATGAAATGAAGGAATGTACATAAAAAATCTTAAAGAATTGAATAGCCTATGTTTTAGATTAAACATAATACAAATATAAGTATGAAATAAGTTATTCTTCATCTAATAAAAATAATTTATTTCACAGTAAATATTTGTAAATATTGTTCTGTATATTTATTACATTCCCTTGATGTTAAATAATATTTCTGTTCTACATTGAGTGCATAAAAATTCTTAAAGAAATTAATAGCCTATGTTTGAGATTAAACATAGTGCAAATATAAGTATGAAATAAGTAATTCTTCATCTAATAAAAATAATTTATTTCACAGTAAATATGTATTTGTGAATATTGTTCTGTATATTTATTACATTCCCTTGATGTTAAATAATATTTCTGTTCTGAGTGTATAAAAATTCTTAAAGAAATTAATAGCCTATGTTTGAGATTAAACATAGTACAAATATAAGTATGAAATAGGTTATACTTCATCTAATAAAAATAATTTATTTCACAGTAAATATTTGTAAATATTGTTCTGTATATTTATTACATTCCCTTGATGTTAAATAATATTTCTGCTCTACATTGAGTGCATAAAAATTCTTAAAGAAATTAATAGCCTATGTTTGAGATTAAACATAGTACAAATACAAGCATGAAAGAAGTTATTCTTCATCTAATAAAAAATAATCTATTTGACTATAAATATATTTGTAAATATTATTCTGTATATTTTATTAGGGAATGAATGGAATGAAATTCCCTTGATGTTAAGTAATATTTCTGTTCTGTATTGAAATAGTTTTATTGATATATTTATCTTAGAATATTGTTGTTTTGAAACAAAATAATCTACACTAAATATTGTAATCGTTGATAGATTAAGACATTTGCTTGGTTTGGCTTTTTAAAATACTAAGTATCCGTTGTGCAATATTTGTAAGAAATGTGCTGGTACATAGACTGAATACAAATTCGGCAGCCACATCTAGTTCCTTTCTTTCTGCGTTCGTGGGCGGGGTAGTATAGAGTATATAAAAGACGACAAGAAACTGATATAGTATTATAGTGATCTCGATACAGTGGTGCCTCCAATATGAAGGTACGGACGCTTGCATGTGGGATTGTTTATTATTATTTTTAAAGCTCCGTGACGTGTGTAACCGCTGGCGTGATATTTATTGAAATAATACTAGTTTTCACGGATTTCATCGCGTATATTTAACTTTTTAAATACCCGACGTTTCGAGCGCTTTACAGCACCCATGTTCACGGGAAGGACTGGACCATGGGTGCTGTAAAGCTCTCGAAACGTCGGGTATTTAAAAAGTTAAATATACGCGATAAAATCCGTAAAAACTAGTATGATTTCAATTTGGAGTGATGTTTATGCTAACTTATTTAAATATACAATCTAACTTATTTCAATGTGGATTCTTAAGTAATTTAGTTAACAATATATTTTATTTGAGTACGAACTTCAAAATTGTAAACCTTATAATATACTGGAGTAATTTGCGATATATCTTTCCATCCAATTAAAATAAGGGTGTCTTAAAGGTAAAGGTGAATAGACTTTTTTAAGCTGAGTCAGTGCACTTCTCCTCATCCTCATCTCCAGCTGCATCACCATTTAACATCAAGTGGAGCAGTAGACAAACATTGGCTTGTAAAATAAGCAATAACTAAGAATGCAAAAGCAGTATTATTTTTGTAAGCTTATAATAGAAAATAGGCATGAACCTATTTAGGTTCACATAGTAAATGAAAGCACATTTTTTTGTCTTTTTGTTTGATATATTATATATATATATATATATATATATATATATATATATATATATATATATATATATATATTCTATTTTGGCAGAAAGTTAAGAAATATTAACCTACTTATTATAAAACATATTTATTTCCGTTGAAAATATACACATTTACTTTAATTATTTATAATATTTATTATGAATTAATGTGCACAAATATTTTTTTTTACAATTAATAACATTGTTTAGAATCGGACCTTGTTTTAATCATCTTTCGATGATCGAGGAAGAGTCATGTTTTCCAGTTCATGGTTTTTATGTTTAATTTTTTATGTATATCTATATATCCGTATATATACATGTGAATCTTATACGACAGGCTGTATAAGAAGGATCTGTTACGAATAAATAAAATATTTATGGTTATAGTATACAGTTATATTCATGAATTTGTTGTATTGTCAATTGTACGTTTGCTAAATTTCAAATTGTTTATACATTTTATATATACGTTCAGAATCAGCTAGTAAAATGCGTGTTAATTATTTTATTTGTCGTCAATATAACAGTGGATCAAAGTTTATTGTAGTTATTTTTTTGATATTTTCGCAGACTACGTTTTTTATTTTTGTAGATGCAGCTTAATAATCGCCTTCAAATGTTTGTGTAGATATTTACATATTACTCGTAAGAAAAATCAATTGATTACACATAAAACTTTGTGTAGAATGGTTAAGAAATTCAAAGTTATAATAATAATAATAAACATTGTGCAGGCATTGGTAGCTATATTGTTTTGCGTGGCGACATGCGTGTCTGGAAGCGCAGTCTCGTGGCCCGGGGCGGCAGTGTCATATTCAACTCCATTGGTGAATACTCTGGTCCAACCAGCTACTACAAAGGGCTTCGCGTACTCCACAACACAATATATTAACGCAGTAAGTGTTAAAAATCTTTATATTTTTATAGTAAATCACCGGCTACTGTTTGCTAGAACGTTCGTCTACCAATAAATATATACGTGTCGTTGAAGTTTTTTACATAGATGTTTATAATCGATTAAATTTTACAAAAAGTAAAAAGTGTAGAAGTAGTAAAATAAAAAAAAAAATTGTACAACCGACTTCAATATAAATAAAATGAGAACATCTTCAATGTAGTCGAAGTCAATTAAATATGCATTATTAAAGATAACTCAAAAACTTCTGATCTGAGCTTGAATAAATTTATATGGGATTACAGGAGAAGTATCAGATTTCAAATAAAAAAGAAACATTAAAATCCGTTCACCTAGAAAAATGATCTGAAGTAATAGTACCATATAAAGAATTAAGTCGAATAAAGAACCTCCTCCTTTATTGAAGTCGGTTGAAAATAATTTCGTCTAATGCCTCGTTTCCAGTAAAAAGGGTCTCCGGTTCTGTACACTCACCACACGAAACACAGCAGCATTAAGCTGTTACTTGACGCAGGTATACTGTGAGAGCATAGTTCAATCGATTTGAGGCGACCCATTCGTACTACAAACACAATATAGCTGCAGCATGGATCTACTACGTATACCATGTATAAGTGGTGTTAGTAGCCGGTTGACTTTTGGAGTTCATTGGACTCAGGTCTTTTTATGCCGTAAGCTAAGATAAGAGACAGTGGAATCTCTTAAGCGAGTACGGGTTAATTTATAATAATATATATTTATATCATTATTCATATTATACAGTGTGTCCAGGGAAGTGGTAATCAAACTTTAAGTGCGTGATCTATGGACAATTTTATCGATAAAAATACCTTAAGTCAGGGGTTCGAGCCTACTGTTGCTTAGTTACAAGAATTTAAATTTTTTTCTGATTTTTAGCTTTACCTTCAAAAGTAGGCGACAGTGCGGGCATATTGACACTGATAACGAATATATAATACGAATAAATTAATTTTTACAATTTTCTCCTATGTTTGTCTAAGATGGCTAAGGAAACAATCAAAAAAATAAATAAACTCCGATAGATGGCGGTATAGGTACCACCTTGTGTATGTCACATATAAAAAATTACCCCTTAAAAGGGAGTAGCGCCCTAATATTATTCGCGCAACGACTGTGGTAGTCAATCTGCCATGCTAATCCCGATGCCAACCTGATGCCACTTTAACGTTTTTTTTATTACATGCGCGTAGCTATGCAGGTCTAAGAGACCAGTATCACTGCGACCTAAAAGATCTATTGTGATCGCTGCTATGGCTATAGTTCACGGCTAAGGCTAAGCCCTATGTCTTCAATAAAGCGAAGGAGTTGCTTAGCCGTGAGCAATTTCACTTCTTCTGGGCGGAGTAGATAGTGTCCCAGATGAGTGTTACGTTCGCGCATTATGGGTCCGCAATCAGTTAGGATGTGTAGAGGCGTTTCTTCCGTTATGAAACAGAACCGACACATCCTTGAGTTGCTTAGTCCCAGGATGGACATGTGCTTTTTAAGACAACAGTATCCAGTTAGGGCTCTTGCCAGAATGCGCAATTTATTTTTACTTAATCCCAGCGCTTTTGAAGCGAATTTACGATCAAAAGCCCGGATTAAGATTTTAGAATGTTTTAAGCCCGGTGTGTCAGACCAGATCTTAAGTGATTTATTGTGATAAAGAGTTTCAAGGGTCAATCGGGCTAGGCTTCTTGAGATTCTTTCTTGATTTCTTTCTTGAGACACTTTGAGCCCTCCCGTGCAAGTTTGTCGGCAAATTCGTTGTCTACAATACCCTTGTGACCCGGAACCCATCTTAAAACGACCCTGTTGTTACATCCCAGGGCGTTTAAACGGTTCACGCATTCTCCAACTAGTTTTGAGTTCACTAAGTTTGATCTCAGCGCTAGCAGCACTACTAGCTACTAGCACTTTAACGTTATTACAATCCGAGAGAGATGATGAATACATAATAACAATTAATTTTAATTGATAATTTTTTTGTATAACGATTTCTTTTTAATTTAAAAACCTGTCATTCTCCTTTCTTTGTGAACCTTCAGTGTTTGGATGTGAAGCACATTTATTATTAATTTTGAAAATGAGTGGTTTAATACAAAGTGTTAGTTATGTTAATAATATGAATTAATTTTGTCATTGCACCCTATTGAAAGTCAAATATATTACCATAATATGTCCAATTCCAGATGATTGCATCTTTTGCGTGTTGGCATTTAGTTTTCACTACTTATTAAAAAAAAATAATTATCTCAATGAACAGGGACCATATTAAATATATCAAAAATAGGATTTTGAAACATTTATATACTTTTATTTTTATAACGTTATATTTTCATTTTTCAGTTACCAGCGCACTATTCGTATGGAATACGACCGCAATATGCGTATCAAATTCCGCAGGTGACAGCTTTTTCACCTTTGCCTGGCCTGCCATCATTATACCCAGTAGCGAGTGCTTCGTATATTCCAGCAGGCAGTCTCATTTATCCTCATTTACAACCAGGCACTCCCAGTCAACCTGGATCGCCTATACAAGGTGCTCCAAGCACTCCAGCACAGCCAAGTAATCCGGCTGCCATTTCCTCAGAGCAACAAGCAGGAGACACGGATACAACTGTTATAGAGTCGGCAGAATTCGCATCTCGGCAACAACAAGATCAGCAACAAACATCTGGTTCTGAGAGTTCTGGACAAACACAATCATCGGAGTATTCATCGACAAATTTGGCTCAACAGCAAAGAAATGAGAACGCACCGTCTTATGCAGCAAACCAACAAAAAACTCAATTTACTTCGTTAACTCAAATTCCTCAGCCATTTGGGTTCGCACAGTTCCCACAACAGTCACAGCTTCCACAGCTTCCCCAATTGCCATCAATCCCACAGCTTCCTCCCTGGCAGGGAGGTCCGTCTTTACCTCAGATACCGCAACTTCCATCGATTCCACAGTTCCCTCCCTCACAGGGCGGTCCATCATTGCCTCAGATGCCGCAAATTCCATCGATTCCCCAGTTACCTCCCTCTCAGGGAGGTCCATCTTTGCCTCAGATCCCGCAACTTCCATCGATTCCACAGTTCCCTCCTTCACAGGGAGGTGCCTCTTCACCACAGTTCCCACAATTCCCATCAATTCCGCAGTTCCCACCAACGCAAGGAGGTTCATTCATCTCAAATTTCCCATCAGCAGATAATTCTAACAAAGGTCTAAATGATGAAGATACAGTTACAGTGGAGTCCGCCTAATTATATTTTAAAGTTTCAATAAAAGAATTTTAATTCGTAATTTTCAATAAGATAAATTTTATTACACGACTCTATGTATATATTATTGAAAATATGGAATGCTTTAGTACGATCAGGTGCTAGAATTGTCAAATTATTGCAATCAAAAGATTTTTTTGGTATTTATATTATAGCGATGCGATTCATAGCGATCGATTCATAGCAATGATATGAAGATGTTCTATGTAACATAATTATAAAAATATGAAAAAAATTATGACAATGAGATTTTATTGTGCGGAAATATTGAGCTACAAATTTACAAATAAGTATGCAGGATGTTTACTCGTAAATTTTAAGAAAGAAAGGAATATTATTTATTAAAACAAACATCAAACACTAACACACATCATGTTACAGAAGATAAATGAAGTTTGTAGCACACACATTTAGTCTTCATGGATGAATCCAAAGAACTCAAATAAGATCTAAGGTACATACGGACAGTGAGTATCGGATATAAGCACTCTTCAATTAGTATTATGCACGATTGTTGGCTTTGGTTAGAATTCGAAAACGGACCCGCACAAAATTCTAGGATACGTTATTTACTATAAGGTGTACTGCTATCAAGAATGTAAAGAAGCACCTTAATACTAATAATATATGGTGTATTTTCAGGGATTAATATATAATTACTATCTCAGCTAATAGGTCAAATCAATACACAATTGAAGTTTTCGATTATTTAGTAGAAACTTTAACTTTCTAATATTCTTTTCGTAAAAAGCACACGCATGTATTGATAGTAAAGGTCCTACGCATATATTGATAGTAAAGGTCTGGATTGATGGACTAATCAACAATCACTATACTAAAATTGCGCCAATATTTAAGCTCCATTTCTTCTCACAAATTGCTATAAAAGATATTACGAGTTTTAATAAAAACTTAAATGTAACGGTATCGAACTAAATAATTTTTACTAAAATAATATGTCTTTTTTTGTGAGAAATGAGGCAGATGTTCATGGGCGACGGCAGTCACTTACAATCAGGTGAGCCGCATGCTCGTTTGCCCACTCATATACATATATATATATATATATATATATATATGTGTGTGTGTGTGTGTGTGTGTGTGTGTGTGTGTGTGTGTGTGTGTGTGTGTGTGTGTGTGTGTAAAGGGACCACACTTAAGGGCTGTAATATGTATATTTTTTTTCAAAATCCAGGATTCATTCTACCATTTTTTTATACATACTATCTACTAAATCCTTGTTAACTGTAGTTTGTAGATCATAAGTACAGACACAAAATCACGGGCCAGATATTTTTTCATCATAGAGGTTGCTCTGACCGGTGGAATGCGAATTGTTTTTTATTATCTATTTATTAAGTAAATGTTACAGTAGCTCGTGTATACAGAATGGAAAACAATAACAGTACATCGAAAACAGTAACTGAGACATGTTCTTTAATTCACTCAGAAATAAGTCGTAAAAGTTTGGAGCTTTTATTTAATTTATATACGTGGTAGAGCCATGCTGCATCTAGGACTACGCTTTTACAGAATTACGCTTACGCTTTTAAAGAATTTTTGTACGTGTTAGAGCCATGGTGCTCGTATAGTTATAGTTGTAGCACGAATGGGTCGGCTCGACCGGGGAAGGACCACGCTCTCACAGAATACCAGCGTGAAATAGTAGCTTGATGATGCTCTGTTTCGTATGGTGAGTGTACAGTTGCGTAATGGTGAGTGTAGAGAATTGGAGACCCTTCTTACTGAAAACTGGGCATTCCATCTTAGTCCTCACGGTTGGCAACGCATCTGCATTTTGATTCGTAATCGAAGATAGATGTAGATGTCTGTGGGCCACAGCAACCACTTATAACCTGGACTATGTGCTCGTTTGTCACCCTATCGTATAAAAAATACCAACGTTTAATTGCGTAATGGTAAGTGTAGATAATTGGAGACCCTTTCTACTGGAAACTTGGCATTCCATTTTAGTCCTCACGGGTGACAACGCATCTGCATTTTGATTCTTAATCGAGGATGAAATGTAGAATGTCTATATAGTACAGGGTCTTCTTACCATAGCCATACCAAGCTTATAAGTGCACATCGAACCTGAGCAGATCAGTCTTCACAAGCAGCACCGAGGATTTGCTAATTTAACGGACAGTAGACTAGCGAGACTCCACAGCACGCAGCATTCGCAAGAGCACGCAGTAACAGCAGTTGCTTCGAAAATTGCCGGATTGACTCCAGTAGTTCACTTCTAAAGTTCGTTTCTTCGCAGTAATATAACAGTACAATTTACACTATGTTCCGCGGAGGTAGATATTATCACAGTAGAGTTTTAAACTCGCGTAATTACTCATTCAAGACCAAAGAGCACAAAGTCACTTGGTTTTACTAGATAGCTCACGGTTTTATAATGATATCATGTCAAATATCGATGTTAGATACAAGCCCTCAGAGTAATTACTAGCACATGTATGTTGTTGTATATATTATAGTATGTATGTATTTACATATATTATATCTAGTAATATATACCATTTATAATAACTTTTTATAAAATACAGAAAATACACACTATAGATTTTGATTATAGATAGATTAAATCTTACTATCACACTTAAATAAATAACACAATATGAAAATGAATTTATCATAATCATGACATCATCATACATACATAGACCTATCTCAAGCAATGTCTCAAACTCACAAAGCACGTTATGGACGCCATACACGGTCAGTTCAATTGATCATTCCAACTGATCAGTTCAAACTAAAACTGTCGATATTTTTTTAAATAGTGGATTTTCGATATATCGATCATTATAAATATATTAATATCGGAATTTTACATATAAGTTTACACAATTACACAATTATATTGTGTAATAAGAGAAGAGTGTGGTTTGCAAGATGATGTGGTGACCAGGATTAAGAAAGGAATGCTTCGGTGGTTTGGTCATGTGGAAAGAATGAATGAGGAAAGAGTGACAAAGAAAATTTATGGTGCAGAAGTGAATGGCAGAGTCGGAAAGGGACGTCCTAGGCGAAAATTTATCGACCAAATTGGCGATTTATTGAAAACGGGCCAAATTAGGAGTACCTTTAACCGACGAGCATGTATGCGTAGGTGTATGGATGTGAAGGAGGCAAGAGAGGTGTGTCAGGATCGTGCCAAATGGAAGTCTGTAGTCTCTGCCTACCCCTCTGTGTGACAGGCGTGAGTGTTTATGTTTATGTATGTATGTATATATGTTTATGTATATATGTTTATTTATGCACATATCGAAAATCCAATATTTTAAAAAATATCAACAGTTTTAGTTTGAACTGATCAGTTGGAATCATCAGTTTAACTGACCGTGTGTGGCCACCATTACAGAGCCACCTGCAACCATTGACTTCCTGAAAGTCTTAAAAGATCATCACTCTATCTAGAAGGTGGCCGTCCTAAGCACCGCCATTCTAGAACCACTATTTTGTCTTGATAACGATTCATCGAGCTATATTGTCCACCATTGGCAACTTCAGCTTTTTGATCGTTAAATATTTAATAGGTTTACCTATGACATTGTCGTTCTGCATACCTACTGGCCATCTCAAATCAAAATAATTTTTGTTTGGGTAAGATTCTAATTTCGAAGGAATTTTATTTAAAAAACATGGAATTCTTTTTTCAAAATTATTCATTTGTTTATTAATTAGCTTTAGGTTTTTATCGCATTTGAATCATTTTCGTCATCATAGAGACGTTAGAAATTCGAGTAATTATGGAATATCGAGTACCGTCATGCCAGCGACGCGGTACAAGCGGCACGCAACATCAACGACCTTTGCGGAGCGAATATTACAAACGAACACATCACTGTTTTTTATAGGATAAGTTTGACAAGCGAGCACACAGTTACCTGTTGGTAAGTGGTTACTGTGGCCCATAGACATCTTCATATAATCTCGGATTACGAATCAAAATGCAGATAAGTTGTAACCCGTGAGGACTTATATAGAATGTCTCGTTTCCAGGAAAAAGGGTCTCTGGTTCTTTACACTAACCCTACGAAACACAGCAGCATTAAGCTGCTATTTTACGCTCGTATTCTGTGAAAGCGTGGTCCTTCCTCCTTTGAAGAATTTGTTGCCTCCCGTCCAGCTGATTTTGTCAAGAAGGGCATCAATAAACTGCCACTGCATTGGAAAATATGCATCGATTGCATGGATGATTACTTTGATAAAGAGAAACAAAAAAATATAGAAAAAAATTACGTTAACTTATTTCTTTTTTTTTATAGGAAAAGGGTGACAAGCGAGCACACAGTCCACCTGATGGTAAGCGGTTGCTGTGGCCCATAGACATCTACATCTATCCTCGTTGGCGAATCAAAATGCAGACGCGTTGTCAGCCTTGAGGACTAAGATGGAATGCCTCTTTTCCAGTAAAAAGGGTCTCCGGTTCTCTACACTCACCATACGAAACACAGCAGCATTAAACAGGTAACTGTTGGTAAGTGGTTACTGTGGCCCATAGACATCTTCATATAATCTCGGATTACGAATCAAAATGCAGATAAGTTGTAACCCGTGAGGACTTATATAGAATGTCTCGTTTCCAGGAAAAAGGGTCTCTGGTTCTTTACACTAACCTTACGAAACACAGCAGCATTAAGCTGCTATTTTACGCTCGTATTCTGTGAAAGCGTGGTCCTTCCTCCTTTGAAGAATTTGTTGCCTCCCGTCCAGCTGATTTTGTCAAGAAGGGCATCAATAAACTGCCACTGCATTGGAAAATATGCATCGATTGCATGGATGATTACTTTGATAAAGAGAAACAAAAAAATATAGAAAAAAATTACGTTAACATATTTCTTTTTTTTTTATAGGAAAAGGGTGACAAGCGAGCACACAGTCCACCTGATGGTAAGCGGTTGCTGTGGCCCATAGACATCTACATCTATCCTCGTTGGCGAATCAAAATGCAGACGCGTTGTCAGCCTTGAGGACTAAGATGGAATGCCTCTTTTCCAGTAAAAAGGGTCTCCGGTTCTCTACACTCACCATACGAAACACAGCAGCATTAAGTTGCTATTTGACGCTGGTATTCTGTGAGAAGTTGGGGGATGAGTCGCTCGCGTCCGTAGGCTTCGACCACCTAACCTTAGGCCCACCCTACACGTGTCCCCCGGGTGGTGCTAAACGAGCGACAAAGCCGATAAAATGGACTCGGCTCCTCGCCGTATGGTAGCGGCGTAAAATCTACCACCAACCCTTGTTTCGCACCATGACTCGAGAAATAAAAGAAATGGCCCCGAGTTCCCGGCGCCCCTTAAATGGGGCAGGGGTGCGAAGAATCTCCGGGAGAAAAACCGGCGACGAGGTTCGCCACCCGTCACGTTCTGTCTCCCGGAGGGGCGAAAAGTGGATTGCGGAAACCCGTCTGGCTACGCTGTATGTATGTGGAGGAATGAATGATAAGATGGATGAAGTATGCGAAATGATGAATGACGAAGGAATAGATGTGTTATGTGTGAATGAGACGAAACGAAAGGGAAAGGATGCCACTGCACATGGCACGTATACCGCGTATTGGTCTGGTGTGGGCGAGACCGAACGGGCATGCCAGGGAGTCGGTTTCATCCTTTCAGAAAGAATGGGACGATGTGTGAAAGAGTATAAATGTGTAAGCCCGAGACTGCTATGGATACGAATGAAAGTGGGCTTAAAGAAGCTGTTCCTACTAGGGGTATACGCCCCAGACATGTCTAAGCCCACTTACATCCGAGAGCAGTTTTGGGACATGGTAAGGATGGTGTTGACAAAATGTAAGGAAAATGAAAATATTATTATGTTAGGAGACTTTAATGGAAGGGTTGGGGTGAAGAGGTCTGGTTATGAAAGGATATTGGGAACGTTTGGTGATGAAAGTATAAATGAGAATGGTGAAGACCTCCTCACCGTTTGTGCGGAAAAGAATCTTTTTGTGACGAATACTTTTTTTCGTCATAAGAAGATTCACATGTATACATGGGAAAGAGGTGATGATAGAAGCATGATAGATTTCGTAATTGTGGATGAAAGAATGAGGAGCGCAGTCGTAGATACAAGGGTTTACCGGGGGTCCAACGTAGGGACGGATCATTACTTGGTCTTATGTCGAATTAATGGTCTTTTCAAGCGTTGGCGGCATCGGACATCTGTATCTACCACTGCGTTACAGCGTATAAGAATAGAGAAGTTACAAGATGAAGATGTGATAGAGAAGTATAAATGTAGACTGAGAGAAAATATTAGATGTTTGAATGAGTTGTGTATGAATGATTTAGACTTGAATACTGTGTGGGATATTATTAAGAAAGGTTTGGTGGATACCGCCACCGAAGTATGTGGTGTAAGTAAGAGAACAAATGAAAGGAAAAGTAATACGTTATGGTGGGATGATGAGGTACGGGTGGAAGTTGAATCAAAGAAGAAAGCATGGTAAGATTTACTAGCAACCAAAGCTGGTAATTCTTCTGGTATGAATGATGAGATTGAAAGAAAAAAGGCAGAATTTAGACGTCTAAATAAGAGAGTAAAAGAAGTTGTTGAAAGGAAAAAGAAAGAAAGAACGGATAAGAATGATAGAAGGATATCTGATAATTTCCAGGCTAACATAAAAATGTTCTGGAAACTCGTAAGAACTGCCAGGGGAAATACAAAACAGCCTATAATAAATGCTATAAGAGACGAGAATGGATGTATTCTGAATGATGAAGTTTCGAATTTAAACAGATGGAAGGAATACTTTGAAAGCGTGTTTATGAGTGAAGAGTCGTATGAATTAAATGAACTAGAAATTCCGAAAGAAGTGGAAAGGGGTATGGAGATAAGTGTAGATGAAATAATGAAAGCAATGAAAAGCATGAAAGCAGGTAAGGCAGCTGGATATGATAGAGTATCACTCGAGATGCTAAGGGCTGGAGAGGGAGTGGTGGCAGGCCTGCTGTACACCTTGTTTGATTTATGTTGGGAATTAAAACAGGTACCGGATGACTGGTGTAAAGCAGTTATAGTACCAATATATAAAGGAAAAGGGTCACAGCAGGACTGCAAAAACTACCGCGGTATCAGCTTGCTTAGTATTGTGGGTAAACTGTATGCTAAGGTGTTAATTGAAAGAGTTATGAAAGAAACTGATGGAAAAATTTGGGATGTGCAAGCGGGTTTTAGAAAGGGAATGGGGTGTACAGATCAAGTCTTTTCCATGCGCATGATTGCGGAGAAGTTTTTGGCCAAAAACCAGAAAGTTTTTTGTGCGTTCATGGACTTGGAAAAGGCTTATGACAGAGTGGACAGGAATGTGTTATGGCAAACACTGAACTCATATGGGTTGAGCGCTGGTTTGATACAGGCATTAAGGTCTCTTTATAGGAACTCTAGTACTTGTGTCAGGATCAATGGGGTCTACTCGGACTGGTTTGGCATCCAAAAAGGTGTCAGACAGGGCTGTGTGGCTTCCCCTTGGCTGTTCAACCTATTTATGGACCGGTGTTTGCAAACTTTGAAAGATGAAGAATGTGGGTTAAGAATGGGCGAGTTAACCGTCAAATGCCTTTTGTATGCCGATGATCAAGTCATACTTGCGTCATCGGCGGCAGAGTTGCAAATGATGGTTACATTAATGAACTGGGAATTGAAAGAAAGGGGAATGAAAGTGAACGCAAGTAAGACGAAAGTGATGGTTTTTGAAAGAGAAGAAAGCAAAACGGTATGTGAAATAAGAATAGAAGGAGAGTTAATTGAGCAAGTGGATGAGTTTGTGTATTTGGGATGTGTATTTAGCAGGGATGGTAGATATGATAGGGAAATAGAACGACGAGTAAATGCAGGGAATAGAGTGAATGGGGCACTACACTCTATTATGGAGAACCAGAATGTGTCAAAACAGGCACGTATGGTAATTCATAATGCTGTGTTAGTCCCTACTTTAATGTATGGTAGTGAAAGCTGGGTGTGGCAGAAGAAGCACGAAAGTAGAATAAATGCTGTAGAAATGCGGTCTTTAAGGAATATGCTAGGGTTGAATCTCAATGACAGGGTGAGAAATTGCGTGATAAGAGATAAATGTGGTATGCAAGATGATGTTGTGACCAGGATTAAGAAAGGAATGCTTCGGTGGTTTGGTCACGTAGAAAGAATGAATGAGGAAAGAGTGACAAAGCAAATTTATATGGCAGATGTGAATGGCCGAGTCGGAAAGGGACGCCCTAGAAAAAAGTTTATCGACCAAATTAGCGATATTTTGAAAATGGGCCACGTTAGAAGTACCCTTAACCGACGAGCATGTATGCGTAGATATATGGATGTAAAGGAGGCGAAAGAGGTATGTCAGAATCGTGCCAAATGGAAGTCCGTAGTCTCTGCCTACCCCTCTGGGTGACAGGCGTGAGTGTATATATATATATATATATATATATATATATATATATATATATATATTCTGTGAGAACGTGGTCCTTCCCCGGTCGAGCCGACCCATTCATGCAACAACTATACAATTAATATAGCTACAACATGGCTCTACCACGTAAAAGTTTCACAAGAAAACGGCAATTTCATAGGTAAGACCTAATTAATATATTATTACAATATGTATTTGAACTACTACTTCGAATTCATATTTTAATTAAAAACACTGTAATGGCTTTATTTAGTTAACATAAAATATAACAACTATATGAAGCAAAATGCTTAAAACACATAAGTACCTATAAGTAAGACCATATTATTTTGGCCTACAAGAACAATATCTGGATGGTGCTAGAAATTTCTACGAATAACATCACCGTTGTAGATTAGTAATATAATACATAACATATATAAGTAATAAACATATACTAGCTGGCAAAGCAGACGTTGTTCTCCCTCTCCGACGAACCTTTGTCCTATAAAAATCCTTAAATTCGTAATAAAAGTATTGAGGGTATTCACTTGTCGGGACAAAAACTACTTCCAACACCATTAATCCAGGAAAGACAAACCATAGACGAAAATACGACACGTGTTTCGCCTCTACTACTACTACCGCTATTTTAGCGGTCAGCCTCCGTAGATTCTACATCACCTGAGGATGCCTCGTGTAGAGACGAAACACGTGTCGTATTATCGTCGATGGTGTGTCTTTCCTGGAATAGTGGTGTTGGAAGTAGTGGTGCCGAGAGTAGTGGTGTTGGGAGTAGTGTTGCTGGGACTAGTGGTGACGGAATTAGTGCACGCAATTGAGGGAGGGCTCAAAGGTGCTCTTCAATCCAGGTAAGACACATCATTGTATTTAGTTAGCGGAAGGTTGCCAATTAATCAATATCTTTATGATTCTTTTTTTATCTGAAAGCTGGTGGTTTTTGTGTAGTTCCATAGAAATTTAATCAAGATCTGGCCAGTAGTTTTTGAGTTATCTTTAATAGTGCGTATTTAATTGACTTCGAATACATTGATAATGTTCTCTTTTTAATTATATTGAGTTCGGCCGTACAAAATTTATTTTACCACTAGTTTCATTCTGTACGCCGGGGTGGTCCGGTAGTACTCTATGAATTGCGCACCAAGTCGCGACGCGTGTCTTCTCGGAGTAAAATTACCCTTATTTATGATTCTCAGACAGGAATCTAAAGACAAAAAAACTGCCATTTTTAAATTAGTTTAAATGCTTGAAATATTAAATATAAATGTTAAATGTTACGGGATAAGGAAGTTATAAAACTCAGACGCAAAAAAAAATCTATTAAAATTTTATTGGTTTCTTAGTTTCCTTTTCCTTTAGGGTTTTTTCCTGTCAATAGAGAATCAAAATGGAAAGCTCACCATACGAAACACAGCAACATTAAGCTGCTATTTTACGCTGGTGTTCTGTGGAGCGTGGTTCTTCCCTGGTCGAGTCGACCCATTCCTACTACAATTATAATATACTTGCAGCATGGCTTTACCACGTATAGAGTGTTATACGAATTGGCCAGAGCTGATATATTATGTTATTAAAAATATATTCGCAGTAGTAATAATAAGATTTAAAGGTAAAAAACCCCATGACGTCACTCCTCGTTTTCAGTCTGGGTGTCTTACATCTGTTTCATACATGAAATAATTGTATGAAAAACTTAAGAGTGTGGACCTTCATTCCGGCCAAACTGATCTGTTCATACAGCCAAAATATAGCAGCAGCGTGGGTCTACCACGGATATATTCCAATAGTATAACATTCAAATATTTATTTCTCTTATCATTCTAAGAGAAAGAAGCGTTTATGTTAAATATCTTTTTGTTGATTATTATAAATAGTGATAATAATATTATGGTGACTATGATAGCATATGCGCGTTGTCCTCTAGACCGAATTTCAGTCACGAAGGCCAGCCTCAACGGAGACTAGCCATCGGCGCAGGACAGGATTATAGTGCCCAAGTGTATACACAAGCACAGGTGCACTCTCTATTACTTCATTCTCGTAGTCCAATGGGACGGTAAATCTACACGACCGAAGAGAGATCAGGCGCAGGACCAACGGCCTTATGTGTATTCCAGGGCATGGGGTTGTACACCGCCAACTTCCTGACTCCGAGTAGCACATATTAGCGTTACTCAATTTATTTATTTATATAATTAGTTAATCAATTGGTAAGCCTTAAGGACTAACAAGTATCCAAAATATTGTTGTGATTAATTTGATATGAAGGTATATATATATATATATATATATATATATATATATATATATATATATATATATATATATATATATATATATATATATATATATATATATATATATATATATATATACCTAACCATCCGAAAAGCACAAACTGTCCAAATGAATTCGCGCCACTTTGTCTGACTTTGGAACAACTTAAACAGAAATTGTAATTTTTAAATGGAAATGGTACATTATTTGAAAAAATTGGAATTCTGGTAGTATAAAAGTATTAGATGATATCTGATAGTATTAAATTATATTTGTTTTACATAATAGGGTCATTAGAGCAATCTATCATTTATAACCTATAGAGTCACTCAGACAAAAAATTAAAGAAATTAATATACTGACTTTGTTGTGTATTATATTAATTAACGTACGTACCTACATAAAATAAAAACAGTTTTACTAAAATAAGTGATATTCATGCTGTACTGTAAATACTAGAAACAGATACAGGCTAGTAGTACCAGTTACTCGACTCAAAATTTACAAAATTTGACTTGAATAAAGTTCAAAAACCCTATTAAACTAAATTTCTTTAAAAAGGGTTATTATAATATTAAGGAATTTATAGATTATAATAACCCCTAGGATAAGTGATCGCTACTAGGCTATTCTAACATGTTTTGCGTTGTTTTAATTTACATACATGATTGTAAGCTGTTATTTTCTTTTAAAAGTCCCGCTGGGTTTTTGGCTAGTTTTTTCCAGGACAGGGTTTTTTTTCCGAAACAGTGGTAAATTAAACAAAATGACTTTATTTTAATAACTAATTTTTTGGTGAAAGCACTGACCTTTCACAGAACCAATTTTCATTGTGTATATTATTCGTGAAATTTAGAAAAAAATGTGCAATACGTTAGTCTTCTTCCGCCACAACGCAAAAAAAGAGATTTTTTGGCATCTGCATCCGTTTCCAATCGACCCTTTTCTATTGTAGCAGCTTACTTTGACAGGCCTGTTGGTCTAGTGGTTAGTGACCCTGACTGCTATGCCGGAGATCGTGGGTTCGATTCCCACCCAGGACAAATGTTTGTGTAATGAGCACGATCACTTGTTCTGTGTCTGGGGTGTAATTTATCTATAATATTTTTGTATTTAGAAATATATAAGTATGTTTATCAGTTGTCTAGTACCCATAACACAAGCTCTGCTTAGCTTGGGACTAGATGGCGTTGTGTGATAGTTGTGGAATATTATTATTATTTATTATTATTACTTGCATAGGCAACTGATTCTTGGCCATTATAAAGATGCAGATACGTGTCAGATTTCACCCTCGATCACAGCGGCGACTGTTCGGTGTTCGTTTTATCCGCCAGTGTTCCATATAACTGGCAGTGTCTGTCTATAGTCGTCTGCGAGCATAATGATAATATCGCCTGACAGCGCCTAGTGGCTGCAGATGTTCCGCAAGCTGCAATTTAAACTTGAGCGCTTTTGTGATAATGCGCACTCATCTTATACGATCAATTTTCATTGCAGCAAGAGAGCAAGCACCGCGGCTACTACTTTTCGTTGCACGCTGGCGTTTTTGCTTGCTAGATTAAATAGCAATTTGAATACTAAACACATATTCACCTTTAAGTAACGTTGCAGCGACGCCCGAGAAATCTATAGCAAAGGCTATATTGCGGTACTTGCAGTTTGGCCAGCAGTAAATTCAGCACGAATATTTCGCCGTATCCCCTGGTGTGTTAAGAGGGAAGAGTCCCCGGTCTCCACTATATATGCGCCATTTTTTCACGTGGATATCCGGCGGATATATAATCTTCGGCGTTCTACCTTAGTACCCTCACAACAACGTTTTACAATTCTTACCTTCGATGTGGTCGGGGCAATCCGAAATCAGCCAATTCTTGCCAGGTATTGAATATTTCATCGTCACCTAACTTCAACGCTTCCTTGGTAATTGAATCATGACCTGTGTGTGCGTACGTAAAAGATCTTATAATACTCAAAGATTAGCACACATAATAATACTTCTGTTGACCATTCAAAAATATACAAGTATTAATATTTTGTGCATAATTCTATTTCAGCACTTTCTTAGAAAAGATGCTTTAAATTTGTCGCCCCAAACCGTCTCTCCATAGTTATTAAAACAGACATGACTCTTCGACTTTTCTACAGATTCATTTTACTATGTATAGATTGTTGAAGAAATAATGAATCGTTCAAGCAAGACAAAAATGAAAAACTTCCATTAAAATAGGAATCGCAAAGTTTAATGGTTGGAAAAAATCTTTGCGTCCTGCAACTATTGTAACTACTGTCACATTTGCAAGGATAAAATCCTGGCTTAATAAATTAAACATTAACTTTTTGCCTAGGGTATAACTGTCGTTAATTTCATACGCCAGTATATTCCAAGTCTATGATGGAAATAATGAATTTATCTAGAGCAATATAGTTTAAGTACAGCGGGATTTGAATTTTCTTAAAACGTTAAAATTTTAACTATTATAGATAAATATTTTATAAGGTTTCCGTATACTTATAAGCACAAACAGGTATCTCATAAGTTAACCGTATACTGGATGGGAACGTATTTTGCAAAAGTTGGCCTAATTTAACGTATTTATGGTATGTATATATTTTTATTTTTTGCATCTAACAAAATTTAATCAAAATATAATATTAATAATTGCTATTGTAAACTCACAGGCGCTTTTATTATTTTCTATTATCAAGTGCTCATAAACTGACTTTGCTAATTTCTCCTATATTTAGGTTCATTTGTATACTAGTAAATGATTCTAAGCTAGCTTTTCGCCTAGCCCTGTTACTCGTTGTATCGATCTGACAGTCTTATCAATTTTGAATTAACTTTTTCATATGCTTTTGTATAGATATATATTACTAGCGATCACAACTCAACAACAGCACCACCTAGCGCCTCCAAAGGTTAATATAAACTATCTCGGGACCTATTCAAACACACCCAAAAATTTTCATCGAAATTGGTTGGATGGTTTCAAAGTCTATAACGGACATATGTATTATAGAATCATTTTTTTTTGTTTCATATAGATAGCAGTTTACGTGTAGTTTACGTTCTACGTGGTAAAGCCATGTTCTTATTGGTAGAGCCATGCTGCAGTTATTTTATGGTTGTAGCACGAATGTGTCGGCTGAACCTAGGAACGACTACGCTCACAGAATACCAGCGTAAAATGTTGCTCTGTTTCGTATGTTGAGTGTAGAGAACCGGAGATCCATTTTACTGGGAACGAGGCATTCCATCTTAGTCCTCAGGGGTGGCAAAGTATCTGCGCTTTGATTCTTAATCAAGGATGAATGTAGATGCCTGTGGGCTATAGCATCAACTTACCATCAGGTGGACTGTGTGCCCGTTTGTCACCCTTATTAAAAAAAAGTTTAATGCTGCTGTGTTTCGTGCGGTGAGTGTAGTGAACCGGACATCCTTTTTACTGGCAACAACGTATTCTATATTAGTCTTCAGATGTAACACGCAGCTCTATATCTCGATTAAGCTAATTTAAAGCGCCGCAATCGAGTGTGCAATTGAGTTTTGCTCAAACGTCTAAGACTATTTTAAAGTTTAAAACTATAAAAAGAGTTAAATTTGTTACTAGGTGGGAAGTTTGAAAACATACCACAAGTAAGGGGATTTACGGATTGTATTAAAAATAAAAAATATAATACTTAAAAATCACTTATTAGATTTAGTTACCAGCATCGTAAGCTTTAAATTACTTATTTTTTGATAAATAATAAAAGATAATGTCCAAAATCGCCCTGTGAACTAAAAACATCGGACATACATCGATATTTAATTATCTATTTTATTATATTAGTTGCAAATATTTTTGTACCACGGACTAGCTGCATACCAAAATGAACATTAAAAAGTATTTTATTTGACTAATAACATTAATCGCCAAACGTCATGTGGTGTGTAAATAATGACTAGGGATGCCAATCTACTGTAATCGATTTTTTGAATCTTTCACCAGTTCATCTATTGCATATTTTAAAATCTGAATCACATTTTGAATTTATTTTAAATAAAGTGCAAACAGAAACTTTCCTTTTTGTTATTCCCTAAAAGTGTAATTTAAAAAACCAAAAACTAAAAACTATACCTAATGAATGAGGTCATAGGTACTCGATTTTAAATAGGTAGTTAGAATAATGCTGAAGTGAACAAAACCTAATTATTTCACCGTGATCATTATTCAGGGTTTTCTAATGTTGGTTTTAAAGTGTGTGGTTTACTTCTAACTAAACGATCACGTACGAGTTTACGATAACTAATATTTAATAAAAACTTTTATAGTTACTGCACGAATTACAAATGTTTTCTTTAATAAAAGTAATACAGCAAACTAGTTATTTCCTAGTAATATTGCAAACTAGTTATTTACTAGTTATAATTTCCACACCCTGAAGCACCACATCGGCCACTGACTCAGAAACGTTGTTGGGAACATTCAGCGAGAAGCAAATCCGCCCCCATGAGTAAAAAGAGCAAGGCCGGCTTAGCCGTCTCGAGATGGTTTTAGACAGCGTTAAGGTTTAGATTTAGGTTTAGTAAGGGACACGCTCATGTGAAACATAGTTTGGGCATGCATACCCAGTGAGGGATTCTCCAGGATTATCGATGTTGGTATCCAATGGTATGGTTGGTAACAAAGGGTTAGAATTTTATTTAACACACCTTTCATATTTTTTCCACTGAACTATTTTATAAATTAAAACATATAGTACGTGAGGGTGATACCTATGGTCATCCGGTTAATATGGCCACTTTCTTATAACTTAGAAACTACATCCTTGTATGCATAGATGACTCCGTGATACGATAGCTCTTCATCAGTCAACCAAATATTAGAGCTGCTTTATCGACACCACTTAGACAGTTGACAATATAGTAAACATTTTAGTCGATTTTAGTATTATGTAGTGTAGTTAGTTTTTTTTTTTTTAAGTTGATTTTTCGAAGTGTTCATAATTATTGCCAAGGCTGCTATTTTTTTTTAAATATATTAGTTTTAGTATACGACTTTGTGTTTTTGTTCTGTCCTGTGATCAGACGCGACTTCACGCGAGCACTTTGTAGATCCGAAAACGCATGTTGATCCGGCGCCTTTTGTTGATCCAATATGCACCTCTGGTAACTAATGTGGCCCCGACCGGATCAACATCTGCACTCACGAGACTGTTTGCTAGCGTTGGCCGAAGTTGATCCGATATACAAATCCACCT